>CM045990.1:56051703-56405913 GCA_025175895.1 Wurfbainia villosa | reverse complement strand
ATTATTGATGCGTTGAGGGCTTAAGGCGATAATCGATAAGGCGGATATAATACCATGATAAGAATGCATGCATTTGAAGCAACTAAAATATTATAATTGAGATATATTTATACAATGTTAAGTACCAATATTTTTTATTCTTCAAATACTTTAAAATATTCAAATCTTGATAATATGCAAATTCAAATTTTTTTCTCCTCTAAATAGAGATTTAATTGAGATTTTTTAACACTTATAATTGGTTGACTCTGATATATCATCATTTCCTATATTAATTGAAATAGTAATGACAAAATAATTATAAACTAATTAGAGTATATCAAAAAAGTATTAGAGTATTTAAATAAAATATTATTTTATTATTTTCTCTAACTTCTCTTACACATTGTCGAAGTGTATGTGCGATAGAAGATAATTATGATTATGAGAAAATTATCTTGTTAGTATTAGAATATTAGTTAAAAAGCTTAAAGAATTTTTTTTCATAAGTTTTATCTTCTTTTGGCATTTCTCAACCCGTGGACCAACCCAAATCCGTTGCGGATCAACCCGTCTAGACCCGCAATCTGCGCGGGTTGATTCGTTTAGGCTCGCCAAAATGACGGGTTGATAAATTTTCAATCCAACCCGCTTAAATTACTTGGTAGGGCGGCTCTAATGAAGGATGTAATTTTTTCATATGATGCAACTCCAAAGAACATATTAATTAGGATCGCCCGTTCCAATAAATAGCAAAATGTACCTGAAAAGGCTATTAATTTTATTGTTTTTGAAACATGTAGGCTACCGTTCCATCAATTGACAAATATGAACGAATAATGATCATTGGAGAAGAAAATAAAATGAAGTAGGAGTTGGTAAGTAAAGAACCAACAAGTTGGGGTATTAACGGAAAAAGATCAAAAAATTAAATGACAAGAAAATCAAGCAACTAGATCTAGCCTCTTAGCTACAAAGGACAAATTTTTGTTGAGGCTTCAACTAAAAGAAGTGTTGGGATTTTTGGAATTCCACGTTAAAAAGGCATGGAAAAAATTATGGACTTATAAGATGAAAAGATATCTCCATTGGTATAAGATCTTTTGGGTATAGTTCAAAAATAAAATCATAAAGACTTAGACTCAAAGTGGACAATATCATACCACTGTAGAAATTTATGAATCTTATTTGTACCAATAATTAGTATCATAGCCAATGGTCCATATCGAGCTATGAGCCTCAAACAAAAGAAGTGACTCTCATGTCCAGATCAAGAGAACCAGACATCAGACAGGAAGTTCAATTGAGTCAGGAGGACCGAACAATTGACAGGAAATCCAATAGGATTAGGAGGATCGAATAATTGGCAAGAAATCCAACTGGGTCAGAAGGAACGGACAATTGACAGGAATACCTGGTGGATTAAAGATCAGACATCAAATAAAGAAAATCCTTCAAGGATGAATAAAATTGAAGAGGAGACCCAATGTGATCCTTTGTTTGAGTGAGGATTGTTAGGATTATTGGGAGAACTAACAAAGTTTCACATTGGAAAAATATAGAAAAAATTATGGGCATATAAGATGAAAAGATATCTTTATTGGTATGAGATATTTTGAATATAGTCCAAAAATAAAACTATGAGATCTTAGAACTAAGATGGACAATTATATCATTGTAGAAATACATGAATCTTATTTGCACCAACAACGAGGATTAAAACTTTCGTTAACTGTGAAAAGCAATTTAGAAGACAATGTTCTCAATAAAACTAAATTATGGAAAATTTCTTTTCAATTTCAATAAAGCTTTAATAGAAAATTAGTAAAAAATTTGGCAGGAAATGTCTATTAAAATCTCAATAAGGACATTGCATCACAACACAATAACTCAACATAGCCTTTCTACAGGCATGAAGGATTAAGCATCTTAAGGAATTGAAAAAGAGCAGAATGATCAAATATATAAGTTTGTTGTGGAAACCAAATTGAACTAATTGCATCTACTGAACTCAACAAGGACAAATTCAGTTTAAATGAACACCATCATCCACCACTGCAACTGCCACTTTTAGATATGACGTTAATACTATCAACCATCTTTATAAGACATTACAATTTTTGCGCTAGCCACCTGGGACCTGATTTACCCCCCTCCACACGTAGGGGTAGCGGTGAAGGGCCGCTAATATGGCGGTTCCACATTTTTTTTATAAGACATTACAATAGACAAACAACATGATGCTATAAACTATCTCCTCATTCAGTGAGTTTTCAATTAATGCACTTTCACGTTTACTATCTTTCACACAACAGAATTATAATGTCTTCTTTTTTAAAAAATAATTAGATGAACAAGTTTCATCATTTTACTATGTAGATTGAAAGATCTAACCCTGTGACTATATGTGCTTGTAAGCAATTAGTGCGTTCAAGAAATGTTGACTCTCTCTTTGTCTAGCAATATGAAGGAAAATTTATCTAATAACTTTTAGTCACGTAGATGTAGGATTCTCCCTCCTTGAAAAAGAAAAATAAAATATACTCGGCAAAGGGTCCTCCTAACAAAGCCAATTGCATGCTACTTTATAGAAAACTTATACACCTACTTAAATGAGACTAAGAAATATTTATAATGTTGTGAGAGAATTTATATGGTCACTTGTAATCTTATATGGTAGACTTCAATAATGTAATGGTCTGTGGCATTCAGTTGACAAAGAATATAATCGTTTCTTTATGTGACTCCTACTTATTGGTTAATTGATGAACAAATATCACTCAGTCATTATGATCTACCATAATCATAGGTTATACTTAACAATAGACATTCACTGATGCTCCAATTTACCAAACAACTGGATGACAACTTATCAAAATCTACAACGAGTTTTGGAGTAAGAAAACACATAAACATACAAACGAAATAAATTGAGATGCTTTGAGAGAAAAATATTGACTAAAATTTAATGCAATTTCAAGAAATTTTTGCATGTTGTAACTGTTCGATGACTAATGAATGATAAAAAAATTAAGCCAAGTGTGGAACAATTTCAGGATAACCATTTAGTAAGTTCTTCATTTTGAAACTAGTTATCAGAATTGGTTAAAAAAGTGAGGTTGATAGAAAATGTCAATCAAAGCAAATAATACACTGCTGATGCCAAATACATGGTTTCTTAAAACATATTTAGGTTCCTGGAGAGCAAGTAGGACACCCAACCATCCAAACCATCATCAGAAAATGAGAATTGTAAGGATAAATCATCTGTGAGTGCACTGCACACCATTAACTAAGTGAAGAAAATAACATGTCCTATGTCCGAAATATTATTATTTAGGGCCATTCACACTTACATTCATCAAAGAAATAAGAGAATACAAGTGAGTTGAATTGACAGAATAAACTTCATAGTGCACATAAGTTAACTCATGAATACTCCAACAACATATAATTTTCCCTAGCTCACAAACTAAATTCCCTGCATAAATCCCCATTTATGATGTCATCGTCATAATGCAGGAATTTAATATTTGCTATTCCAAATCTGAAGTAGCTCTGATTTATTTATCAATCATTCAAACTGATCGATGTTTCAACTAGAGGAACTCACCTATACCATCTCAATTAACTTATAATCACTCAATAACCTAGCAATTTTACAACCTCTGAGAATTCAGATTATCCAAAGACAGCCTCACGATACCCTGAATTTACCTTAACAATACAAAACCCGACAAAATATATCATCGAAATCCATGGATCAACATATCCACCACTCAAACATCACCCAAAAAGGAAAAACAAACCGCCAAAAATTAGAGAGAAAGAAGGGAGGGACCTTTTCATCGCAGGGATGGCACAGGGAATCCTCATATGCGCCGCAGAACAGGACAGCCGGAGCGCTCTCGCAGAGATGGAGACCTAGCGATCGAGGGCCTCGGAGGGCGCCATGGCGAAGAGAATGTTGAGATGAGGAAACCTAGCGAAGAGATCCAACAAAGATAAGAAGCGCAAACACAAAACAAATCCGGATCTCGTGAAGTGGAACAAAAAAAATCCAGACCCCCGTCCAGATCGACTAGTCGACAAATAACAAAGCGAATCACCTAGTGGAAATCGCGGGGAGCGACGCCGTGGAGGTAGAAGGCGCGGCAGGAGGGCAAGACGAGCAGAAGTGCTAGGAGGAGAGACGCGGCGAACTCGCCTCTCACCTTCGCCATTGCAAGAGACGGGGAGGAAGGACCTACGGTATAGATCGAGATTGAGTGTCGCTCCCGGAGAAGACGACTTTATTGAAGAGATCCAGCAAAGATAAGAAGCGCAAACACAAAACCAATCTGGATCTCGTGAAGTCGTACAAAAAAAATCCAGATCGACTAGTTGACCAAATAACAAAACATATCACCTTGTGGAAAACGCAGGGAGCGACGCCGGGGAGATAGAAGGCGCGACAGGAGGGCAAGACGGACAGGAGTGCTGGAGAGACACGGCGAACTCGCCTCTTACCTTTGCCATTGCAAGAAAGGAGATAGGAGAAAGGAGCTGCAGTATATATCGAGCTGCAGTACATACGGAAGAGACGAAGCGGAGGCGTCGATGAACCCTATTGGATAGCTTCTCGAATTGGTTTGAACCTGAAATATGGGACCCAATTGGAAGGTTGAGACGGGAGGGATCCGACGAGGCGACGAGCTAGAGACCGAGGTCTGTGTTTAATAATGCCGTAGGATCGTGACGAAATTGTCTCAATGAAATTTACTGGAACAGTTCTGAACTTTAACGTAATTACACTTGTGTCCCCCTATTTATTGAGAAAGTAGTTAAATTTGTTTGGGTAAATTGGATTTAATTTTCATACGATTCTCCATGTTTGCTAAAAAAATTAGGTCTTTTATCTATTTTATTTAATATTGACTTCTTTTATTAAATACTCGTAGTCCTTTAATTTTGAAAAAAATAATTGAGTGCTTAATTTTAAAAAATAATTAAATAAAAAATTAGAGATAAAAATAAAATTTGATATCGTCGGAAAATACTTGACGGCGAACTAGTGGAAATGGGGCATATGAACACTCGACCGAAGGAGAGAGATCGCAAGGGGTTCAAGACACAAAGTAGGCCCGCTTTGGGATTTGATGGGAGAGACTAGGAGCGAGAGGACCACCAAGGCTCGAATTGAGAAGTGGCAAACAAAGAGATGCTTAAATATAAGGTTAGGGCATTCGATTGCCTTGTTCATCAACCATCTTGTTGGAGGATCGAGGCCCGACTAGAAGGGGGGATGAATAGCCTTTGAAGCTTGATGGACTTCGTTCGTTCGTCTATAATATTTGTTAGCGCAGTGGAATACTAACAATAATACTAACGATAATTACGACTAAAACAAAGTAAAGAGAAGCAATCACAAACACAATAATGTAACGTGATTCACGACCCTTGTCGCTAATCCACGACGATCCGTTAGATGAATCACTCCCTCAATCAATCCATTAAACTCTCTTTTAGCTCAACACGAGGTGGAGAAACCCTTCTTTACACCACACTCCTCTTTCGTACAAATAATATGAGTAGAAATAGAGAAGAAAGGAGTAGAATGACTTAGAAAATGTGAGAGCCTTTGGAGGATGATTAGGAGTTAAAGAATTAGCTGCCCCCAACCCCTCTTTTTATAGAGAAGAGAGGTTTCTTCCCGTTGGACATGCAGCAGTCGACTGTTGTCGTTCCAACGGCTTTCTGACCACGTCTGATTCACAGTCGTCACAATCCAACGACACACTGGGCAGTCGACTGATCACACTAGCAATCGATTGATCGAGCTATCAGTCGATTGTTCTAAGCAATCAGTCGACTCAAAATGTTTCTGTGCTCGCATCCATTTATAACAGTCGACTGATAGCCTTAGCAGTCGACTGATGGTGGAGCAGTCGACTTTCAAACCCTAGCAATCGACTGCTGGGCCACAAAGCCCTAGTTGACACCAGTCAACTAGCAGTCGACTCAGACCAATCAACTGATATCTATATCAGTCAACTGTTGTCGGGTAAAACCTCAAACAATCAAGTTATTTTAGCATCCGACCATCGGATAAAATCTCAAACCACATGTTTGAGAATCCGACACTTGATCTTAGCTATTTAGCTAAGTCCACCTATATTGAGCTACCCCGACCTGGATTATAATCGCTCAACTCTCATCTCCCATGGAGTTCCTCACTGAAGCTCTCTTTCTCCGGCCTACATCTCTCGAATGCACTAAGCTCGCGACTTCTCCCGTGTCATCCTTCACATCTTGCCCTGAAGTTTGCTTCCTTTGACTTCACTCCATTTGCTCCTTGTCCGACGGTCCCTTGGAAGCACCAAACTCACGGCTTTTCTCGTGTCATCCTTCACCGACTCAAGGACTCGAGGCATGAGATGATGAACTTGTTAATGCTTTATTAAGTAATCAAGTAACACATGTGTGATTTACTAAGTTCTGCACAACTTAAACACACACATCAAACCACATAAGCATCCTAACTTAAACCCTTTGCCACACACATCGAAACCAAGATCATACTTGGGTTGATTGCCCTAACACATCAGACTGCACTATAAGGTGTTAGTATTAGCCTTAAGTGACAATTATGTGATGATTGGTAAAGGGGCTTTTATATTATAAAGGAAAAGTTTATGGTTATTGTATTTATTTCATTTACGTGTCATTTGAATAAATATAATAATATCCTAGGATAGTTGGTTCTAGTCTATGACATATCAAGTTTGTGAGATCAACTTGATATCTCATATCCATGACTTGTGAGATCAAGTCATCGAGTTGACCTACATGTTAGTCTCTTCACATTAACATTGTCCCTGAATGTTAATACTTGACTAAGAATGATTAAGGCTAGTATTCTCTATATCATCTCATTATCGATTCAACTAATCGATTGATATAGATAAGAATCTTCTACTCAAGGACGCTATTATACTTAGTTATTTGACACCAATACAAGTAAGTATAATAATCATAAAGAAATGTCTTTATAAATATATATAGAAATATGATACAATAAGTTCATACAACAATCATCACATGATCGACTCTAGGGCTTTCACTAACAATCTCCACTAGCACTAGTGTCAATTACTGTAGTATCTAATACCCAATGACCTAGTGTGACCATCATGTTTTTTCTGTGCCAAAGTCTTGGTCAAGGGATCTGTGACGTTAGCCTCTGTGGGTACTATGCAAATCTTCACATCTCCTCTATCGATAATCTCTTAAATGAGATGGAAGCGTCGTAGTATGTGTTTGGTCCACTGGTGTGAGTGGGGTTCTTTAGCCTGCGCAATCGCTCCATTGTTGTCACAATAGAGCTCTATAGAATCTGCTATGCTAGGAACCACCCCAAGCTCAGTAATAAACTTGTGAATCCAAACTGCCTCCTTTAGTGCCTCTGATTCATCAATATACTCGGCCTCTGTTGTAGAATCAGCAACTGTGTCCTGCTTCGAACTCTTCCAGCTCACAGCGCCATCATTCAAGCAAAACATGAACCCTAACTGCGATCTATAATCATCCCGGTCAGTTTGGAAGCTGACATCACTATAACCCTTTACAGCTAGTTCCCCATCGCCTCCAAATATCAAGAAATATTCTTTAGTCCTTCTTAAGTATTTAAGAATATTCTTGACCGCTATCCAGTGACGCTCACCTGGATCTGACTGGTATCTGCTCGTCATGCTCAAAGCATACGAGACATCAGGACGAGTACATATCATGACGTACCTGATAGACCCTATGGCAGATGCATAAGGGATCTTATCCATGTGATCTCTCTCCTCTCTAGAAGAGAGACTTTGAGTCTTCGAAAGACTCACATCATGTGACATCGGCAGAAATCCCTTCTTGGAATTCGGCATGGCAAACCGTAGTAATACCGTGTCAATATATGTACTCTGACTTAGGCCAAACAATCTCTTAGATCTATCTCTATAGATCTTGATGCCTAAAATACAGGTTGCTTCACCTAAGTCTTTCATTGAGAAACACTTCCCCAGTCAAGTCTTCACAGACTGTAGCGAAGGGATATCATTGCCAATGAATAGTATGTCATCCACATACAATATAAGGA
Source organism: Wurfbainia villosa (assembly GCA_025175895.1). NCBI lineage: Eukaryota > Viridiplantae > Streptophyta > Magnoliopsida > Zingiberales > Zingiberaceae > Wurfbainia > Wurfbainia villosa. Next base: position 56,397,812 of record CM045990.1, on the reverse strand, counting down.
AGACAACTGTATTCCCATTAACCCTCTTGTAGACACAGGGTTTATCTTCATTCTTGATGAAACCAAACTATTTGATCGCATCATCGAATCGAAGATTCCAGCTCTGAGAAGCTTGCTTTAGCCCATAAATGGACCTTTACAGCTTGCATACTTTGCTAGTATACTGTGGATCTATAAACCCTCAAGTAGTGTCATGTACACATCCTCAAGTAAGTTTCCATTCAGAAATACGGTTTTGATATCCATCTGCCAGATCTCATAATCGTGGTACGCTGCAATAGCAAGCATGATCCGAATGGACTTAAACATCGTAACTGGAGAAAAGGTTTCATCATAGTCAATACCATGAATTTGCTTGAAACCTTTAGCCACCAATCGACCCTTATAAGTATGTGTAAGTCCATCCATGTCAGTATTCCTCTTACACTCAATGAGTTTGACGCCTTCAGGTGGATCAACCAAAGTTCATACTTGGTTGGTGTACATGGATTCCATCTCGGATCTCATGGCCTCTAGCCATTTCTCAAAATCTTGGCTCATCACAGCTTCCTGATAGGAGGTAGGCTCATTCTCAATGAGCATAACGTCATCATGGTCAGACAATATAAATGAGTATCTCTCTAGCTGACGACGTACCCTATCATATCTGCGAAGAGGTAGGTCTACCTGAACAGGTTGTTGTTCCACAACTCTTTGTGCAATAATCTCATCATCCACAATACTTTGTGGTTCCTGTTCAACCTCCATCAAGCCCTCAGTGCTATGGTCCATATCTTGAATTTCTTCAAGATCGAACGTACTCCCACTAGTTTTTCTAGAAACAAAGTCCCTTTCTAGAAATATCCCAATTTTTACCACAAACACTTTGTGCTGACTGGGAATGTAGAAGTAATATCCCTTCGTTTCCTTGGGATATCCAACAAAATAGCACTTATCGGATTTGGGTCCTAGTTTGTCTGAAACTTGACGTCGAACGTAAGTCTCACAACCCCAAATCCTCATGAAAGACATCTGGAGATTTTTCCCTTTCCATATCGTATATGGTGTCTTTATCACAACTTTGGATGGAACATGGTTAAGTGTGAAGGTTGTTGTGTCTAGAGCATATCTCCAAAAGGATATAGGAAGATCTGTGTGACTCATCATGGATCGTACCATATCTAATAGGGTACGATTCCTCCTTTCGGGTACATCATTCCACTATGGTGTTTCAGGAGGAGTGAGTTGGGATAGAATCTCGTACCCAGCTAGATAGTCACGAAACTCATGGCTAAGGTATTCACCATCTCGATCTGATCGAAGTATCTTAATACTATTGCCAAGTTGGTTTTGTACTTCATTCTTGAATTCTTTGAACTTTTCAAAGGATTCTAACTTATGTGTCATCAGATACACATAACTATATCTACTGAAGTCATCAATAAATGTAATGAAGTATCTATAACCACCTCTAGCAGTAACATTGAAAGGGTCACACACATCACTATGTATAAGTCCTAACAAGTTTGTTGCTCTTTCGCTGTGTCCACTAAAAGGAGTCTTGGTCATCTTGCCTAGAAGGCAAGACTCGCATGTCTCATATGATTCAAAATCAAATGAGTCCAGCAACCCATCTTTATGGAGATGGGATAAGCGACTTTCATTTATGTAACCTAAGTAACAATGCAGAGATAGGTTTGGTTCAACTCATTTGACTTGAACCTTTTGGTACTTATGTTATAGATGGGATTCTCTAAGTCTAGAATGTAGAGTCCGTTCATCAGAGGTGCACTACAATAGAACATATCATTTAAATAAAGGGAACAACATTTCTTCTTTATTATAAATGAACAGCCTTTCTTGTCTAAACAAGAAACTGAAATGATGTTCTTTGTGAGAGCAGGCACATAACAACATTCATCTAATTCTAGTACAAGTCCAGAGGGCAGAGATAGAAAATAAGTTCCTACAGCAACAGTAGCAACCCTAGCTCCATTGCCTACTCGTAGGTCTACCTCGCCCTTCGTCAATGCCCTGTTATTTCTCAGCGCCTATACATTAGTACAAATGTGAGAAGCACATCTGGTATCAAATAACCACGATGAAGAAATAGATAGATTGACTTCTATAACATATATACCTGAAGTAGAAGTTGTTGGGAGTATGAGGAATACAATCAAAGTCCCACATTGGTAAGACATGGAAAAGATCATGTGCTTATAAGAAAAAAGATATCTCCATTGGTATGAGGCCTTTTGGGTAAAGCCCAAAAATAAAACCATGAGGGCTTAGACCCAAAGTGGACAATATCATGCCATTGTGGAGATATGTGGAGCTTATAAGCACTAACCATTGGTATCAGAGCCATGGTCCATGTCAAGCCATGAACCTCGAACGAAGGAAGTTGAGCTCCCACGTCCGGATCAAGAGAACCAGACATCAGGAAGGAAGTCTAGTTGGGTCGGGGGGACCGAACAACTGGCAGGAAGTTCTGGTGGGTTGAAGATCGGACATCAAGCAGATAAAATCCTTCGAGGAGGGATAGGCTTGAGGGGGGGCCCAATGTGGTCCTTCGTTTGAGGGGGGGATTGTTGGGAGTATGAGGAATACAATCAAAGTCCCACATTGGTAAGACATGGAAAAGATCATGTGCTTATAAGAAAAAAGATATCTCCATTGGTATGAGGCCTTTTGGGTAAAGCCCAAAAATAAAACCATGAGGGCTTAGACCCAAAGTGGACAATATCATGCCATTGTGGAGATATGTGGAGCTTATAAGCACTAACAGAAGTCTCACTTCTCTTCTTCTTAAGATCTTCCAGGTATGCTTTGCAGTTCCGCTTCCAGTGTCCATCTTCCTTACAGTGGAAGCAAGTCCCTTCCTTGGCCACCCCTCTTTTGGGTTTCATTGTCTTGCCTTTGCCCTTGGCTTGGGACTTTCCCTTACTTTTAGGCTTGCCCTTGCCTTTCTTCTTTTGCACCATCAAAATGGAGTCGGGCTTTGCCTTCTTAAGGTTGAGCTCAGCAGTTCTCAACATGCTAAGCATCTCAGGCAGTGACTTATCAATTTCATTCATGTTGTAATTCATGACAAATTGATTGTAACTTTCTGGCAAGGATTGCAAGATCAAGTCAGTGGCCAGTTCTTGGCCAAGTGGGAATCCCAACCTCTATAGGTTTTCTATGTGCCCAATCATTTTGAGTACATATGGACCTACGGGTGTCCCATCTTGCATCTTGCATTGGAACAATGCCTTAGAGATCTCGTATCTCTCGTGCCTTGCTTGTCCTTGATACAATTGGCGAAGATGTTCAACCATATCAAAAGCATTCATCAACTTGTGTTGCTTTTGAAGCTCAAAGTTCATGGTCGCGAGCATGAGGCATGACACATATAATGCATCATCTTGATGCTTCTTGTAAGCATCTCGGTCAGCTCGCCTAGCAGTGGCAGGAGGTGCTTTCCGGAATGGGCTGCTCTAGGACGTACAATTTTCTTTCTTTTTTGAGAATAATTTTCAAATTCTTGTACCAGTCCAAGAAATTAGCTCCGTTGAGCTTGTCCTTCTCAAGGACAGAACGCAGGGAGAGAGTGTTCGTGTTTGACGACATGACAATCTACAACATAAATAATATAGAAAGTAAATATCATATTCCATTTATCATTTAATTAGACCTTTAATTAAATGATGCTCCCACTGAATTATAGGACTTTTGTAGAATCGAGTCATGGATGTGGCCAAACCACACTACTAGATTCATACAAACTAGCTATAATTCTCGCGGGACAAGATCCACATCATACTACGCCTTGAGTTAGCTTTGGCTAAATCGCCCAAGACTTAGTATGATCGGTAGGTAACAAATTACCAATTACATCTCTATGCAACTCTTGTTTATAGGATCAAGATCCACATTTACAAAAAAAAAAACTTGAGTTAGCTTTGGCTAAATCGCCCAAGATTTAGTGTAAATGTGATCTTAACCTATCTTTCCAACCGTTGGAATGTGCCTATAGTTTTACCCGATCCAATTGAGTTAACTAGTTTCACTCAATCTAATTGAGCTTATTCTCACCCAAGCTTTGATAGGCGGGACCAAGATTGTCCCTCCGCACCCTATCAAGATAATATGCGTTGCTCTGCTTTGGCAGATTCAACAACAACAAATGATCGAGGTAGTGATGGGTATCAAAACTTGGTAGGCATTTCGAGTTGACTTGATTAAGATCTAATCTAATCGTGAATGTGTATCATATACGCATTAAGGCATTAATTATCCTATACTAGCATGCATCACATACATACAAGCAAAAATAATATATATATATATACTAATTAATTAATTTGTGATGAGGTCATGTCCCTACTACGATCTTCTCAAGCCAATGAGAAGATATGACGGTCAACCTAGGGTTAGCGGCTTCTCCAAGCGCCTCTTTTGACCGCCATGTGTCATCGGCACCCTCCTCATAACTCCGTCTACAAGTGGACCTTCCACCGCTTCATTTTGTACATTACAAACATGAAACTCGAGTTACATTCGAGTCTAAAATCTATTTACAATAGGAATATAATAAGAGAGGCACGATGCGCAGGTCACATATCATATACAACATGCACAATACCAAAAAAGGCGTGCAAGCCGTATTATGAATTACAACACAATTTTTATCCAATCACATTGGGGTTTTTGGGCCATAATCAACACAATATCATACATAATTCTGAATTATGTATTTTACATAAATTTCTATAATTTTCTTTTTTTTTTTTACTTTTATGAGTCACAACTCCGCAACGGTCCCGCTAAACGATTTTCGGGCGCGATCGCGGGACAATACCCCTTGCGGGGTTAGGGGCAGCGCCCCTTCTCGCAAAATGAATCTCGCGAATGTCTCATACCGATCTTACAACGCCTTAAGTCACTATCCCAAAAAACTAAAGCGAGACTTTGCCGTTTCGGAGAGTTTTTCTCGGTGGTTTAAGCCTATAAGTGTCCAAACACTTGTTGCTTTGACTCTACGAGAAAAATACTCAAAAAATCTATAAAATTAGGAAAATTACATAAACTTACATATCTGTAACTTTTCGTATCTAATACAAAAATTACAAATATAAACATGTACATGCTTCACACGTGGCTCTGATACCACTGTTGGACTCTCCGAGCCGCAAAAATCGCTTTTTGCATTGTGGAAACCTCGGAAGTCGGTCACGGATCCGTGCGAAGATAAATAAAATAAAATTCATGTACATGTTTAGAAACACTAGATCTACTTTAGATCTACATGGGAAGAGTGTTACCCTTGTAGCGATGCCCTTCGCTTATCCCGCTCGTCCAAATGGTTGTCGGATCTCGTAGAGTGTCAAGTGTACACTCCTCTACACGTATCCACACGGACAAAAGGTGGAAAAACCACTTAGAGTGTGCTAGCACTCTTGGAGGTCACGACAATGGAGGAAAAAGGGAGAGAGCAAGAAGGGAGAAGGAAGAAGATGAAATCAATTCACCACTTAATCACTTGGCCGACCACATTAAGGAGAGTTATACACATCCATGTAATACCAAGAGCCATGGCTCTTGGTCTTCCATGAGGTGGAACACCATGATGTGTCCATGATGATGTGGAACATCATCATTGGGCGACCCCTTTGCCAAGTCACCATGAAGTGGCATTTGGTCAAGTCAAACTTGACCGTTCATCTTCCCTCTCAAGTCAAATCAAACTTGACCTCTTATCTCCCATGGTTGATCAAATCCAACCTTTGATTCAAGTCAATTTAATTTAATGAATCTCTATTCATTAGTTTAAATTGACTCAATGAATCAAATCTAAATTAGACTCATTCAATACTTGAATCAAATTGAGTCCAACTCAATTAGTCTAATTTGGATTACTCTTAATCCAATTTGGTTCATCACACGAATCTAATCCTCTTGGTCCATCATATGAACCTAATCTCCATCTAATTTTCCTTTGTGTGTGACCCTATAGGTTCTTGCAACGTTGACAATGCTCCTAAATTGATTTAGGAATATAAGCAATGAGCGGTATCTTGCAACACATCATTGTTACCCAAGTTACAAGAATGTTGAGATACAACATCACCTTTGTGACTACTAATTGTGACTCTCACAATATGTGACAATGTCCCTCTATCCTTGACATATAGATTGAACAATTGAGGCATAGACTGTATCATCCTCTGTACAATCTATATCTTGAACTCCAAGTAGACTCACTCTAATCAAATGAGCTCAATATCGCATATTGACTCATTTGGGCATGACCATGCACTTAGTGGTCTCACTCTATCAAGAATCATGATATCACTCCCGTCATATAGGAGGGATAGATCTCATCTACATCACTCACATCCCTCCACATAATTTATTATATACCCAGTAATCGTCTTTATAGTCCACCCATTTACGGGTGACGTTTGACGAAGCCAAAGTATGCAACTCCTTATGTAGGGAACCATAGTGACTTCAGGTCCAAGGAATAATAGTCATACTAATAGTCACATGAGAAAGTATATGACACTCATATAACAATCCATGATACTTTCTCATGGTGGGTCATTCAGTATACATTCTCCAATGCATACCCATGTGTCAACTTGATATCTCATATCCCTGACTTGTGAGATCAAGTCATCAAGTTGACCTACATGCTAGTCTCTTCGCATTAACATTGTCCCTGAATATTAATACTTGACTAGGAATGATTAAGAGTAGTATTCTCTATATCATCTCATTATCGATTCAACCAATCGATTGATATAGATAAGAATCTTCTACTCAAGGACACTATTATACTTAGTTATTTGGCACCAATACAAGTAAGTATAATAACCATAAAGAAATACCTTTATAAATATATATAGGAATATGATACTAATTCGTGAGGCCAACGGAGAGCCAAATTAGAGAAATGAATAATAAGTTAGTTAAGGTGGGACCTTATAAAATATTCAGTGGATATATCCAGTGTCACATCCTATAGTCGAGGATATATATTGAATCACTTCTGTGCAGAGTCAGTTAAGGTGGTACGAAAGGCTCAACACTTAAGAGCGTTAAAATCGCAGTGAAGCGAGGCGGCTCCCACAAATTACGACAAATGTTCTTCCGGATCGGTTGTGCCATCATACTTATCCACCATAGGATTTCTGAATTATGAAGGTGGTAGTTCAAAAAGAATATTGATGGTGAAGGGACTAGGCTCGTAGGTCTTCGAAGCCTTGGTTGATTGGCTTTCTCCCTGCTCTTCTCGCCTGATTTGTGTTATCGGTATGGTATTTTGATGTATTCTCCCCCTAGCCCATCATCGGGCAATACCTCAATATTTGTTGTTGTACAAAGTGGAGGAGGCATCTCCTGCTGCTGTCCTTGAGGAGAGGATTCGCCCGAATGGAGATGGATATATTTTGTCGTCCTCTCTTTAGCTAAGACTTCAGCTACCGCGGTGTCCACCGTAGCTCTCAGCTGCGATGACAATAATGTAATGGGGTTCTCTTCAGCAGAGGAGACTGTCGGATGTTGTATCTCCTCTAGATGCATCTCAACGTCTTGCTCAGTAATGTTCCCACAGACGGCGCCAACTGATGCGGTCGTATGCGGATTTTCTCACCTTCTTTCAACGGCAAGATGTGTACAGGAGACTTAGGGTTATTTCCGGCCACAACAGTAATACAACACAAGTAGAAAATATGAACAATCAAAGTAGAAAGCAAAGATACAGAGTTTTATGTGGTTCAAAATGAGGATTCCTACTCCACGGGGTGAGCTTTCTCACGAGCTATGGTGTCAAGATACTTTCACTATAAAATTCCTCATTTGTGGAAAAAGTTTCTAGAGGTGGAGGGAAAACCTCTTACAATTTTCTCAGTAAGATTGAAAGAATATAGCTCACTACTCTCGTCGTCTCCTCCTCCCTTTCTTCCTCTTCTTTTTCCTCTTCGGCGATGTGATCACTCCCAGCTCCTGTATGCCTTAGTCTGGATGCCGGATCTTCTTTCTCTCTCCCTTCCTCTGCCTTTTATCCTCCCCCTCTTTCTTTGTCAGCTATCATGTAATAAACTCCTTCCATCACCGTACACATAGCCACCTTATTTACCTGGAGAATCATTCTGTTAAAGAGATAGTGAGTGGAGACTCCTCCAAATATTATGCGGGGTCATAGTATGTTATGTAACAAACTCCTACAAGCATTTCGAAAAATATTCTAACCTTTCCTTTTCACCCTCTCTCCCTTTGTCAGGTTAGTCTAAGTCTAACACCTAGGCTTAGTATAGGTCTTAGACTCCATATCTCATACTTCCTATAATAGCCCGAGCCAATTCCCGAACTCTTCTTATGGAGCCAATTTCCAGACTCGCTTTGCCGAACTAATTCCCCCACTCACTTAACCGAACCAATTACCAGACTCACTTTGCCGAGCTGATTCCCCCGATCTACTTCACCGAGCCGATTCCCCCGACCTACTTCACCGAGCCAATTCCCAGACCTACTTTATCGAACCAATTTCCTAGACCTGCTTTATCGAACCAATTCCCCAGACCTGCTTTACCGAACCAATCCCTCGATTCAGACAGTGTCTTCCACGTGGTTTCTCTCATTTCAATCGCTAAATTAAGTAGCAACGGTATCATTAGTCACCCCTAAAAATAGTCAAACGAAATACTGAGTTTAACTTTCTACGCAAAACATTTCTCATCTATCCTCCCCCTTATTAATTCTAATTTATCTTTTTCTGTTGCCTTACTTTATATGCTCGACATGACTTATTGGGGTCATGGGCCCCGCTTTTCTTCCTCTGTCAAGCAATTGAAGAGTCACAAAAACACTGGATAAATTCCCCTCTTCCCCTCTTTATACACAACTTAGGCTTTAGCAACTTAGCCTTTTCTTCTCCCTCTTCCGTCAATTCTCTTCGATAGTGGTCAGTTGCCCTAGCCTCCTTTTTCGCAAGTGTTTCATCCTTAGCTTTCAAGTAAGTGCTCCTCCCTCTTTCGCACCTATGGCTCCGAAAAACCCTACCTCACACCCCTAGTACGAATATATCGTCACCCACTTAAACAGCCAACATTATTTCTTCAACCGTAGGCACCAACACATAGACCCCTCTATACCCTGCCACTTCAACACCACCTCTTATCGACCCCATCTTCCTCCACCGGGCTTCCACTGCTTCTTCTCCGAGCACCTGTGCCCCCTACCTACTTGGAGATATTGGACTTTTATAAGATACCCATCAATCAATTTGCCCCTAACTCTTTCCGTATATTATCAGGGGCAATTATAGTATTTCAACATTTAGGTATTTCTCTGTCCCCGTTGATATTTCATTGTTTCTTCCAACTGAAGTCTTCTAAGGAGGGCCTCTTTTACCTCTCTAGTCGTCCGGATTTCCAATTCTTGGTAAACATGCCCTCTTCCCAAAAGGGATGGGAAGTTCTCTACTTTTTCGCTCAACTTCCGACGCCCCTCACCTACTCTGACACCTGGAAACTGGATCTCCCCAAACTACCTTCCTTTCACAAGAGTAAGACTCAGTGTCCCTTCCTGGAGGTCTATTGGGTGTTGAGAGAATGTCATTATAGTTCAGATTATCTGATGAAACCTTCCCCTTTTAGTCAATATGAGTTGTCCCCTTTTTCCTTTACCGAACCGAATGTCATAGGTAGGACATTACTCGTACTCTGATACAAAATATCTTTTGTTGCCAGCATACTTTTTAATGGTTAGTTTTACAGACAACATGATGCAGGATGCTATAATCAAAGGGGAGAAGATTGCGACAGTGAAGAAGAAGTCTTCCAAGAAGCAAAGTAGGGGCAAATCCCTATTATTCCTTTTTCTCCTCGCAAGAAGTTTCTCCCTCGGAAGGAGGACACCCCCATTTCCTCCTCTATTCCAGTATTTTTTTCCTCACATTCTTCTCCTCCGCCTTCTCTAAAGTTAAATAAGCAGTGACACCTAATTATCTATGAACCCCGCGAGGAAGAAACAACCTTGATCGCCCCTACCTCTTCCCCTACAACTGTCCATATGAACTTGCCCTCTTCCTCTCATCTTACTCTGCCCGTAGACCCTTCTTTGATTGGGGGGAACTTTCCCGCCTAGACCCCTCCCCACAGAGGAGTCCTCCACCAATTCCACTAGTAATAATGATAGCAATAAACCTATATGAATCATAATTTAATTACTGTAACCACCGTTTTGCATATTAGTAAAAGGAATGGAGTGTTTGTACTTGTCCTTTTCATGTCTTGTATACTTCAAACCATTTTAGCAAAAACCTCCAATGATAGTAATCTTATTTGACTAGGTCGACTTCGCGTAATCAAACTAAGGAATAGTTTTAGAAAATGACCGTTCTACACATCAGCTGAATTGACTTCATACTTATCCTTTTTGTGAAACACGAACAGTCCTTTCAGAATTACTGCGTTGAACAACCCCAACTATTGCCCTTACGTCTTCCCCCTTTATTTGCATTTACTGCCTCACTTCCCAGGAGGGTCATTTAATATCCCCCTTTTTATCTATAAAAACGTTCGACATTACATTCACCCAACCCATCTCTTAGTTCCTCTGTTCCTATTAATGCACGTTTCTCCCTTATCCTTCTTGCATCATGAAACACCTATCTGAGTAAGATAGTAACTCTCCTTCTCCGAAGAGACAGACTGAAGAATAGTGTCATATTGAGGAATTGGAGGAATAGATCCAAGCCATGAAATGACGCCTGCGGATAGCCTCTACTCACAACTATTCCCTGCGTCAAGAGCTGACAGTATCCCAGAGGAATCTGTCCAAGCATATATTCATACAACAATCCTACCTTCAACAACTGCACCGCCGGCCACAGATGTGCAAAAGCTCCTCCGGTACCCTCTCGGGAAGAACCTTAATCCCCCTTACAGGGGGACCTCGTCTGTTATTTTCCTTTCTAGGAAGGCTGCGTTATGTAACCCCTCTTTATCAACGAAATTTTCATCGCCACAGATTGCATTTGTCTCTTCTTCGCCAAATGCACATTATATGAATAATAAGTAAAAATATTTCAACTCTAATGGCAAATAAAACTTACTGAGTTTTCGCTAATACTCTTCTCAACCCATCCATCCCTCTTCTGGCCTCAACTCCTCTTCACTGTACAGTAATCAAGTAAAAATACAACTCTCTCGATTCCCCATCACACAGGAAGAAATAATATATAATTGAGTGAAAACTCAGCTCTTCCGATTCACCATCATACGGCGATAAAGATGATATATATAATTTAGTAAAAACTCAACTCTTCCGATCCACCACTACACAGGGATAAAAATAATATATATAGCTGAGTGAAAACTCAACTCTTTCGATCCACCATCACACGACACTACAACAAAAAATCGAATAGACAACGATGAAAAACCATTGTCTATTAGCAAAAAAATCCGTGGTAAATCGACACATTGTGAAAAGTGGTTCGGGAAAAGACAACGGTGAAAAACCGTTGTCGTTTCAAGGATAAGACAACGGTTTTTAACCGTTGTCTGTGACCGAACCACTTTTCACAATGGGTCGATTTACCACGGATGTTTTTGCTAATAGACAACGGTTTTTCACCGTTGTCTTTTCCTTAAATCTACAATGGTCTTTCACCGTTGTCTTTGACTGACCACCGATTTACCACGGATTTTTTTTGCTCATAGACAACGGTTTTTCACCGTTGTCATTTCTCAATGGTTACTCTAGAAAACAATAAACCGTTGTAGATTTATAGTGTTATGTTTTTAATATAAATCATACAACATCAAAAAGAATTATAGAAAACACATATACACTCGCACTTGTAGCAATGTAAAGTACAAAGTCACATCATCTCATTTTAAATGATCACTCTTAAAAACATATATATTAAAAAGTAATGTGGCAAAACAACTACACATCATATGCTTAGTGCTGCACCAAAAGTATTATGCATAATAACCAAAACACTTATAGATTACCATATCTAACCAAAAGAGGTATGTACACTTAAATCTCTCCTAATCATCAGATATGTGATCTTGTATGTATTCAACCCACTCCGAATGTACTTCATCAATTTCCTTTGCAGCTATCACAGATTTTGCGAGCTGCATGTGAATAAATGAATGAAAATGTAATTAAACACTATGGTATCAATAAGAAAATTTGAAAATATATCTAATATTACTATTGGTCGTAGGGAAGACTTGTCAAAGGATGCGGCGCCTTCAATTATATCTTTCATATATCGCAAAATAAAATAACCGCATTGAGCACCATCCGGTTGAAGGGGAACCTGTGATGGGAAAAATTATAGTAGTTATTTTAATAGTAAAATTCGATACATAAATTACACACACACAAAAAAGTTGTCATAAGGGGAAAAAAATTATGTCATAAGGGAAATTTGATACATAAATTTTTTTCCGTAGGAAACCCTATCGCAGCATATGACAGAAAATCAAGCGAAGGACGGCTACCTCCTACATGCGTGGCAACATTTCGGGTTAATACAAGGCCCGTAGGCCCACAATAACAACAATATATATATGTATGAAAACAAAACTACACAAGACACAGCGGAAACAAACCACAACAATACAACAATCTCACACATGCATACCGGTATGACTAACACACCCCAACAACATAACAAAACTACTATGACAAATACACAGCGGAAACGATACAACAACAATACAATGTCACACACGGGCAAGAGCCCAAAACAAAATCTGAGCCTCGTGAGATGAGATGACGTCGGCGATGATGCTCAAGTCGCCAAGTCTTCTCACATTGCAGGCGAGAAAACCCATGGTGAGTAAAACTCGGAACATGTATATATGTAATATCACATGTATTTCGACAACATAATCTAGATGTACAATAGGTATATCGGATAGTATATAAATACAAGCATATCACATTAAGAATGAACAACATAAAATGCGGACATACACGAAGTCTGCTTCGCTACTCGATCCAACTTTGAACATATATCCAACATATATATATATATATAACGGAAGAGTAGATCAACTCAAAATAAACTCTATCTACGGTCAAGGTATCTATGGTCTATCCAACACATACCAATATCCGACACAATTGTATAACATATGCAAGAAACATGCATGAATATGATGTCCACCCAAATCGACAAAAGCATAGACAAATGCAACATCACAATAATCGGATATATATATATATATATATAGATTTGTATCCATATATATATATTAATCTCAACCATCCGTATATATATATATACATGCATATATGTATATATATATATGGTAATATGCAAACGCCATCGAGATCTGCAATGCGGTATGCATGGTCATGTCGGCTCACCCTAAAGCTACCACGACCCGGTGTGGCCTCGGTGGCTCGAGCATGACAACCGCCCCAACTCAACACCAACCACTACTCTCGGTGGCCGAGTGGGCGTATGATCGAGTAGCATATAAGCGTAAAGCAAGCTACACGATGGGGGTCCTGCATTGGTCACTCGTCACTACCCATGAGTGGTCGAGTACCACACACGCGAGGACTACGACCGCAAATCCAACTACCACCGTCTATAGTGATAGAGTGCGGCACCTCGATGCTCTGCCCTCGCACGGGTGACTCCTCCTATGAGTAAGCAGTGGAGGCGGGATGATTGGCGACACTCTCAACCACAAGGAGACCTCGTGCGCCGCGTGCATGTAAATACATGAATCAATGTCTCACATACCGACATCCACCATAGACTCTACATTCTGAGAGAATCATACTAACGGATCTCACTCTCTATCATCAGAGAGTCGTACTCAATCGATCATAATACTCTCTATCACTGTAGAAGTCATACCAATCTAAGCGACACACTCTCTATCTAGAGAGTTGTACTCAACTAATGGATACACTCTACATCACGTAGAGTCGTATATAACAAGCTAGGACCATCGATCCAGTAGCGATACCCTAAGTATCATTCCTCTGACCATTTACACAATACAAGATCCGTGGTAACATACAACCTAAGGGTAATAGAACTAATCCTAGGTTAAAGATATTATCTACCTAAGTATGACCTTTTTACCCAAAGTACAATCAGGTTGTCATCCGGACTTTACTATTTGCATAACTTAAACAAATTCTAAGTTATTTACATCATCTATATGTATAACTCCTAATCATGATAAAATAAACATGATATCTGCAATGGATTTAATAGCCGACGGTAGTAGATCAAGCATGAGATAAAAAGAACAGTGTCAAGGTAATATGAACACCTAACATGCTCATATCAATGACTAAATTTGAATGAAATATAACTACCCGGACCAGGTAGGAAATTACCCACCTGCTATGTAGTTTGTGCTGATTGCATTCGTAATACGTGAATGAATCGCCGTATCAACGTCCTCACATATAAGCATCTATCACTAATCAAAGTCCTGCGATCACATGCAACATTGACAAATTCTATCATAAGTCAAATGATGATATCAAAACCCAAATCGAACTTACCAAGCTTAATTTCACTTCCACAACTAATCGATCATCTAAACAAATCAAATGTAACTAGCATAAATTCGCCTACCCGAACCAACTCACCTTTCTTAATCTCAATTAGGATATCGGATCCTTTAAACCCAATAATCCCCTAAATCACTGTAATCACAAAGATATAGGTTACGATCAATTTTATCCAACTTTTAGTCTAAAGAACAAAAGATAAATAAAGACCTTACCAAAATCAATCGACGACGATGGAAACCCTATGCTTTGTGTCGTAGAGCCTCTATCTCCTTAGGGCGAGGAATAATGGACTCCCCGAGGCTGCAACAGATTATCCGATCGAAAATCCCAGATCGCCGATTCTGCGGAGACTGTAGTGATCAAGGGCTGACAGCAAGGCGAGAGTCAATAACCAACACAGTTGCTCATGGATCTGTTGATCACCATGGGAGGATGATGATCGCCATCGAGGTTTGCCACAGCAGGCGGAGAGGATCGGGATGAGGTTGATCCCGACAACAACCGAAAATCCAGATGAGGAAGAAGAGGGCAAACCAGGGATCTAACTATCGAAGGAGGTGCTGCCACAGTCGCCCCTTGCCGACGGCTTGATCCCACTGCTCGCTATTTGGGATTCGGTAGAGTCGCCAAAAGGAGAAGGAAGGGACGACGACGCTCTCTGAGTGGCGGAGCAGCTTAATGCGATAGCGGCGAGCTCGGAAGGAGGCGGCTCGTGGTGGCGAAGATCAGGCAGAAGAAGGATCAAGACCAAAGCTCCGCCGCTCCGGCTAGCTCGCTGGCAGGTGGCGATGGCGTACAAGTGGGGATGGATAGGTAGGGGAGAGGCGACGGCGTCGAGTTGGCTCGACGGCTAGAGGAGCTTGCTGCCGCCGAGGTCGGGGGAGAAGGTATGATCGACGGAACTAGCTACCCCTTGCAGCTGCGGTGGAGATCAACCGGAGACAAATGACTGGTGCGGTGAGAAGCTCCAACGGCGGCGACGAGCGGTGCAGAGGCGATCGGGAAGAGAATTAGGGCTCGGGGAAGAATGATCGACGAAGAAAAGGGGAGTCGGCGGAGAAGGAAACGTCCATCGGGTGAAGAAAACGGCTGGCCATTAAGGAATCAACAATTGGGCCTGTTTTAGGTGGTTGTGCTAGCCCAAATCTAATCCAATCACCTATTTAAGCCTTAAGCTTCTCCAATTCGATCGTATGAATTCAATTCAATTCCAGAGAAATTTCTAAAAATTTCTGAAAAATTCCACAAGATATTTTATCAATTATCGAGGAATATATATATATATTTTTTCCCGATATTTTACAGCCACTGCCACATAGACATGCCAGGGTTCGGCAACCTATTTTTTTTTAAGGTTATTGTGCTCAAGAAAAACAATACATATTATGTATAACTACATGATTCCGTGGATGACATGACCAAGTTTTTGTCAAAAGAAATCTATTACACCTCAAAATTTAAAACAATAATTTTTTAAAACTATATATTCAAGATTATAACAATTAAGTGTATAAAATTAACTTAAATTTCATTCCTCAATCACTTGTTCATTCTAGTTATCATATATTAATGAACCAAGTCACTCCTAATACCAAAAATTCAACGTTAGATGAATATAATCTACAGTTGACATGCTTAGTATCATTAATTATATAAAAATTCATAAACAGAACTCATATACAAATAAGCAAGTTTATTTTCAACAGGAATATGATCATGCTTCACACATAGCTGAGCTTGCTAAATATCTGCAATTGATATGAAATAAGATGATATAATTCCTGCCCTAGATAATGTTTCACCTTCAACTATGCTTTCTTCATTGCGTTAAGCAAACAGATATATAGTATGCAACACATACATGGAAATCACTTAGAATTGATGTTGTAATTGCATAGTAATAAGCTTAGAAGGTGAAGTTATATTTCACATCCCAGATTGAGTATTTGTGCATCTGGTTTTCATTGTGTTCCCTACACAAGAGATGCATATCTATCATATGCAACACATACATGGAAATAAATTTACATATTCTCTGTAAAACATAAACATTATAATAAGTACATAATAGAAATACTTAACAGCGAGAAAGTAACAACAACTAACCTTAATATTTGCACATAGGTCTTCCATGTAATTCTCAGACAGTTAAGATAAAAGAAAAAAAAATCTTAGGTGAAGTGTATGTTGCATGTCAGATTAACTTTAAGAACTCATAGCAACAAATTTTTCAGCCTGATTAGAGTGATAAAGAAGCTGAGGCTTAAGGAAATCCTGTTGTACTAGAAAATTGGTGCTACAACATAAATTATTAATGAGGTTTAAGAGGCAAATAATAGAACGCAAGCCATACCTTTCCTTCTTTAGCCACTGGATTTTGAGCTATGATTTTTTCTTTGAACTTCCTAAAGTTGTCTGAACAGAAAGAAAACAATCTAGAGTATCTAAAGTTGTCTAAACACAATGAAGCCTTATGTTCTCTTCGCTAATAACTGTGACTTTCAATATGATCACTACTTGAAATAGTTATATTCAATCCACCCTTATACATTTAAAGACAAGGTCAGTTAACATTGATCGTCTCAAAGATAGCAAAACAACATTGATGAAAACAAAAAATTGTAAAATTAGCTTGACAAAAAAATGTGACAACCATTAAACCAAAATCTTGGCGAGCTTGTGCTCTTGGATCCTTAATGGGCAGCATCTCCATACCTAATTTTGAATCAGATACTTGTTCCTCAAACAAAGTGTGAGAAATATCAGTTCCTTGACCTGTGCAAAAATTAACATTTATTTAGTTCAACGATAGAGTTAATCAACTAATTCAATGAAAGAAAAATTAACTATTTTGAGCACAAACATAAAAGGTATGCACGTAATAAAAAACATGAGGCTACAAACAAATGAAAACACCTTGTTTGTAAATTGAATTGACATAGTGCATCAACTATGGAAAGAGGAATTAGAAATTTTAGAATCCTTTTTGTCTTTCATTAGTGAAGTCCTAAGAATCTTTATTTTTGGAAGAGATACAGAATTTGTGGTAATGCCCCTCGTGACATTTCTGTCCCTACTATAAACTATAAAGAAGAAAACTTGACTTGCATTCTCCCTTGGTACGTAAATGGTAAAGGGTTGCAATAGATCTTGATAGTAACCATAATAATGTATAAATCAACCCGTGAGGATGGATCCTAACTTTATTTTTTACAAGTTGCAGCCACACATTGCACAAATAAATAGAAAGACTAATTACTTGAATTAAGTTAAATTATGATAAAACGTGATAGATGGAGGTGTCAGTTCAAAGTAAGGCTGTGATATGGAAAGTTAAATCTTAATGTTGTCATTAATGCAAAATATTTAAGAAACATAGCACATCAAATTCATCTCAGATCATGACGGGACAAAACCTAGTTTCACTCATGTTAATATGCCCCCTCAGGCCTAACCATCATTATAAATGTAGTACAAGCCCCTCACGCCTAACATCATTTTTAAAAAGCAACTTGAATTCCAAATTCTTAGATCATGGTTATGCAGAAATCAAGGATATGAAAGCAAACACGAAATCTATAGAAATAGGACCAAGAACAAAAGATTGAAGTTTCCTACCAAACACGTCATTCATCACAATTCCTCTTCAGTTTTGTGAGATCGATCTATCAGAAATGCAAATCGATCCAAAATTCCAAGTCAAGAACAAAGAAAGCCAACAGGCTCGAAAAGATGCATCGCGATCAAACTAGGATTTTCGGAGCAAACCAGTGGAAGCGAAGAGTCGCAGTTCTCCCATTGCCGACGGATGCTTGAGCGGCGACGGAAGGCAGGAGCAGCGACTTCAATGATGGAAGGCTGGAGCGGCGACGACAACGATGGAAAAAAGAGAAGATGGAGTGGCGACAGAATATTGAGAGAGAAAGAAGGAGCGTGACGGAAAGGGAAGATGGAGAAAATAATTAAAGCCTAGTTTACCTTAATATGGAGTTTGGGGAAAAAAAGTGAAAAAATATAAGAAAAGAAATAAAAAATATAAATAAAATTAAGATATTTTTTAATGAAATAAAAATAGGAAAAAAATGAAAACGGATATAAATAAAATTAAAATTTCATAATTTATTTAAAGATGTTTTTTATATTAAAAAAAATCTATCCAGTAAAAAAATCGGTTTGGAGTCTCGATTTTATAAAAAATTTAAAAAATAATAACGACGGAAGAAAAAAATCTATCGTTAAAGGTCTTACAATAATGACGGGAGAAAATACCATCGTTAAAAATACAACATTAAAGATCGAAACAAAAAAAATCGTAGTTAATAATAAAATATCAACGACGGGACAAAATATCGTCGTTAATGTATATACATTAACGACGGGCATTAAATTTTGTCGCTATTGAACCACTAATAACGACGGTATTTTTATATCGTCATTAAAGATAACTTTTCTAGTAGTGAAAGGAAGAGAACGAACGGAGGGTGAGCAACCGTGAGAAGGCGACGCGGAAGAAGAAGGGACGGACGAGCGCGCAACGGAGAACGACGGAGGTTTTTGGGAAGTAGGAATGACGGAGAGGTTTAGGGCAGAAATTATTTAACCTAAATTTTTTTTAAATCTATATAAACTTTTAAAAAATTTATTGTTGTAATATATTGTTTAAAAAATATATATAAACTTTTAAATATATTGTTCTAAACGTATATATTTATAATTTTTTTTAAAAAAAATTTTTTTCCAATAATTTAAAAAAAATAGTATTAATAATTAAAAAAATAATTTCACCGTTGTATTATAATAAAAAAAATAGTATTAATAGTATTAAAAAAAATTCACCGTTGTATTATTTCCAATAATTTTTAAAAAATAGTAAAAATAATTAAAAAAAATAGTATTATAAACTTTTAAAATTTCATTGACAACAGTTTAAAACCGTTGTATTATTATCATAACGACAATAATTTTTTACCGTTGTGCCAAACGTTACAAAAATATTTTCATTTACAATGGTTAATTGTACCGTTGTCCCAACTGTTGTTAAGATAAAAAAAAAACTTAAAGACAACAGTTCTGAAAAACCGTTATAAAATATGTTGTTGATTAAAAAAAAATATGCTCAACGACAACGGATAGTGTAAAACCGTTGTCTTTTGTGTTATATGGGCGCTCAAAGACAACGGTTTTGTCAAAAACCATTGTCTTTTATCAAAATCACAACGGTTTCTCCTAAAACCATTGTCTTTGTGGTGTTGTCTTTTAGCATTTTTCTTATAGTGCAAGGATAAAAATAATATATATAGCCGAGTGAAAACTCAGCTCTTCCGATCCACCACCACACCGGGATAAAAATAGCATATAGCTGCATACAGATTCAGCTCCTCCGATCCACCACCACACGGGGATAAACATAATATATATATAGCTGAGTGAAAACTCAGCTCTTCCGATCCACCACCACACAGAGATAAAAATAATATATATAACTGAGTGAAAACTCAACTCTTTCGATCCTTCACCGCACGTGGATAAAAATAGCATATAGTTGCATACAGATTCAGCTCTTTCGATCCACCACCACACGATGATGCCCTGCAGATAAGCAAAAAGAATAGTGACAACCTGACCTAGGGCTTCGCCTGGTCGGGTTGGGAAATTTTTTACTCCACCATTATATTGTCTTCCGTGCATCTACCTTGAACTCAACTCATCCGATTTACCACCATACGGGGATATATACTTGCCTTGCAGACAAGCAAAAAGAATAGTGACGACATGACCTAGGGCTTCATCTGGTTAGGTCAGAAGAATTTTTTACTCCACCGTTGTATTTCTTCAAAAGTGCATCTATCTTAAACCCAACTCCTCCGATCCTTCACTATACGGGGATATCTGCTTGTCTTGCAGACAAGTAAAAAAAATAGTGACAACCTGACTTAGGGCTTCACCTGGTCAGGTCGGAAGAATTTTTTACTCTGTCGTTGTATTTCTTTAAAAGTGCATCTACCTTAAATCCAACTCCTCCAATCCTCCACCATACGGGGATATCTGCTTGCCTGAAAGACAAGCAAAGAGAATAGTGACGACCTGACCTAGGGCTTCACCTGGTCGGATCGATTTTTTTTTTACTTCGTCGTTGCATGATGCTATGTATTTATACCCAACTCCTCCGTTCCACCGCACGGGGATAATAGCTCCAGCTGAAATCGAGCCGTATACAATGTGACGACCTGATCTAGGGCTTTGCCCCATCAGGTCAGAAGAATTTTTTCACTCTGCCATTATTCACAGGTGTTCTTACCTTAAACCCTACTTCTCCGTTCCGCCACCGCACGGAGATGACGACTTCGGCAAACGTCGATCCATAAAAAAGTGTGACGACCCGATCTAGGACTTTGCCTCCTCAGGTTGGAATGTATTTTTTACTCCGCCGCTCTTCACAGGTGTATTTACCTTAAACCCTACTCCTCCGTTCCACAATCGCACGGGGATGACAACTTTGACTAATACTGAGCCATAAAAAAGTGTGACGATCCGATCCAGGGCTTTGCCCCCTCAGATCGGAATGCATTTTTTACTCTGTCGCTCTTCACAAGTGTATTTACCTTAATCCCTACTAAGACTCACTGCCAACGACAGGAAGATACTGGGTCATAGCAGCACTACAGGAACCACAACAGAAAAATGTCGAACTCATATCTACTCTTCAAAGTGCCCATCAGATGGATGACGATGCTCCGACTCCTACTGACAAAGAAACTTTCAAGTCCCAAGTGTTAGCTAATTATCAGGAATAGCTGACTGAACTCCTCAGTCAGAGGCAAAAGGATGTCGCCATCTTAACAACTCAATTTCTTTTCTCCAATCAGGTCTAGCCAAATCAAATCATATAACACACACTACATCTTTCTCCTCTTATCTCATCTCAACGGTTGTTATTTCTCTATCTAACTTTCAAATCAGATTACAACGATATCAATACTCTTTCTGTAGTTGACAGCACTTTGATGCCAGTAATGTTTGTCTCTCAAAGGTCCATCATCCTCGCCCCTCCCCCCCCCCCTACACTTTTTTTTAAAAATTATGTTTTTTCCCCAAATATTATATTTGTCAGAATTTGTATGGTAATGTTTACTCCAAAGAAGAAGAATACTATCCTTGCGGCGTCACTTTGATTAGATCCCATGATGAGATCTTTCTTCCATTTTTCTTATATGTTCTTTGTGAAATGCAATTCTTTTGAGTTTATAATTGTTCGATCACTAGCGTATTAATGCCATTACAAAAATTTTATAATTTTTTGTATTTTGAAATTAATCAAATATTTTAAAAATATATGATATACAACATAATCTTTGCCGATCTGTTTTCCCCTGCCTTTACTATCTACCGTACAATGTAGATCCTTCATCGATTTTAATGCCATCTTGTAGATCCAGTCCTTTCGTCAACCAATAAAAACCCACCCAAATCCTTGCCCCAAACCACCCTCTGGCGATCCTGATGCACCCGATCCACACTCACCTCCGATGCCCAAATCCCTCGGCGCTCTCCTTCTCCCGCGTCACACTCTACTCCGTGTCCGTTCGTGCGGCCAGCTCCGTCTCCGCCAGGCCGAGGGGGAAAACCTCGGCCACCAAGAGCGGCGACGCGGTCGAGGAGGCGTCGCTGCTTGTCCGCCAGATCCTACGGAAGTCCGGAGAACGGAACGAACCCGTGGTGGTCACGCTCAGCAAGTTCGTGAGGGTCGTCCGCACCCAGCACTGCTTCCTGCTCTTCGAGGAGCTCGGGAAGCGCGACCTCTGGCTCCAGTGTTTAGAGGTGATTCTCCCTTTTGGATTTGGTGTTTGGTAGATTTTCAAATCCTGATTACTCCAATCCATTCAACGCTAGTTTTTTGTAAAGCTAATTCACGGTTGACTTGGTTTCCTAACATTTCATTCACTGTGCTGAAAGATAGTATTCTAATCCATAGATTTTACTATAGAATAGTATATTTTTATCTTTTGGGGAATTTATGTTCATAGATTCTGTGCTTCCCTCTATCATGTGTTGTCGATTATACTGCTGTTTGTCAGGTGAAATATTTTTCGAAATTGCATTAAGGATCTTAGTTTTTATAAAGTTTTCGTTGGTTATAGATTTTGTGGTGGAATACTACTATTGCATTCCATAGGTGAAGTATGGGTAGTAAATGACTGAGATATGGGAATGCTTCACCAATTGGTAGCCGGGGAAGTAACTGTTACTTTTTTGGGGAGGAGAAACATCCACATCCTGTTTACAAAATCCGCAAGCAGAAAAACACAGGTTTAAGATGCTTATTATTCCCTAAGATATAATAAAAGCATAATAATATTGGTAATAAGTAATAACAAAAATCGAAAATGCATACATGATTGTATTACTGTGAATGGACAAAATATCTAAAGTGGATCAGAAAATATTGGGAGACAAATTTGAAAGTGATCGACCAGTTTAGGTTGGTGAATTAGAGCAATTAAGAATAATTGGCTTCTTTTAACAATTAGGACAAGTTTTCTTTCTCTTTTTTTGTGTTTGAGTACAAACTGTTTCTTGCGAATGCCTTTCAATTCCACTATTAGTAGTAATTTACTTTTCATTGTTTGACACTACTTACAATGCATTGAAGATGCACTATAAAATAGTCAAGTTTTTCTACTAGCTCAAGAATATTTCACATTATAGGATAGGACGCTATGTAAGCATTGAAGCTTAGTGAATTATGTTATTTTCTTCATGAAGTTATAGAATTTGGAGAAGAATGTAATATCATAATAGTTACCAAAACAATTGGCTTGAGTACATTGGCTTACATGGATATTTATTTAACAATGTGCTACAACGATCCATTTAGGGGTCACTGCAGGAGCAATGTAGGAGTCAGCTAGCATTTCAGCCAACAGCTATAAAGGTTACATGTTCTCTTTGATAACCTGCAAATGTCATGCCACTTGCTAGAAGTGTTGATGCTATGAAAAAAGTCTGTGGCCTGTTTTCTCGTCACCTTGAATTCCTTGAGTTTCTAGCAATAATCTTTTTGATTGGAACAACTAAATTTTTTTCAACATAAAGTTCTTATGAATTATGCTTTACTTGCCAATTCATTCATAGTAGTACCATTATGACCATGAGCTTTAGTTAACTGAAATAGTTGTCATGGTTTCTTTCTTTATGTGCTTCCTTTCTTTCTCTTTGCTACTGGTGCATTTTTGTTGAGTTAATATTAAAGGGACAACATCTTTGTATGCCCAACATTGTGTTTCCTATAATTAGGTATTCAGATGGATGCAGAAGCAACGATGGTATATTGCTGATAATGGTATCTACTCAAAATTAATATCTGTGATGGGTAAAAAAGGCCAGACAAGGATGGCCATGTGGCTTTTCTCTGAGATGCGAAATAGTGGATGCAGGCCAGATACTTCTGTGTACAATGCATTGATCATGGCCCATCTTCATTCACGAGATAAACCCAAGGCCTTGGCAAAAGCCATAGGATACTTTGAGAAAATGAAAGGAATTGAACGGTGCCAACCAAATATTGTTACTTACAACATCCTTTTAAGAGCATTTGCTCTAGCTGGGGATGTGAAGCAAGTTGACACATTGTTCAAAGATCTTGAGCAAAGCATCGTCTTTCCTGATATCTACACATACAATGGTGTTATGGATGCATACGGAAAGAATGGGATGCTCAAAGAAATGGAGGCTGTACTTTTGCTCATGAAAAGCAATCAGTGCAAGCCAGATTCAATTACATTCAATCTTCTTATTGATGCATATGGACGGCAACAAGCATTTGAGAAAATGGAGCAAGTATTTAGAAGCTTGTTGCGTTCAAAGGCGAAGCCTACTCTTCCTACATTTAATTCAATGATTACTAACTACGGTAAAGCTCGACTCAAAGATAAAGCAGAAAATGTTTTGAAGAAGATGGCTGATTTGGGTTTCAAACCAAGTTATATTACCTATGAGTGCCTCATTACAATGTATGGATATTGCAATTGTGTCTCAAAAGCTAGGGATATTTTTAATGAGATGATAAATACACAAAAAGAGGTGCAGATTTCGACTCTGAACTCTATGCTTGAAGCATATTGCCGAAATGGTTTGCCCAGTGAAGCAGATCAGCTATTGGATTATGCAATTGAAAGGGAATTGGTTCCAAATGCTTCAACTTATAAATTACTTTACAGGGCTTATGCGAAAGCTGACATGAAAGGGCTTATTAATAATTTGCTAAAGCGTATGGATGCTCAGGGTATTGTTCCAAACAAGAAGTTCTTTTTGGAGGCTTTAGAAGCATTTGGTTCTGAAACAATACCCGAATGCAGTACAATAAATACTTCAAATGCTCAGGTAGTTAAATCCTAGATGTCTTCGGTCATTAAGAATTAGCCTACATTTTTCTTATGTGTGTTTCTTGCAAGCCAACAGACAATATTGTTAGGAATTCAGTTAATAAAACTATATCATTCTGCTTCAATGGTGTTGGTTGTTTCTGTGGGAATCTGATATCAAAATCTTTTAAAAATATGCTGCAGAAGCAAGTTTAACTGATAGTTGCGGGGGCAAGCTAGATATTCCTTCCATGATTCAGCCTGATGCCTCTATCATTAAAAGGCGTACACACAATATTGCTGCATATTTCCTCACTCCTTTTCTATATAGTTCCTGGTTAACGGGTGACCCATTATCCGATCCAAAATATTCGGCTCAGCAAAGGGAGAAAAGGTAGAATGGTTCGGGCGCGAATATCAAAAGTCATTGGTTCGGGCGCGAATATCAAAAGTCATTAGTTCGGGCGCAAATATCAAAAGTTATTGGTTCGGGCGCAAATATCAGAAGTCATTGGTTCGGGCACGAATATCAGAAGTCATTGGTACGGGAGAGTTAGTAGAAGCAATTGACACGGCAAAGAAGAGACGAAAGACACTTCGCTAAGAGTGGAACAAGAATTGGTTCAGCTAGATAATTCCAGAAGCCGATGGGATGGATAGAGGGTCGACTTAACCTAATCGATACGAAGGAAGTTTGGCACGGGAAAAAGAGGAATTGGTTCGGGTTGATGAGGAACTCTAGGGCTAGGGCACCCGTGGGCTATAGACCTAAGCTAGCTTCACTCAAAGCGGATGGTTGAGGGAGATAGTCTAACTTAGTTACCCGAAAAGTAGAGGAAGAGGTGTTAGGCAACGACTTGGGAGGCCCCACGCAATATTCCAAGGAGTCTTCACTCCTCATATCTGTAACAGAATTATTCTCCAGGTGGAGGGGGTGACCACGTGTACGATGGAGATAGCCCACGACGTTACGATGAAAGAAAAAGGAAGATAAAAGGGAGGAAGCAAGGAGGAAAGAAGGATCCGTAATTATTTCCACCCAGCAAGAGAGAAGGAGACGCAGGAGGAGAAGGAGAGCGACAACCGCCTCGCCGGAGAAGAAGGACGGAGATCTGTCGTTGTTACATCTCTTGTATTTTTCTCATCTTGTGAGATCACTGTAAGAGGTTTTTCTCCTCCACCTTCGGAAACTTACTTTCCGTAAAGGAGGACCTTCATAGTGAAAGTGTTTGGGCACTGTATCCGATGAGAAAGCTCACCTCTGTGGAGTAGGAATTCTTATTCCGAACCACGTTACATCTTGTGTCTGAGTCTCGATTGCTGGCGTTGGTTTCTTGCGTTTCATCTACTTCATCTTCTTATTCTTTACTGATTGCGACCTGTGAGAACCCTTTGAGATCTCTCTCCATGCTTCACTGCATTGGAAAGGAGTGAACGGATTTTCCCCGTCGCATCAGTTGGCGCCGTCTGTGGGAACATTTGAGTTGGATGTCGAGATGCAACCTGAAGAAGTACCACAACCTGCTATCTCTGCAGCGGAGGAGCGCCCCATCACCCTTCTACCATCGCAGCTGAAGGCCCTGATGGATGACGCTATTACAGAAGCCCTCACTAGGGAAAGGAGAAGGACCGGATATCTGCATCCGCATTTCGGTGAACCTTCTTCCAGAGGCTCACCCCCAGAAATGCCTCCTCCATCTCGTACAGCCGTCAATGGGGAAATCTTGCCTGGAGGCGGACTTGGAGGAAGAACGCCTCAGAACACTATGCCCTTCACTCAAACGCGCAGGGAAGAACAGGGCGAAAGTCAATCAACCAGACATCCGGAAGTATACGAGCTCAGTCCCTTTACAATAGACATTCTCTCTGAGCTCCCTCCACCTTACTTCCGGAATCCTCAGATCAATAAGTATGATGGTTCGACGGATCCCGAAGAGCACATATCTCAATTTGACGGAGCGGCCTCACTCCATCGTTATCGACGCGCTCTGGCGCCGAGTCTTCCGAACCACCCTAATCGCTCGACAAAAGTGGTTCAATACTCGCCCCTGTGATCCATCACTTGTTTCCGATTTCCAGAGAATGTTCACGGAATTTGTCACCGCAGGCGTATAAACAGACGCCTCTATGTTAATGCATATCACTGGGGACCCTTAGAATCCCTTAGGGGTATCTCCACGATTCACTGCATAGGGGAATCCTCACCGATCCGAATCTTTCAGAGGCGCTATTCAAAGACGGGTGAAGGAGGGCCCTTCCTCGCCTTCCTTGTTAAGACAACTGCGGATAGTTATGAGGAGCTACTAAGTCGCCATGCGGAGCGATTTCCGCTGAAGAAGAAGGATTGAAGGTACGGAGAGTCGAATGGATCGCCGCAGCTAGCCCCAACTAAAGAGCTCGTGCCTCAGCGCCTCGGCGGGAGTATACAAGACCTTTTCGACAGGAGGTTCCGAGACCTCGTCCAATGCTGCAAGGTGTTCGCCCCGTCCCGCCATTACAAATCATGGCCGCTGAAGCGCTTCCTCCTGTGAGGACTTGGAAAGAACCGGAAATGGAATTCTATGACCAACAGGGTCTGCTGCAACGACCCTTAGGATACAGGGGGATCCCACGTAACCCCCCTGCCCCATTCTTCTGCCAATATCATACGGAATATGACCACACTAGTGGCCGATGTTTCAAGTTACAAGAGGAATTGGATCGCCTCCATACTGCATATCCGCAAGTAAGGTTCTAGGCAGGAGGACCGGCACGGCGAGGTCCCCGACCCAATGTAACTCGTTCATGGCCCTATAATCAAAAACCTCAAGTCACTTTCCCTCAAACACCGTCCCAAGAGGTTGTCTCCCAAGGAGGCCCATCAGGTGAGGGCCCTTCATCCAATCTAGATAACGCTCCCACGCGAGGAGTTATTCATATTATAGCTGGAGGACCTACCGATGGGGACTCCAACCGAGCGCGGAAGTCGTATGCCCGTCTCATGGAGAGCTTGGCCATCACACCGACTGCATTATTCAAGTTGCACCGCCTGCTTTCATTCGGGCGGAAGATTTACAGGTGTCCTCGCCCATACGGACGCCTTGGTTATTCAGATATCCTTGGTCATTATGAAGTGGCCCGTGTTGGTCGATTGGAAGTTCCACAACATCCTCTTCAGAAGCCTTCTGACAGATGCACGGGGAATGCCCAAGAAGATGTGGTCACTCCTCTTCGATTCGCAGGCATGTAGTACACCTACGGGAAGATTTATCATTGCTCTGACTCTGGGCGTAAAGCCCAGCCAAAAACCAAGATAATCCTTTTCTTATCAGAGACGCCCATTCACTTATAACGCTTATTCTTGGCGTCCTTTCCTCACCTTTTCGTGCAAAGGCTTTCCCATACCACCGTGCAAATTTCCAGGGTCAATTGGGGAGAAGTGGAGAATGTAGAAGGTCTCAGAGTCGCATGTCAAAATGGTTCGGACGATCGTAAGAAGGCCCAACCGATGACCTCAAAGGCAAAGCTATCATCATCTCGATGTATGTCCTGGAGGAAGCCCAATGGCAAAATAGAGGAAGGAGAGAATCGTGGAAATCGCTCAGAAAGGCCACGGATAGACGACAAATTGGAAATCAAAGAAGAGCTGGTGGCTTGCCTGAAGGAGAATGAAGACATCTTTGCAAAAGATGTGCATGATCTCACAGGGATCAATCCTCGAGTGACTGAACACCATCTCAATATCACTAAAGGAGCCCGACCTGTCCAACAGAAGAGGCGACATTTTGGACCGGAAAAGGACAAGGTCATAGCCGAAGAAGTGGACAAACTGTTAAAAGCGGGTCATGTAAAGGAAATCCAGGTTTCGAATGGGTTTCAATGTAGTCTTGGTCCCCAGCCTTCGGGCAATGGAGGATGTGTATCGATTTTCGTGATTTAAATAAGCGAGCCCTAAAGATACTACCTTGCCTCGTATTGATCAATTGGTGGATTCTACTGTGGGATATGAAGTGGTGTCCCTAATGGATGCATATCAAGGATATCATCAAATACCTTTGGCCGAAGAAGATCAAAAGAGGGTTAGCTTTGTGATTGCAGGAGGGTTATACGCTTATGTGGTAATGTCGTTCGGATTAAAGAACGCAGGGGTCACCTATCAACGCCTTATGGACAAAATCTTTGCAGAACAAAAAGAGAAAAATATGGAAGTCTACGTGGATGACATATTAGTCAAATCGAAGGCCATTCGGGATTTAGTCAAGGACTTAAATGAAACTTTCGCTACATTGAGGCGATTTAATATAAAGCTAAACCCTAACAAATGCCTGTTCGGGGTAAAGAGCGGCAAGTTCTTGGGGTACATCGTGACTGAGAAAGGGTTGCAAGCCAACCCTGAGAAGGTGCAAGCACTATGTAACATGAAGTCACCCGCTAATCTGCGGGAAACCCAGAAGTTGGTGGGCAGGATCGTTTCTTTATCACGATTCATAGCCAGATCGGCGGACAAAGGGCTGCCTTTCTTCAAGATCCTGCGCAAGACTACTAAATTTCAGTGGGATGATCAATGTGAACAGGCTTTCCAGGAGTTGAAGAAATATTTGGCTGGACTCCCACTGCTAGCCAAACCAATAGCTGGAGAACCACTATGGATGTATTTGGCCATCTCGGAGGGAGCTATTAGTTCGGTTTTATTGAAACAGGAGGGATCTCACCAACAGCCTATTTATTATACCAGCCATATCCTAAAGGGGGCTGAATTCCGTTATACAGAGTTAGAAAAGTTGGCCTATATCCTGGTGTTAACCGCCCGCAAATTGAGGCAGTACTTTTTGGCTCATCCCATCACCGTTCTAACTCACAGCGAATTGGGCAAGGTCGTCACTAAGCCCAATTTCTCCGGAAGATTGACCAAATGGGTAGTTGAACTAAGCGAGTACGATATTCACTACCAACCCCGAACGGTTATCAAGGCCCAAGCGCTTGCTGATTTTCTAGCAGAGGTACCTTGTGGCTCGGAAGATGGGTCGACAGCAAAAGAGGAGGGATCAGGGGCATGGAATATATTCGTAGACGGTTCTTCAGGATCTTCGGGCAGCGGAGTCGGTGTTCTATTAATTTCCCCTGATGGTGAAGAAACTCGACTAGCCATTCGCCTGGGATATCGAGCATCTAATAATGAGGCGGAATATGAAGCCATTCTAGCGGGATTGCAGGCTGCTAAAGCGGTGGGGGCTTTTTCCATTATAATCCATTCAGATTCCCAGTTGGTAATATCACAACTTCAAGGTTCTTTTGCGGTTCGAGAGGAAAGGCTGCATAAGTACTTGAAGACTTTTGAGAAAGAAAAAGCTCAATTCCGTCAAGTCCTCTTAAAGCAAATCCCGCGGGAGAATAACGGGAAGGCA
Organism: Wurfbainia villosa; assembly: GCA_025175895.1. NCBI lineage: Eukaryota > Viridiplantae > Streptophyta > Magnoliopsida > Zingiberales > Zingiberaceae > Wurfbainia > Wurfbainia villosa. The sequence goes on along the minus strand of CM045990.1, from coordinate 56,367,526 downwards.
GATGAATTGGCTCGGATGGCTAGTGCTATGGAAGGAATGAAGTCCTCGAAAACGGTCCATGTGGAAATCCATACTTCCTTAGCAATATGCAGCGTGGAGGAAGACGCACCCGAATCAAGCCTAATTCTTGATTGGAGGACTGACATCATAGCTTATTTACGGCACGGGAAGGTCCCTGAAGAAAAAATAGTGGCATCCACTTTAATAAGCCGAGCCAAACGGTTTACCCTCTTAAATGGAGACTTATACAAGACTTCTTTCGGACGACCCTTATTGAAATGCTTGGGAAATGAGGACGCGGAATGGGTACTCCGGGAGATTCATGAAGGTTGCTGCAACAATCACTTGGGAGGAAGAGCTTTAGCAAGAAAGGCCTTATTAGCAGGATATTTTTGGCCTACTCTCCAGCAAGATGCTGCTCGTATAGTGCAAGCCTGCACCGCTTGTCAGAAGCATAGCAACCGTTCTGAACGACCGACTGAGTTAATGAAAGTCGTGGTCTCTTCATGTCCTTTTGATCAATGGGGAATGGATATAGTGGGTCCGATGCCAGCGACACCTTTACAGAAGAAGTTTTTGTTGGTGGCTGTGGATTATTTTTCCAAATGGGTGGAGGCAGAGCCCCTAGTTAAAATTACTGAGAATGTTGTGATACAGTTCTTATAGAGAAACATTGTTTGTCGATACGGTATTCCTCGAAAAATAGTCAGTGACAATGGACGACAGTTCCAAGGAAAAAAGATCCAAGAATGGTGCCAAAGTCTCAACATTCAGCAGACTTTCACTTCGGTAGCTCACCCTCAAGCTAACGGGCAAGTGGAGATGACTAACAGGATCCTCATTCAAGGATTAAAGACCAAATTGGGGGCTCAGAGGGGAAACTGGGTAGAAGAATTACCAGACGTCCTGTGGGCCTATCGAACTACACCCAAGACAAAGAACAGAGAAACTCCTTCGCTTTGGTGTGTACGACTAAGCCGTTATTCCGGCCAAGTTCTATTAAATAGCGGGATAAAGGCGCATTTAACCAAATCAGAACCAACTTATCCGAAGCGCTGAATTGGACTTGGTAGAGGAAAAGCGGGAGATGGCCCGGAGGCGAGCGGAATTTTACAAGCAAAGAGTGCAGCGAGCCTTTAATAAGAAAGTGATGCCTCGAAGATTTCAAGAAGGGGATTGAGTTTTGCGTAAAGTTAATCCCGCTGGAGACCCTGGAAAGTTAGCTCCAAATTGGGAAGGACCCTATGAAGTAACGCGCCGCGTAGCAGGGTCTGCATATTATTTGAAAGATGACCAAGGCAAAGAACTTCCACGACCTTGGAATGCCATACATTTAAAGCTTTTTCACACTATATGAGAAGTCGGGAATAGAAGAAGAAGAATTATGAGACTTCGAAGGGGTGTACTTACTGGCTTGATGGCATTAATTAGACGTAAAATACCCTTCAGATTTCATTAATAGGTCATTGACCAATGCAATGCGGTACTGTTGATAAATCTTGAAAAAAAGAGAAAATGGAAAGGAAATTTCCGTTTCAAAACAAGATATCGAATTACAGTTTAAATCGGTCGGGAGGATAACGTCGAAAGTCAGCCTCCCAATTTAAAGAAAACGAAGGATAAGTTGGAGGAGGTAATCCTTGGTATATAACCGCTTCATTAAATCCGTCGATAAGTGGCGCGATAAAATGATGAGTCGCTCGGCGTTCGGACGGCCAGCTGCTCCCGATGAAGCCTTTGGCATTTTTGTTGTTGTTCTCGAAGTTCTCGGCGTATATCAACATAGCGGCGTGACACCTCCATAATAACATCGGCTAGTATGGAAACATCGTCGGCTCGGGAATTTTGGTCCTGTTGCACAAGGTGCGTCATCTCCATCATATTTTGACGCATAGAAGCTGAAATTCCCTCCACTGCTTCAGAATAAGATCTGGTTCGGGCGAGTTCAGTGCCCAGCCTCTGGAGGGAAGTCTCTTGCCTGCGTAGACGGGCATGAGCATGCGCCTTGGAATTTATGAGGGATGAGTTTTCTTGTACCTCCTTGCATAAGCGGGTGAGGAGGTCTCCTATCTTATCCTACGCTTGCCGGTATTGAACCTGAAGGCGAGCGATGGTGTCAGAATCCTGTTGCTTCCCCTTGAGGAGCTCTGCTACCTGCCCTTGAAGACGTGTTAATTCTTGAGCCGAGGAAGACCCCTTATCAAGAGGAGCCGGTTGGACTTCCCGCTGGGGGACGGGTGGCTCCACACCTGATCGTTGTTGTTCCCTTAACGCTGCAATAGTATCATCATCCTTCTGAATTTGTTGGCGAGCTGCGGCTAATTGCTCCTGGCACAGGTGCAATTGGTGCAACAGGAGCTTTTCTTGATTCTGAGCATTCGCCAAATCCTCCCGTTGTTGTCGTTCCCATTCTCGAGCTTGAGTCCGATATTGATAGAGGGAGCGATTCAATTCTTGATGGTTGGTCAGGACCTGCATGCCGGTTGTGGAAAAGAAATTGATTAGTAAGACAAAGCTAAGGAAGCTAATTGAGAAAACATACCAAATCCAGAGCATAGGCCTTCCATGCAAGGAACCACTTCCTCTAAGTTCAGGATCTGAAGACTCTTGGGAGAAAAGGAAGAAGATGGGACGGATGATACTGAGGGGGGAAGTTCACTGGTGATGGGGAGAGTGGGGATGACGTTTGTGGGAGGAGAAGGGCTCTTCAGGCGATGAGTGGAGGGGGAAGTTTACAGTAAGGGGATATCAACTGCCATGGGTTGGGAGGAAGAATGATATTCAGGGGAGATAGAAGGCCGGGGTGAGTCAGCCTCTGTCATCGGCTGGCATGGAAGTGCATCCTTCCCAGGTTCATCCTCAGGTTGCAGGGAAGGAGAAGGCGACTTCCGAATATTGGTAGCAGAGGGAGAAAAAGTATGAGAGCTAGGGTTTGTAAATGCTGGAGAAATCGAGGAAGGACTAATTGTCCCGGTTTCCTCCGGGGCGGAGGTAACAAGGGGTGCAGGGGGAGGAGAGGAAGACAGACGAGATGAAGCAGGTGTGGTGGTGACCGGGGAAAGTGAAGAAGAAGACGGAGCCGACGGCTGACCGACCTTCCTCTTGCGATGTGGATAACGACCCGCTATCTCCTGGAAGAAGGTAGAATGCATTTCGAGGGTCTGAGAATAAAGAGAAAGGACTGAAAAAAGGGATTGAGGCAACGGAGTGTGGCGGCGGAGGAACGAACAGACGGAGAAGAAGGAGATGAAAAGACAAAGGGATGAAGATAGCAAAAGAAATGAAGACAAAAGGATCCCTTATAAAAGGGAGGAGAGTGGGCTTGTAACCATTATTGGGCTCCTCGTCTGTAGTGAAGGAGGCCCTAAATGAAAGGGATAGAAGGGTTATTTTTTTCTAAATGACCCATTATGTATTAAAGTCTTCATTTGCATGGGAAGAGGCGGATATAAGCGTTCCCCTTTGGAAGAAAAGCACAAAAGAGGGATGATATGAAAACGTTGTCTCCTTTATGTTGATGGCTTCTGAGCCATATATATAAATCTCTATCTCCGCGAGGTGAAGCGGAAGATATCCCCGTGCGGTGGCGGAACGGAAGAACTGAGATTCCTCGGTTATGTATTATATATATATATAAATTTCTATCCCCGCGAGGCGAGGCGGAAGATGTCCCCGTGTGGTGGCGGAACGGAAGAATCGAGATTCCTTGGTTATGTATTATATATATAACTTTCTATCCCCGCGAGGCGAAGCGGAAGATATCCCCGTGCGGTGGCGGAACGGAAGAACCGAGATTCTTCGGTTATGTATTATATATATATATATATTTCTATCCCCGCGAGGCGAAGCGGAAGATATCCCCGTGCGGTGGCGGAACGGAAGAACCGAGATTCCTCGGTTATGTATTATATATATAAATTTCTATCCCCGCGAGGCGAAGCGGAAGATATCCCCGTGCGGTGGCGGAACGGAAGAACCGAGATTCCTCGGTTATGTATTATATATATAACTTTCTATCCCCGCGAGGCGAAGCGGAAGATATCCCCGTGTGGTGGCGGAACGGAAGAACCGAGATTCCTCGGTTATATATTATATATATAAATTTCTATCCCTGCGAGGCGAAGCGGAAGATATCCCCGTGTGGTGGCGGAATGGAAGAACCGAGATTCCTCGGTTATATATTATATATATATATTTCTATCCCCGCGAAGCGGAAGATATCCCCGTGTGGTGGCGGAACGGAAGAACCAAGATTCCTCGGTTATATATTATATATATATAAATTTCTATTCCCGCGAAGCGGAAGATATCCCCGTGTGATGGCGGAACGGAAGAACCGAAATTCCTCGGTTATATATTATATATATATAAATTTCTATCCCCGCGAAGCGGAAGATATCCCCGTGTGGTGGCGGAACGGAAGAACCGAAATTCATTCGGTTATACTCAAAATTTTTATCCGGCAAGATATCCCCGTATGGTGGCGGAACGGAAGAACTGAGATCTCCTCAGTTATATATCACTTTTTGTCCCCGTAAAGGGGGAGAAGTTGAAGTCCTTGTTTAACTTTATATTGTTTTATTCCTGTAAAATAGCAGAGTCGATTCATTTAATGGTTCTATATTCCCGGTAGGATGAAAAGGAAGGAGAACCAAAATATGCCTCAACTATATACAAAAGAAGTAAAGCACACAACTCAAAAGACAGGAAGAAGAAGATAAACAGGAAAAGTTCATTGATGCGGAAAAATTACATATTTCAAGTCATTTACAAGAGGGAAATAACAAAAGAAACCCTTATACATCTTAGGGTATTACATTCTTTGTTGGAGGAACGGATGGAGCTCCTTTGTGCGGTCAGAATGACACAAGAATTCTGAGAAGACTGAAGAAGATTTGCTTGATTCCTTTTGGGACCCGACCAGTTGTATTGTGACGCAGGAGCGATGGCGGAAGTTTCCTTCAACCTTGTTGTAAATACTTCACTTGCTCCTCCGTGCTAGATATGTAGCGCTCGTTTATCCGCTTTCGAGAGAGGAATCACGCCTGTTCAGATATTCTGTCCATGGCATATAAAAGGAAAGGGAAAGGATGGAAGCTATCAGGTAAGGGATGGAGGTTTTTATAGCGACGAAGGGGAAAAGTGCATTTATTGGTAGAAGAAATAGGGATAATAAATGCCAGTAAAGAAGAGGAAACGTGGGGGCAGTAGGGGGAAGGTTGACGGGACTATAATTGTAATTAAGAGGGTCCGAATCCCCGGGCAATGATAGAAGAAGGTATGTTCGGACCAGATTACAGTCCTTTTAAAGACGGAAACCTTACTTCTACGAGAAAAAGACAAAAGCAAACATCAAGTTCCCTCCCTCGTTTTTATTGATATATTTGAAATGATTAAATTAACTTGATATATATAGATTTTCTCTGATTACTCCTAACAGACGAAGCGGGAGAGGTCTCTTTGGGTGGAGAGGGCGCCAAGACGACCTTGAAGCGCTCGCCTTGAGACGGAGGAATAACTGATGGACCTTCATCAAACGGAGAAGGATGGGCTTCCGCCGGGGGGACTGGGATGAAAGTCAGCGCCGGTGGAAGTGGAGAAAGTTCGACAATGCACGGGGTCTCTCCTTTGTATACTCCTGTAAAGGGAGGATTCCACACTCTATTGCGGAAGGAAGGGAAGGGGGCACGAAAGGACCTCCCTGTAGGAGGGGTTGGAGTTGGAGTGTGAGGCGGAAAAGGAAGAGGACGAAAAGCTGAAGTGGCAGTTGAGCGGGTCTCCGAATCTTCGATGTCTTGACCCACCTGCTCGAAAGATTCTGAATTTGAAGAAATTTCGATGGGGTGTCCCTCTGAAGCCATGATAGTGAGATAGGAGGACAAAGACATGGAGGGCAATGATTTATAATGGAAGAAAACCGACGGCAGAAGTTCTTGGAAAGGGGAAGAAGACGAAGAGATTGATACAGTTTCCGAAGCAGTAAAAGGAATGGGGAAAACCAATAGGCAAGAGTCACTTAAAGCAAATCCCCGAGCCGAAATCCGGACGGATGTGAATAATATCAGGCAAGATACTTCAAGCGGATTCCCGAACCAAAATTGGGACGGATGTGAATAATGTTATTCAAGATCTCTCAAATAAGCCCGAACCAACAAGGTGATTGCGCCATACAATACGGGAAAAGAGATAACGATATAAAAAGGGGTAGCTTAAAATTGGTCCAGAATTCCCGACCCATCAAGAAACATGATAAGATGATGATAACTAAACATATGGACAAATTCATCATTCAGAAGCAAAAGAGAGGCTATTGACAAAATTACCAAAAAGGAGAATAGTAGAAATTTCAACTCGAAGAGTTCGGGCGGACACTTAGCTAGCGCCTCCGTGGGATCTAAATAGCTAGTGTTCGTGCCAGGAGGCGGGTATCCTTGTTCGGCATTTTGAGCCGAGGAACCCTCAAAACCTAATATGAATAAATTTACTCCCTTCTTGACATAGCGTCCTTTGAGGTCGGCTTCTTGCTCTTTCAGCTGGTCTTGACATTCAGCCACTTGGGCTTGACTTTCCGTCAATTTAGCCGCCAGGGCATCTCTTTCGGTGGCTGCCTGTATAGTTTGCCGTCCTAGAGATGAAAGAGCTTCAAAGTACTCTGTATGGAGAGTAGACTGTTGCTGAGCCACCGGCGATAAAGTTTGAGAAAGTGCCGCCACCATGGAGGAAAGCTCCTAACATTTCTCTGTACAAGATTCCTTGGTAGCTTCCCATGTTTGACGCTCCAGTTTAAGTCGGTGGCGCTCTTGCTGAAGCTGTATAATGATAGTCGAGGAGTCAGCCGCTTTGATCATGGCGTCCCCAAGATACCCTTTATATTCCCTCAGTTCACGGGTCAGGGTATCTACCTGTTGCAGCTCACTGGATTACAAGAAGAGGCGCTGTTCAAGTTCTTCATTTTTTCGTTGCAACTCCTCCTTCTCGCTTCGGACGGGGCCGCATCATCATTGCATCTTCACATCGCCCTTAGGTCCGCATCCTTCCTCTTGCTCGCTTAACAAACGAGCTCTTTTGTTGCGCTATGCTATGCGAAATGGCGAGTCTCCACGTTGGATTGGAACCGAGCCAGCTGGACTACCATGTTGTGGTGCTAGGATGAGGCCTGGAAGAAGGAAATCAATGTTAGTATATGCCGATGTATAAAGATGCATATTAGAGGGAAGGAAGAAATAGAAGGTACCTCCTCCAGCAGCTTGCTTACTTGCTCATAGGGGCCTTGTACGCCCGACTGATTGAAAAATTTAACCTTCGAGGGGTGCCGAATCTTCAGCAGGGATCCCAACGTGGCCCTCGAAGGAATGGGAAGGGAAGGATCCTCCCCTTCAGAGGAAAGTGGGGGTCTGATACGCCGAAGGGGGGTAGGGGTAGCTCTTGAGTCGGAAGGGACAGGAGCTTGGAGAGATTCCACATGAGAAGGAGGGGGTGAATTTTGTGTAGAGGGGGAGGAATGAAGAAAATAAGAGGGAGAATCCCCTCCTTGAGGAGAGGGAGAAAGGGCAGATGAGGTAGTGTCTCCTCTTCTTGGCTCATAAATGGTTAGGGGCTGAAACCCCGGTTGGTCCGAAGGCGAGGGGAGATGAGCCGATGAACTTGAGGCTCCTTTCTTAGTGAGCCGCAGCTTTTTCCGGGGGGATGAGAGTCACTATTGATTTGTCACCTCTTTTAGTCGGGGTTTCTTCTTCTTGGCGACCTCGATCGCCTCCCCTTCCACGAAAGCCTTGCATTAGATTATCTGCAAGATATCTTGATAAGAAAGATGAATAACATAGAAAGAAGTCATATTGCGGGTAAGTATCACCCTACCTCAAGCGAAGTCGTCGAAAGGTAGAGGAGACAATCCAGAAAGTGGCTTAAAAGGAGTTTCTATTAGATGGTTTGGCGATAATGTAACTCTCCTAATACTCTATACACTTCCGGGAAGAGACATTTGGTCCTCATTTCCCGGAAGGGAGACAATTCGGGAAGGTCTACCTTCCATGTATCAGAATGAGGTAGAGACTCGGGAAGTTGTACAAAGAAATACAATTCTTCCCAGCCCTTGTGGGAAGTAGGCAGGTTCACCAAGAATTTAGATAAATAGAAGAGACCTGCTTTGGAAGATTTTAATTGGAAGAAGCAATGGAATATTTCGGGGGTTAAAGAGAGGTTCAAGTGTTGAAACACTATATGGCCTCCCGATAAAATTCGAAAGGAGTTGGGGGTGAATTGGTTCAGGGGTAGTCCATAGAAGTTTAGAATGTCCAAATAGACTGTACCGGCAATAGAGGATAGTAGTTAAAAATTGTTCGGAGAAAAAACATGTCAAACCGGGAGGAGGATTATGGGGCCGATGCAGTTTAGTCGTGAAACAACATTTTATAGAGGGGTCTATGTAGTTGTTCTTAATATTAAAGAAATAATGGTTGCAATCTAACTGGGTTATGGTATGTTCATACCAGGCGGGTGAAGAGATGGTCCTAGGAGCCATGAGTGTGAACAAAGCAGAGCACTTACTCGGAGGTTAAGGAAGAATCGTGTGGGGAAAGGAAGGACTGGGTCGCCGAAACGCCGCCGGTGACAATCACGAAAGGAGAACAGGCTGGATTGTTAAGCACACTAAATGATACCTAAAAGGAGAAGGCAGGGGTTTATATAGAGTTTTCCGTGACGATTCAACTGCACAAAAGGAGAAGGAGAAGCGGAGCCCATGAGCCCATCGGGCCTCCTTGAGTATACATAAGGGAGTTATAAGGGAACGGATGGATTTAAGTTGAGAAATGAAGAATAGGTCAGAAACTCTATGTACATTTGGAAAGTCAAGCTTATAACTTCGCTTGACTATTTTTCGGGGTTGACTAATGATACTGCTGGTACCTTTTCTATATAGTTCCCGATAGAAGGGTTAGCGGGTGACCCATGATCCGATCCAAAATATTCGGCTCAGCAAAGGGAGAAAAGGTAGAATGGTTCGGGTGCGAATATAAGTCATTGGTTCGGGCGAGAATATCAAAAGTCATTGGTTCGGGCGTGAATATCAGAAGTCATTGGTTCGGGCGCGAATATCAGAAGTCATTGGTTCGGGGACGAATATCAGAAGTCATTGGTACGAGAGAGTTAGCAGAAGTAATTGACACGGCAAAGAAGAGACGGAAGACACTTCGCTAAGAGTGGAACAAGAATTGGTTCAGCTAGATAATTCCAGAAGCCGATGGGATGGATAGAGGGTCGACTTAACCTAATCGATATGAAGGAAGTTTGGCACGGGAAAAGGAGGAATTGGTTCGGGTTGATGAGGAACCCTAGGGCTAGGGCACCCGTGGGCTATAGGCCTAAGCTAGCTTCACTCAAAGCGGATGATTGAGGGAGATAGTCTAACCTAGTTACCCGAAAAGTAGAGGAAGAGGTGTTAGGCAACGGCTTGGGAGGTCCCACGCAATATTCCAAGGAGTCTTCACTCCTCATATCTGTAACAGAATTATTCTCCAGGTGGAGGGGATGACTACGTGTACGATGGAGATAGCCCATGACGTTACGATGAAGGAAAAAGGAAGATAAAAGGGAGGAAGCAAGGAGGAAAGAAAGATCCGCAATTATTCCCACCCAGCAAGAGAGAAGGGGACGCAGGAGGAGAAGGAGAGCGACAACCGCCTCGCCGGAGAAGAAGGACGGAGATCTGTCGTTGTTACATCTCTTGTATTTTTCTCATCTTGTGAGATCACTGTAAGAGGTTTTTCTCCTTCACCTTCGGAAACTTACTTTCCGTAAAGGAGGACCTTTATAGTGAAAGTGCTTAGGCACTGCATCCGGTGAGAAAGTTCACTTCCGTGGAGTAGGAATCCTTATTCCGAACCACGTTACATCTTGTGTCTGAGTCTCGATTGCTGGCGTCGATTTTTTGCATTTCATCTACTTCATCTTCTTATTCTTTACTGATTGCGGCCTGTGAGAACCCTTTGAGATCTCTCTCCGTGCTTCACTGCATTGGAAAGGAGTGAACGGATTTTTCCCGTCGCATCAATCTCTAATGCATTTGCATAGAGAAATGCATACAAATATATATAGTTGAGGGAGCTTACTACAAATAAGCTGCAATTTTTCAGACGAATTCCATGCCTAAACATGATTTTCAGGTGAACCTATCTATTTCTAGACCAGTTTTTCAGATACGTGCAGTAGACAACCAGGATTGACTTTCAGGTCTGTTTAGCGTAACTGTGGTGCATGACCAGTTATAAAATAAACAACCCAAAGTGCTAGTATACATTCTGTGAAAACATTGATTGCCATACCTGCAATCAATATCAGGTCATGCACGATAGCTTATCAAAATCAGAAGCATCATTACCTGCACATTTAAAAACAAGCAGGATTGTAAATATAATAAAACAACAACAACAAAATTCATTCTATTCAAATACTTTCAAAATAATAAATTGTAGTTGGTATTACTGAAATTCAGAACTCTCCAGATAAAAGCTAGCTGTAGCTAAGATAAGGAGTTTGGTTATGCTTTATCGATCACATCACATTAATCTCTTTTGTCAAATGCTTATATTCCTAGATCAGAACGTATTCCCCTGACACTTTTTGATGAATTTAAGTTTCAGTAACGAGCATTGAAGTGGAAATTTATGGGAGATCCACGATTTATGCTCTCATACCATACTACCATTCTATGTTGATGATCAACTTAGATTTTTTTTATTTTGTATTTTCAGTATGTTTTGGTATCCAAATATTTAATTTGTAGTGCGGTGAACAATACTCCAAAGAAGAGATTTAGACTTCTTGTACGTAATTTGATTATCAAAATAAACAATATTCCAAGAGGAAATTAGTTCCTTACAATGCATATTTGGAGAAGATATAAAACAATCACCCGTTAGTTAGGGCAGGATGACACTTGCGAAATTAGTATGGGTCGATTCTGGAGGAAGGTTTAAAATTCTTCTCTGACGTCAGATGACCAATTGTGTCAAAGCCAAAGGATCTCTGTAATTTATTTCCCTCACAATGGTCGTGGGATAGATCGATAGGCGTCGTTAGGTCGATGATTCTTACCTTTTGCGAAATAAAATAATATAATCACCAAAAATTAAAAGGTATCAGTTTACCTGGCACTTGAACTATCTTGCTCAAGAGAATAGTGTGATTCCCACTGGAAGGTATTACAAACGTTTTGCATAGTTTCCTACCAAAAATTCTGTTTAGGAATCTGGTAAGCACATAGTTTCCTTTTCACTACGTCAATGTCTCCTTTTTGTCGACGCATGTCATTTATTTTTCTTCACATTGTCTATATAACCACATTGTACTATTATTCAATTTTAATTCGACAATTTACCAAACACAGTTGCTAAAGTTTCGAAATGCCCAAAACGCGTAGCATGGTTTCAGATTTACCAAATCGCGCACCTAATTCCACTTTTACCCCTCCCGTCAAACAGATCTGCAATTTAATGATGAGAGAGAGTTTTCATGCATCCGAGCCACTACTGGAAATTCCGAACCATTTAAACGTGGTGCTGGGAATTCAAATCCCAGCACCACCTTTTTTTTTATTTGATTTCTAATTTATATCGGTCTGATTTCTGAAATATTACTGTGAAACCCTAATAAAACCTCGAATATCAAAAATTTTGGCCACGGATACACAGAGGGACACTACTCAAATTTAATGGACTTTGATTGGATCGAAAAAGAAGTGAATAAGACCATCAATGGGTTTTGACCGAAACCCATTGATGGACTTAGAAGTCAAATTTGAAATCTTGACATAGTGAAAGATCTTACAACATGAATTTTTGATATGAGAAACTTAGTTTTAATCCTCCTATCTCCCAATTTTAACTTGTGTCGAAAAAAATGGTCGAAAATTAAGAAACTGATGGAAGATAGTGATAGTGGTCTTTGAAATTCGCATTCCGGCACGTAGTCTTGGAATTGGAATTTCGGCACCATTTGTGTCTTGAGATTGGAATTCCCGGCACCGCAATGTGTTGGAATCCTGCGGCACCATTGTGGTCTTTGAATTCCAATCCTACAAGATGGTCTTGGAAATTCAATTCGGCACCTGGATGATCTTGGAATTGTAGACACGATAAAATCCATGCGTCGATACGCGAGGTTTCACAACAACAACACTGTGGAAGATAAAAAATTCAGTCTTGATCTTTTACAAGGACAAAAAGATTAAAGCACCATTTCACGCTCGCGAAGCAATTTGTTAGTTACCCTATAAATCATTGTCGCAATACTTGATTTAAAACTGCAACAAAGAACTGAGTGTATGTTTACAATTCAAGCTTTTATTCAGTTCTGAGCATGGTGACTGGTAAAATTAGACACAAATTCAGTCTTGATCTTTTACAAGGACAAAGACTTTAGGAATGCGGACTAAGATTAAAGCAATCAGGAGGAAAGTTGAAGGTACAGCACATTAATCATCATTAAAAGTCATCTATTCTGATCAAATTTAATTACATGGTGGTGAGGCATATGACATAGCAAACTAGGATTATGAAAGCCAAACTCCAAGCTTTATTGAATGCATTAGCATGAGGTCTTCCGTCAGCCCGAGTGTTGTTGTTGTGAAACCTCGCATTCATCGTGACGCATGGATTTTTTTATCGTTGTCGAAATTTACAATTCGGCACCAGATTAATCGGTGCCGGAATTGAATTTCGAAGACCACGCGTGTCGAATTAGAATTTCAGACCACCAGTGTCGATTGAATTCCCGACCACAATGGTGTTGCAGGATTCCAACACCGTTGTGGTGGAATTCCAATTCAAGATAAATTTTTAGTTTCTTAATTTTCGATCTACCATTTTTTCGACTACAAGTTAAAATTGGGAGATAGGAGGATTAAAACTAAGTTTCCTCGACATATCAAAAATTCATGTTGTAAGATCTTTCAGTCTATGTCAAGATTTCGAAATTTGGACTTCTCTAAGTCCATCAATGGGTTTCGGTCAAAACCCATTGATGGTCTTATTCACTTCTTTTTCGATCCAATCAAAGTCCATTAAATTTGAGTAGTGTCCCTCTGTGTATCCGTGGCCAAAATTTTTGATATTCGAGGTTTTATTAGGGTTTCACAGTAATATTTCAGAAATCAGACCGATATAAATTAGAAATCAAATAAAAAAAAAGGTGGTGCTGGGATTTGAATTCCCAGCACCACGTTTAGATGGTTCGGAATTTCCAGTAGTGGCTCGGATGCATGAAAACTCTCTCTCATCATTAAATTGCAGATCTGTTTGACGGGAGGGGTAAAAGTGGAATTAGGTGCGCGATTTGGTAAATCTGAAACCATGCTACGCGTTTTGGGCATTTCGAAACTTTAGCAACTGTGTTTGGTAAATTGCCGATTTTAATTTATTATCGATATTTGATATTCTAATGGTTATGGATATTTTATTCATTATGTATTTGAATTAAAAAAATTTAAACATATATAATATATTCTTTATATATTTAAATTAAGATTGAAAGTAAGCTTGAAATAAATATACGAGTTAATTACAAATATTATCAAACAATAAAAAAAAGTTAATTATGCAGAAACGTTCTATTATTATAATTAGGATATCAATTTTTTCTCTTGCAGTTTCCTTCATCAATTTTGCATATAAACGCTTAGAAAAAAAATAAATATTTTATAGTCATGATATCCATTGCACGATGAGTTAACCTTGTCGTGGCCGGTCCCAAGCCCGGATAAAGGAGGAGGGTTGCGTTAGGTTGCCAGCCAGCGTTAAACTAAGGCAAATGTTTCAATGAATGGATCAATCAAACTATTGTGCTAATGCTAGGTTGTTCCCCGGAAGGAACGCGTTACAGGGTCCGACTGTAATGTCTCGGCAAGGACCGCTACATTTTCAGAACTCGGGTGTAGTGAAAAATATGCTAGAGTTCACGTTGCAGGGTCCGACTGCAACGTATCGGCAAGGACCGCTACATCTCCATGAGAACTTGGGTGTAGTGTTAAATAAGCAAGAGTTCTCACACCATAGGTTGGGTAAGAACAAATATTATAGAAAAACTAGTAGTCTAAGATTTGGTACATGGAACATAGGAACCCTCACTGGTAAAACAATGGAGATAGTAGATACGATGATTAGAAGAAAAATTAATATTGTATGTGTACAAGAGACAAAATGGGTTGGTGAGAAGGCAAAGATGATAGAGAACTCGGGTTTTAAGTTATGGTATACAGGGAAGAGTAAAACAAGAAATGGAGTGGGTATTATTGTTGATAGTTCGTTAAAGGATGAAGTTGTAGGAGTAATTAGAAAGGGGGATAGAATTATAGCTCTCAAAATAGTAGTGGAGAAAGAAACTATAAACGTAATTAGTGTATATGCACCTCAAATAGGATTAGATGAAAATACCAAATTAAGGTTTTGGGAGGACTTGGATGAAGTATTACAAAATATTCTGTCAAATGAGATGATTTTAATAGGAGGTGATTTAAATGGACATGTCAGAGTGAAAAATGACGAATATGAGAGGGTGCATGGGGGTTATGGGTTTGGAACAAGAAATGAAGAAGGTAAAACTATATTGGATTTTGCAATAGCATATGATCTTATACTAGCTAATACATTTTTTAAGAAAAGAGAAGAACACTTAGTCACGTTCAAAAGTGGAAATAATAAATCACAAATTGACTTTCTTATGATTAGGAAGAGATAGAAAGATTTGTAAAGATTGTAAGGTTATTCTGAGAAAGTTTAACTACTCAACATAGGTTAGTAGTATTGGATATACGCCTCAAATATAGTATTAATAGAAGGAAAATATACACGACCCCTAGAATTAAGTGGTGGAAGTTAAAAGATGAGAAACTAAATATATTCAAAGAGAAGGTAGGAGTACAAGTATTAGATGACATATCTGATGACCCTAATACGACATGGGATAAAATGGTATCAAAGTTGAAAATAGTAGCCAAGAGTGTACTTGGTGAGTTTAAGGGGCATGCACCACCAAGTAAAGAATCTTGGTGGTGGAATGAGAAAGTGCAAGAGAAAGTCAAGGAAAAATAAACAGCGTATAAGAAATTATATATTTGTAAAAATGAGGAAAATTTAAAAAAATATACAATAACCAAGAAAGAAGCTAATAAAACATTGAATGAAGCTAAGATTGAAACTTTTGAATGATTATATCGAAAATTAGATACAAAAGAAAGGGAAAAAGTCATTTATAGAATAGCTAAAGTGAGAGAGAGGAAGACAAAAGATCTTAATCAAATAAGATGTATTAAAGATAAATGCAATAGGGTATTAGTAAATGATGAAGAAATAAAAAAGCGGTGAAAGCGATATTTTCAACTTTTTAATGAAGGTTTAGGAGACCAACTTAATTTAGGTAATTTAAGTAGGTCAGATGAGTATAGAAATTTAAATTTTTATTGTAGAATTTAAATTTAAGAAGTAGAACAAGTTTTAAATAGAATGCAAAATGGAAAAGTCGTTGGACCAGATGATATTCCGATAGAAGTATAGAAGTGCCTAGGGAAATAAGGTATTGAATGACTTACAAAATTATTTAACATGATATTGAAAATAAAAAGATGCCTGATTAATGGAGGGTAAGTATCCTAATTCCCTTATATAAGAATAAGGGAGACATATAGACTTGTGAAAACTATAAGGGTATTAAACTAATGAGTCATACTATGAAACTTTGGGAAAGAGTAATAGAAATAAGATTAAGGAAGGAGACCACGGTTTTCGAAAATCAATTTGGATTCATGCCAGGAAGGTCGACAATAGAAGTTATACATCTTCTCAGACAATTAATTGAAAAGTATAGAGAGCAAAAGCATGATCTACAAATGGTATTCATTGATTTAGAAAAAACTTATGATAGAATTCCAAGAGAAATAATATGAAGAATTTTAGAAAAAATAGGTGTTAGTGTAACATATATTGAACTAATTAAGGATATGTATAAGGAAGTAACGACCAGAAGCATTTCCAATAAAGATAGGGTTACATCAAGGATCAGCTTTAAGTCCCTATCTTTTTACACTAATCATGGACGAACTCACTGGACACATTCAAGACACATTACCGTGGTGCATGTTGTTTGCAGATGATATTGTTTTAGTAGATGAGACACGTGAAGGAGTAAATGTTAAACTAGAATCTTGGCGGGAAACACTAGAAGTGAAAGGTTTTAAGCTTAGTAGAGGAAAGACAGAATATATGGAATTTAAATTTAGCGATATTAGACGTAATGAGACAAGTGTTAAGATAGGAGATGATGAGTTGTCTGGAATTGAGAGCTTTAAATATTTAGGATCATTTTTGCAAGATGATGGAGGATTGAGAGATGTCTTACATAGAATACAAGCGGGATGGTTGAAATGGAGGAAAGCATCCGGGTATTTTATGTGATCGTAAAGTGCCTCTAAAACTTAAAGGAAAGTTCTACAAAGCGATTAGACAGCTATGTTATATGGAGTCTGAATGTTGGGCCGACTCGAGCATATGAGCAAAGAGAGAGAGTTGCGAGATGAGGATGTTAAGGTGGATGTGCGGACATACGAGGATGGACAGAATAAGAAATGAGAGCATTAGAGAAAAAGTTGGTGTTGCATCTATTGAAGGAAAGCTCCGAGAGACACGTTTAAGGTGGTATGGACATGTACTTAGACGACCAATAAATGCTCCAGTTAGGCGATGTGAAACGATACCAAATATACACATCAAACGAGGAAGAGGAAGACCAAAAAAGACTTGGTTAGCAACAATAAAACAAGATAAAATTTATTTAAATATAGATGATGATATAGTAGGGGATAGAGTCCAATGGCGTAGAAAGATCCATATAGCCGACCCCACCTAGTGGGATAAGGCTTTGTTGTTGTTGTTGTTGTTGTTGATATCCATTGCATGCTTGCGTTGAATAAAAAAAAAAGGAAATCCATATTTGGCGAAAAAATACAATAACAATAATAATCCTAAACTATACATTTTTATGGTACACAATTTTATTAGAGGTAGATATTACACTCAAATTTTACACTCTTAAACCAGGATGAAGTTTGAAGATAAAAACTTTTCGTACAGGTTCCTTACGTTTTGCGTTTTGTGCTCTAGCCGATTGCGTTTGGCTGCAGAGTGTTGTCAATTTCCCAACTCCTTGTTATGCCATAAGAAGTTGTAACAGATAAGGAATAAGACATCCAGCATGATATTTTATATTGTTTAGAAGAAAATATATTCAAGTTAGTACAACACTCGACTTGACCGATGAGACGAGAAGAAAACTTTCTCGAAGTTCATATGAGTTCGTATAGTCTACACAACAAGATGCAAGTCTAGTAAGTGTCAGTAAGTCCATCTGGATCTGAGTTTCTTTGGTTGGCTTTCAATTTGTAAAAGGGTGTTTATGTTTCAGTTGATGCAAATGATATGAGACACAAGATCCATGATGGTAAGATTGAAATGAGTTTTGAATGTTTACGTTGTCTGTGAAAGCTGCCCCCAATTCATCAGTTGGCGGGAATGTGGATGTCTGTCCAAGTAGCTGCTACTCGCGATGCCTGCATCGTCAAAAAGCCCTGAACAGCTCGAAATTGGAGGAGACCAAACGGGGACAACACCACTTTCCCTCCAACTCCCAGTCGAATGACCCATGGAATGTTCAGCATGGTCAAGCCCAATTGGACTCAAATGTCGAGTTACATCTCCTCGGGCCGCAGCCGTGTGCCTTGCAACTTATCAGTAGCTTTTCTCTGAGATTGCAACTCATAGTCTGTTGGTGATGGTACTTCTGCTCTGCTGTCCGAGGCATGCCTCGAAATAGAAAGTTCTTCCTCTTCGACTCGAACTAGTGAAGAGGTCAAGCTAGGAACCATCTGATCCTGATGTCTCCTTCCCTGAATGTCGTTCCTAAGTTGTTCGTGTTCCACTTCCATATCTACTTGGACAGGAAGATCGATCTGGGGCAATTCTGACGAGTCACCAAGGCCTTTCTCAGTGTCATTCTCAAGCGAAGTTCTTGATGCAGCTTCTAGCTGCCACATCCCGGCGAGGGCCTCTTGCAGTCTGGCTTTGGCTGCATCAATTTCAATAATAGGGAGAGGGTAGTTGGATCCAAGTTCAACTCCTGCAGCTTGGAGTACAGGATCAGGTGCGTCCCATGGATGGTGTATCCACTGAGTTGGTAGCCTGGCGAGCTCCGGGAGCCAACGCCTTACGTATTCTCCATTCGGATCGCATTTGTAGCCTTCAAGCTGTTGTTCAAACCAGAAAGTGAGTCATTAGACAAAGAACCTTAACTGTGGCTTATGGTTATCAATTGGTTGGTGGATGTTATTGGAGGGAGGGAGTAACTAAACAAAGAACCATACCTGAGGTCTGTCGATTCTATCCAATTCGCGACCATCAGGAAGAGTCCCAGAGATGTACTGCCAACCCAGGGCATCACTCTCAAGATCAGCATCTAATAGAGTGCCCCAAAAGTACTTCATGCCCCACCTCCAAGGGAGTTGCAAGACCTTCACGAAGAAGCTGGCTACGACTATGCGAATCCGATCATGTAACCAGCCAGTGGTCCAAAGTTCCCTCATGCCAGCGTCTACAAGAGGATAACCAGTTCTACCTTGCCTCCACGCTTTGAAATAATCTTCATCAATCACCCATGGAAAGAAGCCAAGGTGTGCCAAAAGAGGCCTCTCGTGGCTGTAAGGATGATTGAAGAATAAGTATCGAGAGTACTCACGGAGACCCATAGATTTGAGGAACAAATCGCAGCTCTCATCGCCTGCTTTGTTCCCCTCATTGGTCCATACAAATTGCTTCATTCGAACAAGCTGAAAAACTTTGCGAACGCTAAGCTCTCCGAAATGCAAATGAGGTGAAAGAATGATGTAGAGGCACTATCTGCTTTCCTTCTATTCGCAGAGTATTCGATCAGAGGTCCATTAATGAAGACAGTCAAAGATTTATCAGCATTACGCCACCCTGGTGACCAGGCCCGAGAAAGAAGAGCATTGCTTCCCTTCACAGATTCATCCTCAAAGACCAGAATATCTGAAGGGCATCTCGATGTATCTCCTGGCAAATGTGAGAACGAATAAATTAAAAGACATGGCAAAGGGACATAAAAGTTAACAGACAAAACTGGCAGTTGACTACTTTGAAAAAATATAGCTTATGATGCTTGATCAAATTGTTCAACTTCAACACTTCTAGCATGTTCATTCACAGGGATTAAATACCATACCGATTCATCTGCTAAGGGTGATTAAGAAACAGCACATAACAAATAACACAAAGGTCTGTGCCATACAATCCAATAAACTGAAAAGTTTGTGACGAGGAAATTACGAGAATAATGATGATAAATTAAAGCACCTGGTATGATTCTTTTGGGGGGCAACAAAGGTGTAGCTGGATCATAAGGCATGCTGAGGCATTTGTTCCAGAAAGGCACAAAAGTTGTGAACGGCTGACCATTTTCGTCGTTGACTTCCCATGGTTCATATAGCAAATCAGCATTGAAGGAATGAACCGTTATGCCTTGAGCAGTCAGAAGTTCCTTCATCCGATGGTCTCTAACAAGGGAGAGAGGATCTGCAAGAAATGAAAAAAAAAAAAAAAGGATCTAAACTACTGGATTTCAGATCAAAATGAGCATTAACTGAAGGGTATATAAGGATACTCAAGGAGTAGGCGAATCTAATGATAAGATTTTTCTCATAAATTTAAGCACTCACACATTTGCAATTTCATTTTCACTGATTAGATAACAACAATAATAATAAAGTCTTATCCCACTAGAATCCAATGATTAGATAGCAAAAAAATTAAAATTGTGCTTGAATAATTGTGTGTTGAAACTAGGCTGTAAACAAGTAGAACACAGTTTAAAATGATTCAACCTCATTTGGGTGGCTATACCTAGGTCAAACTCTCAGAGCTATACGCAAAATTTTAATTAGTGTTAGATCTGTAAAATCAGAATAAATACCCAAATTACAGTGTCCTTCAGCACAAATGCAGCGCTTTTAAAATACCACAACATCCTTCGGATTCGATCACTCAGATACCAATTGTAACAACTACTGGCCCAAAATTATTAAACTGAGTAAATATTCCATTCTCATGAGCCAATAAGCCTCTGTCATTACCTTTCTATTCATGTGGGATGAAAGTGAGGTACCCGAGCAGGCAACGAAATTTATCGCAAATGATCCTCACAATTAGCGAAACTCACTTTCCTCCTCGATCAACACAAAACAAACTTCCCCAACTTTAATTAGTCAGACAATTGTATTAACTGAATATATTCGAGTGAGTTCATCTCTTACCTAATTGCATGCATTAAGCTAAAAATTAGTGAATGAAACACAAAGAAATATTAGAAATTTCAAATGGGAAACAAATTATACTTTGCAAGATAAGAAAGCTATAGCAATCAACTAGAGGCAAAAGGTGAAGCAAAAAGATTACTCCACTTCAATAATTATTGGTTTTAAATGAGAATTATCTTTCACCATATGGAAACACATCCTCAAATCTCCAAACATACATGAAAAGGGCCAAGTTAGAAACCCCAAACAAGTTGAGCACCAAATAGTTAACAGCTATATAGAAATGCATCCTCAAAGCTCCAAACATACAGGAAAATTACAAGTTACGAGCCCCAAACAAGTTAAAATAAGCGTCAACTGATTAAAAAAGGACATACAGATCAACTAGAAGATTATAACAATATGAAAACTAGGCAAAGGAAAAGCAGAAGAATATTACAGATAGTAAGGTGTACAGGCAAAGAATTGGGGGGCTGACCATAGAGGTGGTTGAAGAAGAGATTGGAGGCAGAAGTAGAATGGACGACCTCAAGGAGGGTAGAGGCAGTGTCCAGAGATCTCTTGGTGAGGAGGGAAGTGCCCAGCCGCCTGAGGGAGGAGTCGAGGTGGTAGAGAGACTGGCTGAGCCACCACCTGGAGACCCTCCCAGGGTAGTAAGGCCCCTCCTCCTCTGGCGCCCAGATGTACAAAGCCACGACAGCCCCTGCCCTCACCCCCGCCGCCAAAGCTGGGTTGTCCTCCACCCTCAAATCTCGCCTGAACCATACTATACTAATAGTTTGGTTGCTGCTACTATCATGCATCCTGCTCAGTACATGAGTACAAAAATCCTTCCTTGCTTACTTCTCCATGGCTGCGTCTTCTTTCACATTACCGAATCAGAGGAGACACGGACTTAGCATGCTAAAGCAGAAATCGAGGGGGAAGTGAATGGAAGGCTGCAGCAGCTGAGCATCATGTGGATTGGCGGAGCAGGTGAGGAAATTCCTTGGATTTGGCTATTTTTTCACCTATTATTTGCTAATTTTCTGGCGGGGGACAATGGATGTGGGGAGGCAGATGAATGGCATTGGATTTTTTTTATGCCTCTTTTAATTTTTTTTTCTTTTTACATTAATGTATTATGAGTTCATGTCACGTAAGAACATATGTTTGTGTGAATTTCGAAATGAGAGATATTTATTGGAAGAGACCTTTTATTTTTTTATATAAATGGAAGGAAGCTGTGATTTATAGTTGAAGGGTGACAGGAACAAATAGACTGATATAATTATTGAAGAAAAATCCTGCATGATATTTCATTAAGGGTGATAATTCAAATCAATAAATAAATCAGATTGAAATCTTTAACCCAAAAAATAAATTTTAAGCAGGTTAACTTGACACAACCGGAATAATTAAATGAATCATTAAAAAAAAAAAGTCTCTTCCAATGAATTGTGAATAAAAAAATGGAAGGTAAATAAATCAATTTGCACAATAGTTTTAACTTTTCTACTTTATCATTTAATTTGAAAAAAATAATTAAATTCATCATAATTAAAAATTGAATCGTAAATATTTGAGAAATAAATTGAACACTCTAGTGCACCGTAACTCTGCAATCTCAGAGTAATTCATTTCATTTTAGTGAACTAAATTAGATTAAGTTTAGTTGATTCATATTCGAAGTATATTATCCAGGTTGTTGGTTTTTTGCCACTCATTTCATCTACAATCAACATCAAGATGGGGATTTTTTTTTTATTCTATTTTTATGAAATTAGAGAAAACAAAGATGTGAATGTGATGTATATCTCAGTGACAACTGGGAATCTCATAATAAAGATAGAGAAATATTACGATGCTATCTCAATTACACAATTACACAGTAAATAAAAAAAACATAATAATTTTCTTCCACAATTTCGATAAAATTTTTCATCATCAATCATCATTTGCACTATAACCTAGCCCTTGAACTCATCGAAATTTTCATCGACGCCCCTCCGGCCGAACTTTGATCAGATTACGACCAACTTATGGCTACCAACGCGACTTATCCTGTACAACTATGGGAATGCACAGTGATATGGTCATTTTTCTGGATACCTTTCATCGAGCTTTCATGAAAGATAGGATTCTCACAACTACAATAGTATCCTTGTTAAGATTAATATATGTCAAACAATCATCATTAGGATTCCGACTAATGATCCTTCGATGTTTAAGTCAGACATGACAGATCAAGAATTGTGTAAGATTTTTTTAGGAAAAGAAAAGACTAGAGAGTAATAGAGTCTCCTCGTTTATTTTAATCTGTCTTTATATAACATCTTTGAGATCCTTCACACATCTACGTTGTCTGCTAATAACGTCCCTTATCAGGTCATTAGAAGACAACCTCTGTTAGGCATTTCCATGTGTATATATATATATAAATAAAAGAGTCATTATTAGAAAAGATCATTAGGGGATCAAGTATATTTCGCATGAAGAAATAATCTCTTTTGTGGTCCTTATCTCTCGAATCATTATGCTCCTCTACTCAACCTATTTATGTTCTCTACCCTTCTCGAATCGCTCCACTCCTGACTTGACCTACTTATGCCTTCTACATTTCTGGAGTCGCTCCACTCCCGATTTGACTTAATTATTTTTGCTTTTTATCCTTCTCAAGTCGCCCCACTCCCGACTCAACTTACTCCTGCTTTCTACTCTTTATGGATCGCCCCACTTCCAACTCGGCTTACTCCTATTTTCTACTGTTCTAGAATCGTCCCTCTTCTGACTCATTACATAGTCCAACAGTTAGACTCTACTCTTATCTTTAATTGCTCCCTGGGTCCATAGGCTAAATTATATTCACATCACATAGTAATTAAAAATGCACAATGTTTCTTCTATGCACATTCGTAGCTCGGCATCACGACGATTGATCGAATTTGATCGGAATTCAGCCACGATCTAGTCATAATCGACAATCTCGACATCGCGGCTGCCAGCAACCACGATTGGTAGCCTCGACATCGTGATAGTTGACGCCCGCGATCGGATAGCATAGGCACCCGTTGAATTCAAACATAGTTATAGCATAGGCAGTGACCAACGGCGAAAGCATCGACGACACAGGGATGAGTCATGCACAAACACACACAAAAGCGTCCTGCGCAACTCGTGCGCGATAGTTTCTTCACCGTTCGATCAATCGTGATTGCACAGTAATGAAAAATGTACAGTGTTTCCTCCACGCGCGATTTCACCCCCTGTGGGCACTGATTCATCGGCAGCAGGTCGGATTCCGTCCGTGATCCGACCGACACTGGAAAATGATTGAGATTGCAGCTGCAGTGGCACACACCACTGGCAGCCGTAATCCGGTCACAATCCGATCGTGATTCGGCCACGATCTGATCGCGATTCGGCCGCGACCGCGATTGCGGTCGCCAATGTCACGGCTATTGGCGATCGCAATCGCGACCGTTTCGAATCCAACCATGATCCGATCGGACTCTAATGTCGGCCAAATCGCGAGCGGATTCCAATCGGACCTCCGCTGAATTCCGACCGGATCGTGGCCAGAATCCGACCTTCCGCCAGCAACTTCGAGCGACGTCGAGTGCACGGTTACTGTGCATTTCTTCGTCGAGCACGGAGCGCACCGACACTCAGTATATATATATATATATTATCTGCTCCGCGCTGAAAGTTTATGCGTATGTGCGCGCTTACTCACGCGAACAGTGAATTCATTATTCACGTGAATAATTAATTCACTGTTCACATTCACATGAGTAAGTGTGCATAGACGCGTAAACTTTCGGTGTGCAGTAGAAAACCTCCTATATATATATATATATATAATTTTTATTTTATTTTCCATTCATAAGCTTTAAGTCAGATTTGCTAAATCATGTCATGGATGAATTATATTATTCATGTCAATATAAAATCTTATGGAATGATAAATAAATTATTATATATTTTTAAAAACAATTTTAGAGACCTGAGATTAATTTAACTATATAAAAAGTTAAATTATGTAATTATCAACAGTTATTTCGACTCTAACCCTGTCGAACAAAAGGTTGTGGCTTAAATTGGCCCGCCACCGCCAACTAGTTGAGGAGGACCCGTTACATATGTCAGTGGACTAGTTTTTTTTTTTATATATAATCTTTAAAGTACGTAGTATTATCGATTGGTAAAATGTATTTATTTTTAAGTAATATTTTTAAAATCAATAACAGCAATATTTAATACTTTTAAATTAATTAAAGATAGATTTACCTTTTTCCCCTTCCGATTGAAACTTATATTTAAAAAAAGAAAGAAAATTTAAAAAAAAAAACAGCAACCAAAGTAGTTATAAAATTTCTCTTGAAATCTTGCTTTAATAGTGAAAGTTATGGGGTATATATGCCAATTTGTACGATATATTCTATTATTCAAGATAATTTTCCTATAGCTACTTCTAAATTGTCATGATCAGGTAAGGCCGAGGCCAACAAGCACCATAATCAGATATGGTTTTTCAAAGACCAGCACAAGCATCGGCATCAATTTAATGTTGGTGATTTTGGAGATGATTTGATCCAACCAACTATTCAATTTAATCAGCCTTAACGACTCGATAAAAAAGTGATTCAATTCAGTGTACTGTCGAAGTGAGAAGGCGAAAGAACGGAAGAAACCGATACTTTGATGATCCTGGAATGGGCACTCTGACCCCCCAACTCATCATATAACTTGATTGAGCAGACCTAACTCTAAAAAACTAAAGGTAGCTTTCAATGTATTGTATCTATTGATGATTTACTTGACAATTCATCAGAACTTGCAGACATGGTTATGTTGTTCGTGTTGGTTGGATGCTAGGCATAGCAATCGTTGTCATGTTGAATGAATGGAGAAACAACTGCTGTACCCACTTCGGCGATCAAAAGTGAAGCCACATCCACCTCGGCAAAGCCACATCCAGATGTGAAGACGCGACTTGATCAATCTTAGCTCACCTCAGTCACATTGATATAAGCAGCTCAGTTAGAAATTATAACAGATCAATAATTGCTAAAGGAACATAACTTCTGTGCGCCGAAGCTTCTGTCTAAAGTTGGGCATTAAATTAAATGTAACCTAACTCGATTCAGCATTATGAATATGATGAATCACGCTAAACACGAGATCTCTGAAAATAAAAACACATTTAGAAAGGACATTTGCACATAGTGGCATGTTATGCATGGGAAGCTAAACGTGATGCAGGCAAGTAATCTACGGTGGTTACATCCGGGGAACGAGAGTAGCACAATAGATACTCGTCCAGTATCACAGAAACAAAATAGATCTCACTAAAGTACATGTCACGGGTACAAATAGAAAAGGAAAAAAGGGTAGAGATTCAACAATAGTTACAAATCACGCAAGCAAGCATTTCAAGTGTTTTCGATCAGCCCTCTACATCACAGTCAGAACAATAACATCTTGTATCCTGTCACAATAGAAATCAGTGCAACCTCAGGAAGCCAAAAATTAGGTTAATGATAATGGCACCTCTAGATGTGGTTCCATGACAATGCTCAAAAGAAAGTTGAAGAATGTTACTTCAAGAGATACTGTTAGATGTGGTCCCATGACAATGCTCAAGAGATACTTGAAGAAAGTTGAAGATGACTTTGTACCTGCATGGTAAATACAGAGAGATAGTTGACTTTCAAAACACAGACAAGTTAAAGTGAAGATCAAATGTGCATGGCAGATCGATTTGCGTGGAAACAGTGAGGAATAATTAAAATTGTATGTGCATGAGCACAGTACAAACAACGCATAAGGTGAATTTGATATATGAACATAGGCTATCTGGTTCATATGTTCAAGGGAGGTGTTTTTGTGAAACTCAATATGCCTCAGGATGGTCAACTATGCTAATAGTCAAATCATATCTTTCGGTATATTTAGAAACCAGTAAAAGATTTGAGTAATTGAACTTCTACCGAGGCCATCATGTAGAACACAAGGCAGAGAGTTTTAGAACTGACAATAGCTTAATTACAATCCAACAAAGTAACAATTGATGCTCATTGAACCAAAGTAATAATTGATGCTCATTGAACCAAATTACCACTATATATATCAGAATTCGATAGAATTCTCAACTTATAAATGTTGTTGTCAGTATCGACTTAGGTAAAGGACTTATAGTTCAACAGTCATCAGCAGTTGATAAATAGTAATCTTTGTTTTAAATAACAACGGTTGTTGAATGATCTACCTCATAAAGGTAATGAAAATTGCTATTCCTCAAATAAGCAATATGTACATATAATCATGATGACAGTAAAATAGTCCTCAAAGAGAAAAGAAAGATCAACCATGAAAAGTATAATGTTCAAGATGAGAACATTTTCAATGCCCACAAGATATTAGGTTTGCCAATAATAGAAAAGGAAAGAGTTTCGATTATTTGATGAATTTCTTCTAGGCAGAAAATGTCAAATAAATTCTGAAACTACTAAAAAAAAACAGTTGGTAAGTACTTACCAGCATGCCATCTTCTGAGAGACAATCCACTGAAACTCAGCTCAGTTAGAGAGTAAACAAATTACATCACATTGATCATGGTCCATGAAACTTTATATTGGGATCAAATCTGTAAAATTGAATCTTAAACACGGGCAATGAACCAACCAAGAAAATACAAGCAAAATATTGCAAGAGTAAATGAGTAATACACAAAATGATATAGCACCAGGATGAACAAAACTCAGAAACAGGTAGCTAAATTTTATTAGGCTAAGACATAAAATAACACAGCATGGAGTCACCTTGAAAATCTACCAATTTATTTCTAATTTAAAAAAAAAATAATCTGGTACACGAAGCTCCCGTGAATGCAGGATCCTTGCGAAGGATTTATTGTACGCAGTCTTATCTTACTTTAAAAAAGATTATTTTCATGACTCGAACATGTGATCTTTAGGTCACTGGATAATAATTTTACTGTTGCATCAAATCTCCCCTTCAACTTATTTCTAATTATAAAATGAAATCCTAAACAAATACTCTGTTGAGGTACCATCAGACAGGAAATGCAAGTAAAGCAGAGAGGCTTAGAAGGAATAAATTGCCGACCATAGATGACAGTGGAGGCAAATTAGAATGGAATAGGAAAAATAAGCGCTATAAATGCTCTAAAAAATTTGTATTAGCAAGAACATAAGATGACATAAATCGACAACAGGTATAAATGTGGTACATTAACAATTGTCCATGCCCATTCCCTGCAGGCAAAGCACCATTTGAAGGATTCTCAAAGATCACACATTAGGCTACAACATTTTCTAAAAAGAACGAACACCAACTTATTTTCTCTTTTTTAAAATGTTGCAGCAATAAGAACCAGTTTATACAAATAGCAATAGAACAAACAATCAAATTGTTTTACGACATTAATTTGCACTTGTATCACCAAAAAAGACTTGGTTAGCAACAATAAAATAAGATAAAATTTATTTAAATATAGATGATGATATAGTAGGGAATAGAGTCCAATGGCGTAGAAGGATCCATATAGCCGACCCCACCTAGTGGAATAAAGCTTTGTTGTTGTTGTTGTAGTATCATGATTCATTCATTGATGTCAATATGATGATGCAGAGGAAGCAAATTGAAGTACCCATACTTCAATATATTAATTAACGGCACTTCTGCTCTAGTTTTGCAAGGTGGAAATGTCAGCCCAAACCATATGATTAACATGCTTTAATATATGAAAGGACTCAGGACTTATTCTTCTTGTATACACATAAAGCTATTCAAATTAAAACATCAGTTTTCAATTATTAGAGAGATAAATATCATCAAATATTCTTCCAATCCATTGTAAATCACATAAGCATGAATCTTGGTCATGCAAAGCAACTAGCTAGAGATAGAATTACAATTTTCAACGAATTCTGGTTTTGTATCTTCTAACTAGTGAACAAGTATCAACCTATGTGTTTAAACATATAGAAGGTAGCTGCTTTTAAAAATTAAGTAATACAGGCACAACTCAGAATCAAGTGGCTCCAATGAGTTGTTAAATGATATGCTTCAAGATTACCCAACATTTACAGTAACACTGGAAGAGTCGAGCATTGAGTCTACCAAGTTGCTGCAAAAAGAAACTAGCATTAGTGCATGTCTGATTTGCATATTGACTGTAAACTCGAAAGAAAGTAAAGAAACTAAGAGGAAGTTAAACTCAGCAGTAAAAACCGGTAAAATTCAATCCATATTGAAAACCAAGAAATGGAGGATTTACAAAAACTGACTACAGTGTAACACAAGAAGTTACAGGTCCTTGTACTGTAATAATCTGCAAAACATCTCAGAAGGCATCTTAGATTTCATTAAAAATAATGTGTAGAAATAGATCGAGATTTATGCATCTAATTCATTTTGCACAAGTTTCTGCATCTAAGGCACAATAGTAATTCTACTGTCATCTAGCAGAAAACTCAAAACCATCAAAACAAATACCACTTGTCTCTAATGAGTTCTGCTGCACATCATCGACAATGTTCATATTTTGTGATTGTCTGGTCCAAGGAGCACCATGTAAAATATTTTCCATTTCTACAATGAATCTGTCGAGTCCATGTTCAAGAATCTCAAGGGCATTTTTGGAGGGAGCACTCTTTACTGCAACAGAAACTGCCTTGCGACATATGTGCCTATATCTCAACGTCAATGAATCTTGGGCACTGGAGTCCTCTACTGATGGTGTTCTACTATACACTATGCCATCTTTGGCATACTTGGTCCATCTCCTCAAAATATACTGAGGAGGTAGGTAGAGAATGTTATTATTATTAAGAACCTTCAATGCGTGCATACACAAGACACCCATTGATTCAAACTTCTTGCAACTACATTTAATTGTAAGATTGGATGGATTAAACTCAACAATCCCAGTGCACTTTTGAGGAACTGAGACTCTGAAAGTATATTTTGTCCCATTCATCGCAATAGGTTCGCATAGGCAGGCAAGTTGACTCTTATACTCGTATTCAAAATCCACATATATTCTCCTCGTATATGATTCTGCAGCTTCAGCTAGAACAGGTATATCAACCAATAAGGCAGGTTTAGTTTGCCTAGATTCGTAATCTTCAATAAGTTCCTTCTCCCGTAGTTGAGTTAAGGCCTTGAAGTATTGTGCAATAAATTTTGGAAGGGGCAATTTCCTATAGAAATGAATCTTAAAGAGATTGTCCATGCTTTCAACCCATTGTTTTGTCATCATAGTAGCACAAAATGAACTGTTAAGGTAAGGAAGAGCCCATTTATCTCTGCTCAAGTACAAATCCTTCACCCATACACTACTTCCAAGACCATGTTTAGAAAGCAAGTTGTCCCACAGCTTACAGAAAACTTCTTCAGAGCTACCACCGAATATGCAATCTTCAAAATCTTTGTGAAAGTTGAGTTCGCGATTGGACAGGGAATGGTTTTTTGGAACATTTTTTAATATATGCCATAAACAAAACCGATGGAATGCATCCGGGAAAGACATAGTAACTGCTTGGGACAATTCAGCACATCGATCTGTGAAAATTGTTTTTGGTTTTTTACCAGACATAGCAGCCACAAAGGTATTAAATAGCCAAATGAAGGATCCGACAGTCTCATCCAGAAGTAATGCATTCCCAAATATAACAATTTGCTTATGATGATTCACACCAACAAATGCTGCAAAAGGTAAGTCAAACCTGCTCGTCCGATAAGTTGTGTCAAACAAGACTGCATCCCCAAAGTAGGCAAAATCATTTTTAGACCGTCCATCTACCCAAAAGAAATTGGTCAAGCGTTCCTTTTCATCAATTTGTACTGCATAGACAAATGATGGATCATCAGACTGTTTGTTTTTCAGAAAATCTAGAACGAACTGTGCATCTCCTTTCTCAAGATCCCTAAGCCTTGTAGCGCTCAAGCATGACTGATTTTTTATATGTAATTCATTATATTCTGTGCCATGTAACTCCTTTGAATGATTATCATGCATCTGAGATGGTTTGACCCCATAGTAGTAATCTGCTTCAGTAAAAATTGCCCGTTCGACAGGTAATTTCTTTCTATGAGAACGCAACATGTGTATCTTATTTGGGCTTGCAAGTGGATGATTATGCTCTTCGATAAACTTATTTATTACCCATGCATTACAACGGTTTACTTTGAATTCAATACGAGCTGAACATTTTGTTCTCTCCAATGGTCGAGGTTTCTTAGTTACATGAGTGCGATGTTCTTGACGAGCACCCTCATTGCTACATACATAGTGTCTATCACGTATGCTGTTATCTCTTCTTCGAGAAAGATGCCCCTTGCGTACACTGAAACCTTTTCTTTTAGCATATGAATTATAGAAATTAAATGCTTCCTCTTCGGATTGAAAAACCATACCCACCTTCGGTTCCAGCTGCAGATAATCAGTTGTCTCAGACACCTTTTTCACTAGTGGATCGACGTCTCCAGTATTTTTTATACATCCATCGATACTAGTTGTATTTCTTCCTGTCGTATCTATGTCAACTACATGTTGTTTGGAACCATCTACAACATTGGTTATTTCCTCTGCTCCATTGAGGGAAATTTCATTTTCTAAAGAGACACTAATTCGTTTTGCTAATCTGTTTATTCCATTTGTACCTTCTCCTGATACATCAGAGGCCAAACTTCCTTCTAGTGACCTATCCATGGT
Organism: Wurfbainia villosa; assembly: GCA_025175895.1. Taxonomy (NCBI): domain Eukaryota; kingdom Viridiplantae; phylum Streptophyta; class Magnoliopsida; order Zingiberales; family Zingiberaceae; genus Wurfbainia; species Wurfbainia villosa. The sequence goes on along the minus strand of CM045990.1, from coordinate 56,336,432 downwards.
CTTTGTGCTTCCCACTGAACTGTCCATCGTTTTAGTATTCACTAAGGATCCATCCATATGGTGTGTTTACTATTATTTACCAGTATAATTCCAGCTCTAGACGGCTACCTTCGAGTCAAAACTCCCACAAGAACCATACATCTTCAACCCAGGTAATTAATCAATAAACTTCAACCATATTTATTAGAGGTGCATGCTTTAGGATTTCAGAAAAACACAGTGAATATTCATTCAAATATATCTGCAAGAAAACGAAAAAGTGAAATTATCAATCATTTAAGCTTGTGCATTTGACAGCTAGTAAGCGCATCACTACGTGACTGCAGCCTTCAACTTGATACTTGCAGCAACATTTGTTGGCTATCGGAACAGGTTTGTTTCATAACAAAAGCACTCCAACATTTTATAGTTCTAAACTTCACCCATTAATTGCAAGAGCACAAAGCACTTCAAAGTTGTAAAATTGTAGTTATCTCACCTCTTAAAACAAGCACATATAAACAATTGCCCACTGCTATGACGCTCCAGTTCACTAATGTACCTTCACAAAATAAGAAAAATGCACAGAACAAATCTTTCACGAAAACTTCATTTCTTCGAGAATCCAAGAAAACATTTTGTGAGACGGTTCGTCACCCTTTTTTGAGAAAGACAAAACTCACGGACACCTAATTCCATAATCCAAAACCAAGTCATTGCAGAAGCATCAAACAAGGTATGCTGAGTATGATCATAAAAGTTGTCGGGCATTTGCGCCCGCAATGGAAATCGCTGTGTTGGATGATCACTGTAGGTACGGAATCACAAAGTAACATTTAAGAGGAAATTTAAGAAATTCGCGTCTCGGCCTGCTTTGGAGCAGAAGAAAGTGGGAAACGAGTAGGACCTGTTCTACGTCGCTCGATCGACCACGGCCTCGCTCCTGCCTCTCCTCAGCCAAAGGAACGTCGCCGCCGTCGCCGGGTTATTGCCGTCCTCAGTCCGACGCCGCCGATCCGACGGGGCTAGGGCAACGCTTTTCTCGCCGCGGGACGAGAAGGGCGATGCGGATGAGCGGTTGAAGAGATGGGGAGGTTGTGATGGGGAATTCTCTGAAAAGCGATAGGGAGATTTAGAAACGTATCCAGATTTGGATTTGGTCCAAAAACATTGCTATTTTTTATTGTTAGAACAAAAATAGTATTTTACTCAATTATTTATGCATTTAAATGTTTCATACGCAAGAGGAAATTTTAATTTTATATTTTTCATAAGTTTTTTTTTTTAAAATTAAGGAGGTTCAAACATGATTATTTATCGAATAAATTTTTCATGCAGAAGTATAAAAAACTCAAGCATCTAAAATCAAAAATAATTTAAAGATATTTTTTCTTTAATTTTCCACTTCTCAAGTAAACAATATACTTCATATTTCTTATACAGTGGATCTGGAATAATTTTAAATTGCAAATTATACTTTGTTAATCCTTGAGTGGATATTAATTAAGTTCGCATTAGATATGATTCTAACATATATATTAAACTTTGTTTTTCACAAAAATATTAAACCTTAAATGACAAGTGTAAAGTTAAAAAAAAAAAGTGTTCATCCTTGATCCTTAAGCAGCTATTAAGTCTTGCATGTCGCCGATTAAGAATATTCTAAGCTATGAATTGAATTTTAAATTTTGACATATGTATCAAACTTTAAGTGGGAAAATTGTAACACCTAGTTTAGTCTCACATGATAAATTACGAGTTACTAAAGAAGGCTTTATAAGCTTGAATAAGTATCAACATTTTAATATTCAACGCAAGGAAATAACTGCCTGTTCTGAGGCTAGCAAAAACATTAATTCCATATAGTCAAGGATGACAACATTTAAATAGAGAAATGAAAACAAAAACAAAACAAAGATCAGAATACGAGATTATCATAAATTGAACACAACTGCTTGAAGCTCCTGAAACATGTCAATAAACATCATCATATTCCACTTGCAGAATTTCTCGACCCAAGCAAAGTCAAAACCCATACAGAAGTGTTTTGCAACTCTCTAAAGAAGAGAGGGGATGCCGCTGTCAAGTCTACAAGAGCATAAAGGATACAGACTTAAAATGACACTGCAAGCCGACAAAAATTCTGGCAGAATTGTGAAGTCAAACAATTCTAAGAAATGCCTAAATCCTTTTCTATTTTTCCGCAAGTCATGATATAGTATCGAGGAGAAATGCTGCTACACTTGCACAACACCTGACATCCATGGCACGACAATGGGTACATTGCGGTGATTGTTCCGGTATGACTCTGAGTATTTGCCTTTGAAATTCATTCGTGGCATAGCAGCCTGCATTTGCCAAGATCATTAAAGAAAAGAAAAAAGATGCACATGCACATTAAGTGATTGAGCAAGCAAAATATGTATGTAAGAGACTTGTGCCCGTGTACTTGCCAAAATCATTAAGAAAAGAAAATATTGTGACAGCCCAATTTAATCTCATAGTCAGTTGTGGTTTATAAGTTAAGATGACTGAGTTCCAATTATCTTGAGCTTAAATATTTTAGGCCAATGGTTGGGCTTGTCAACTGTCAAGTTAATAGATCAGTCTTTACTAAGGTTGTGACAAAGGCATACAGGTACATTAAGACCTCTTGCACGTTGTGACAAAGACAAACATGTAGAATAAAAGATTGGCAAACAAATTACCTCAGTAACTTGTGCCCATTTATTACTCTCAACTGACTCAGGCACTGTTTCAGTTCACAAGATCGACCAATTTGTTACAGTTTGGAAATGAGCAGAAGTGATCCATCTTTGCTCCAAGTGGAGCCCATTTTGCAGTTAATAGAAGAAGAGATTGATTGATTTTTGGAACAAACACATATTACTACCAGGAGCTAGCCAAATGCATGATTTACAGACATTTAATTTTGTAGAGAATAACAAAATTAATAGAACGAGAACCAGTGGATCCTTTTTTTATGGTTTCTAACACAATTTTCTTTATACCCACTTTCAGCAATTGACTTTACCTCATTAAATGAGGTATTTTTCAGTTACATAAACTTGTAGTTTCTCATTTTATTATCAATATCAGCTACATAACAGTGGCTGAGCACAAATACAGCTAAATCTCTCTCTTTATATTCCATACTCCACATTGAAAGAAAAAAAAAACATTCTTCAAATCAGGTAATGTTCCATGTCTATCCTATTGAAAGTTGCTTGCCAAAGAAGCATTATCTTTTAAGGTGAGCATTTCAATATGATGACAAGACACCAACTTGTAGGTAAAGGTGTTGGGTCGAGATCACTTTGCGCTATTTGTCAGGATCACATGACCAAGAAACTATTGCTATGACCAAACTCAATAAGGTAAATGTCTTAATCTACCGCCTAGATTTGACACCAATGTATTCAGAATACAAGTCATTATTTCAAAGCCACATGACAGAAGCTAATACATATACAAATGCAGATGAATTTCTAAAAAAAACAGCATTAATTATATTAACAACAATGCATACATCACAGGTCATATACTATATAATATTTCAACTTAATCACTTGAACAAAACCTAAACAAAATTTTCATCAAACTAACAATTAAATTAGCATGCCTAACCAAGACATAATTGCATATAATACTAAACAATACATTTAGCAAATAATATAATACAACATCTTAACCAATTCACAAATCTATGAAAACACATACGCACTGACCAAAGAAATAATAACTACAACGGGACTTGTTTATTAGATATCAATCAGCATCTCTAGTTGGGAGGATTGTTTGAATTGGAAGACACGTGAAAGGTATCTATGCTTTAACTATGCATGTGGATGAGGGGCTCTTAGACCACAAGTCAAGATTGTGCCGTCTTTAAGGGCCATTTGGAGGCCCCCAAAGGAGGGTGAATTCCTCATAGGGGATGAGATGATGTTTTCACTATAAAAACCGAATCTCACTCCTGTGTATTTATAACCTTAGGGACCTTTGATGTATGATACTGAACAAACCTAACCCTGTCTTGTTTTAATATAACACATCAACCTCTTTTTCTTAAATCTCAGGCATTGACAACAAAAGAAATTCTCTCAACCTCAGCAATGTTCTTTTGTTTTCACTGTCACAGTACGATTATGGCATGCTTATTTTGACCAATTCACATTCATCTCATCCTTAAAATGTTTCCTATGTTAGTTTGTGTTCTCTACTTGAACTGACTTCGAATAATAAGAGAGAATCATTTCTGCAGTTACCAAAGGAAGAATCTAAAGTTTAGCAACAATTTAAGTTGGTAATATGTACAAAAATGAAAAATGTGATACCTGCTTCAGCCAGCATTCCTGATGCTTGTGTTCATATATATCTGGTGAATAGCACCCATATTCTGATGGGCAGTAAACCCATATATTGCACTTCATTCCCCCTGGCTTTGTGCGTTTTGCCTGATCTAAGCAAGCCTGACAACAATCTGCTGCACTTTCTTTATGGTGGGTAAGACCCCATCTAACTGCAGCTCCATCATAATCAGTATGAAGCTCAGCATGGCATTCAGGAGGCATTGGTCGACCAGGAATTATCTCTTTTACACAAAGATACATTATAGAATTCCTGAATTAGTTCCTCCTGATTGGTGAAATGAAGCACTATGTTCATACAACATAACTAGGAAACATCATGAGATGATTATCAACTCAATTTTCACAATCAGCAAAGGACAGAAAAGGTAAATGCTGTCCCCACGGAGATGGTGCGTTGGTAAGTGCGATGCAAAATTTGCACAAGGAGGAAGGCTCAATCCCCCGCGTCAGCGGGCTATTTAATGTCTGCGCCGGGTCACGTCCTTCACCGCACTTACCATCGCACCAAGATCAATAATCACCTGTTATTTACTCCCTCTCATACTTGTGGAGCCGGGATGAGGGGGCCGCTAGGTTGGCGGTTCCAACCTTTTACACAAAAAGAAAAGGTAAATGTTGAACAAATTATTAAAGATTTGAAGTAAACAAATTTACCAAAATCTGGTTCATCTTCGGGTTTATCATCATGCGGAGCATTGATAACATTATTTGGGATCCAAAGTCCAATTCCTTCCATTAGAAGAGGCCAATTAGTCTCTAGTGCTTGTTTCAGCATCTCTACGAACCCCAACAATGAATTCAAGAACAATCATCAAGGTTGTGATATAACATAAATGTACAAGCATACTTGCTTCCCTAAAAGGGATGCTGGAATTTGAAGATTTTGAGTTTGTTGCTTTTCTAACTTCTTCAAGCTTTTGGACACGCCATAAATTAACTGCAGCTGCTCAAAAGTCAAACCAACTCACATGTCAAACTAGAACTGTTAGACCCTCCAGCTGAAGTTTATTTTTCAAATAATAGTGTCCTTTAGCACATAAATTTCCAGGAAGTATGTGAAACCAGGATGTAATCAGTTATTGGCATCCACTCAACCATTAATTTCTTTTATTGCCAAGTTTGAGCATAGTAAATTCGTTAAAGAACCTAAATAACCCTACAGAAATCAAAATATACTGTTATTTACTTATTTTTGCCATGAAAGCATAGTTTGTATTGGTGATCTCCTTCCTGAAACTAAAGAAGAAGTGTACACAAGTATATTTATACATTCATAGTTTACATACTCCTTCCCTTCGCACATTTATTATTATCAACAAGATGTCATTTTCTAAATTGCCAGAATACTAGAGCGCAAATGAAAACTGTGAAACAGTGTGATAAATTTTGAACAAAAAATCATCTCATTATTCTAATGACCAAGTGACATTACTAAATATGCAGAGAAACGAATCTACTGTCTTTATCATGATTGAATAATGAAATCATTGTCCAGAAAGCTAGGTTGATTAGACCTGGCCGTGGTCCGGGTCAGAACCGCCGGGTCCGGGTTGACAAAATACCGACCCTTAACCGGCCCGCTCGTGGCCGATTACGGTCCGGGTTGTGGAACCGCCGGTTCTGGTGCGGGTCCGGGTCCCGGTCCAGTCCGGGTTCGGGTCCGGTCCGAATTCGGGTTCGGGTCCGATTAATCGCCGTCTTAGTTAAATAAATAAAAATTTAAAGAATAATGTAAATAATTAAAATAAAAAAAATTTAACAATTGAACTTATAAAAACTCTATCAAATATTTCATTATCTCAATAAAAAATATATTACATCTCAAATTTCAACATCTTGGACTTAAATAAAAAACCTATTACAATAAAAAAAATCAATTACATTTCAATTTTTATTATATTCAATCAATTTCAGTCATATTCGGTATTTCCTCTCGTCGTCATAGTTTCGGATGTTCCCTCTGTTTCGTCTTGGTCTTCTTCGTCACTTTTAATATGTTGGGTTCGACTTGCAGCTTTTGACCAATCATTGAGTAAACATTGCACTTCCAAATTTTCTGGCCTTAAGCTAGAACGTCTCTCGTACAATGTATTTCCTCCAATACTAAAACCTTGTTCCACTGCAATCGTCGAAACTGGACAAGCTAGAATTTCTTTTGCCATTATAGATAAGATTGGAAATATTTGAGTTCTTTGCGACCACCATTTTAGAATATCGAAGCTTTCTTCATCTGCATCACTAAAATCAAAAGAAGTGGTAAAATAATTCTCAAGTTCCTGACTGGAACTTGAGGATCCTCGTGACGCTTTAGTCCCTTAATAACAATTGTGTTTTAGTGAGTTTAGAAGTAATAATACTAGTTGTAGTGGATTGATGTATTTCATGTCCAATAGTTTGTTCACCATATTTAATGTTATATTCATTATAAATATTATGTAAATGAGTTTTAATATTAAACAAAATCAAAGAAATATTAGGAGCAGTTTCGGTAATAGGGCTTAAATATTCATAATATAATGCTAACATATCTTGCAAACCATCTAATTTAAGTCTAGGATCTAAAACAAAAGCACATAAAAATATTTCAGGAATGTTTAAGAAATATTTTCCCCATTTTTCTTTCATTACATAAATACATTGAGATAAACAAGTATCATTTGATTGAATATGTTCATTAAAAATACATGCAATATTTCAACAATGTGTTAAAACTAAATGTGAAGTTGGATAATAAATACCGGATAATTGGTCACTAGCATCACTAAAAACTTTTAAAATTTCACAAATACTAGTGCATATATTCCATTGATTTGAAAACAAATAAATATCACGTGATTGAATATGTTGATGAAAAAACATACATAATAAATCTTTGTATTCAAAAGTAGATAACAACAATTTATAAGTAGAATTCCAACGAGTTGGGACGTCACGTGCAAACCGTTTAGGCTACCATTTATTTTACAAAATTTTCTCCATTCTTTCATAACTTGAGGATGTGTCCATAAATAATGAATTGCACTCCTAATTGGTTGAATATTTGATCGTAAATTTTTAAGTCCATCTTGAACACATAAATTTAAAATGTGACATGTACACCTAATATGAAAAAATCTTTCACCTATTGATGATTTACATATATCAATAAGCTCACTAATACTAGAGGTATTTGCACTAGCATTATCAAAAGAAATTGAAAAAACTTTAGAAGTTAGACCATATTCTTCTAAAATAACAAAACTAAGTTGTGAAATATTTTGTGTCGTGTGTGTTTCATTAAAACATCTATATACTAGCAATCTTTTTTGAATGTCCCAATTATTATCAATTCAATGACAAGTAATACCCATATATGAACAACTTTGTCAATGATCACTCAAAATATCGGAACACAAAGAAACTTTACTGTTTAAACTAGAAAATTCTTTAATCAATTCTTTTTTTAGTTATAACACTAATTTTAAAAGTGTGCGTTTTAGAGTATTTATTGGGATACGTTTAATAGAAGGATTTGCACTTGTAGAAAGTCAATTTTCAAAAGATAATTTATCACTAAAACTAAAAGAAAGTTGTTCAATCGCACAAAATTTAGCAATTTCTTCTCTAAATCTAGATTCGTCAAATTTAAAAAGTTTAGATTCGTTACCCCAACCCGATTGAGAAGAAAATGTCGGAATTTGAGTTTGAGAACGATCGATACCAATTTCTACCGGATGATTTCTCTCCACATGTCGAGTAAGGGTTTCGTAACCTCCTCCTTGTTGAAATTTGTAACATTTCGAACAATATTTGCATTTTGCTTGCATATCACCGGAAGGGAGCGTTACTTTTTCGAAATGTTTGGTGAAGATATCGGATGTCGGGCGAGGCACTCGAGTTGGTCTTGTAGCCGTAGAACCCGCCATCGTACTGGATGTATTGCTCCTACTTTCTTGACTTTGATGATGATGACATATTTGATATTCATCACCGGAATTATCAAGATCATAGTCGCCGATATCGAATTGAGGTAAATCGCCGCCTTGCTCGAACTCGAACTCGGGCGGTGGTGGCATTATGCTCTTTCCCTTTCTGGCACCGGCCGCACCCTTACGACTTGATCCGGCTCCAGACATTTGTAAAAATATGACTTGAGACTTGAAAGCAAATGAGGGAATGAGAATTAGAGAAGAGAAGTTGTGATTTGTGAAAAAATGAAAGGGAATGGAGGAGTATTTATAGGGAAAAAAAACATTAAAAAAAAAATTCCAATGGCCGTGGCCGTTGAAATTTTTTTTTTTTTAAAAAATAATAAAACGGTCGACCCGTCGGGTCCGGTTCGGACCGACCCGGTGGGTCGCCCGTTGCACAACGGCCACGAAATCATGGTCGTTCAATTTTTTTTTTTTTTTTTTTAAACCGGCGGTTCGGTTTTTTAAAAAACCATGACCGGTCACGGGTCCGGGTCAAACCCGTTGACCCGGTTAATCGGACCGTTGACCACGGTCCAGTTCCGGGTCAGGTCCGGGTCCGACCCGGACCTTGGCCGGGTCTAGGTTGATAGTTGCCTATAAGAACTTTTAGTTGCATAAATAAACTGTAATGTCAGAAATGCTAAAAATATGAAACAGGAAAACAGCAAGCAACTCCTGAAACATATTCTAAGTGACTAAGTACAATTAGAAAGCTATGCCACTGAAAGAAACACCCGTTTCATCTGTACCAACCAAAGGGAACTATTAGTCTAACATTGTATACGAATAGAGCAGTTAGGGGGAGAGGAAGCACAGGATGATGTTGAAGTTCAAAGAAGCAAAAGAATCAGAGCTAGTGATATTGAATCTAGAAGTATAAAGTTAACTTAACTGAAGTCTGGACTGAAATTTTGAAACACAAATTCCATAAGAATTTCAGAACAACAACAACAACAACCAAGTCTTATCTCACTGGGTGAGGTCGGCTATATTAAAAAATATTAAAACAACTACTTTCTTAAAGATATCATTTTCAAATCCTGAGACCTGAGCTCACCAAAGTCCAAACGATCAAGCTATCTATGCATGAACGTATGAACCAACATGGTGAACAAATTCATGAAAATAACTGATCAACAAGCTCAAATAAACATGAAAAGGATAACCAACCCTGTTGTTCGGTCACGTTAGTATTGCCAACACCATGCAGCCTCTGCAGAATCTCGCTGGCCAACTTATGCATCCCCAGTTGAGGCAACTGAACACGCCTCTTTTTCTCTTCTCTGATCAACTTCATCCTGAGCATCCTCGACTACTCAAGTCCAATCAAACGGGAAGTTCCACCAGTTAAATCCTCAATCCAAAACCGTGTGTTAAAGAATAGAAATCAAGCCTGCGAGCTTACCGCGCTAACGAGAGCCAAAGGCTCCATTTCTCTTCGTATCCGGATCGATTCTTCCATCCTCTTTGTCTGATCTGCAACAAAAATAAATAAATAAATAAATACATTTTATTTAAAAATTGACTAAAAAGTCAGCATATGTATACCCCAAACAAGAAAAAGTTGATCTTCGTACCGGCGAGAGAATTGCGGCTGAGCCCAGAAGAAGGGGGGAAGAAGAAGGAAGTGTAGAAAGATCGAATCACGAGGAGCGCGGCCACCAGATTAACGCAGCAAATCACAAAGGTGATCCGCTTGAAGGAACAGCAGCATTTGCCGCCTCCACCCCTCACCCACTCAGCCGCGCTGACCCTCGCCATATTCCGGTCGTCGCATTCGCATCTACCGTGGTTTCATGACATCATCTACGAACCTCTGCCGCGCTGGACTTGTCCGGACCTTGCATGGGATTTCGCGGGGATGGAGATTCGCAGCCCGTGCCCACGGGCGAGGAGGGAAGGATGTTGATGCCAAAGGAAAAAAAAAGCTACGGTTTCCGGAAGGTTACGGAACTTCGCCTTCCTTCGAGGAACGGCAGAAAAAGAGCAGAGACTCCGGCGAAAGGAAGAAAGAAACTGGAGAACTGTAGAAACTGGAGATGGAAAAACCCCAACATATTTTCTATTTTTCGACCATTTAGAAGGAAGGAAAATGGAGATACTTTTTGTGTTTACTCCTTTAAACTTGTCATTTTATCTCTCAAACATTTAACCTTCTATTTCACTCAAAAATATCTCAAAATCTTCAGGCAGTTAATGATTGCTTTGGAAACTTTTGCAAGTAATACAACTTTGTGAGGTAAAATGGAACAACCCCAAAACAATGCATATTTTGTTAATATAATTAGCAGAAACTACAACCACTTATTTCATCGATTAAAAAAGATAATTGGTTTTTGAAAACGTTTTTAATTGTGAGATTTGCTCTTCCAATATTGTACATCATAAAATTATTTTAAAATATAAATTATTAAATTTCCAAGATAATGTTTTTGTTACTTTTCTAGATTACTTGTTATTGAATCAATCTCATCTTATTCTAAAAGTTCACGTGTTTTAGTTGGAGTTAGTATGTTGTCCACTTCACGACATAATTGAGCCTTTACAATATAATAAACATGGTTAAATAAATTAATTAATCTCCTCAGAAACTTTTATTTTTCATTTGTTAAACTATGTCCTAAGAATTTTAAAGGTTTGTTTTTTTTATCATTTTTATTACAGCTACTTAACAAATATATTATTGAATTTTATTTGAATTAAAAAATATCATAACATTATTCAGTGTGTATATGTATATTTTTAATATTCTCTCTATTTGTGAAGACATTTTATTAAATTAATTTAAATTGAACACGCCATTTTGTGAGATATTGTTTTGCTAATACTAATACATGACACCAAGCAAATAGTGCTCAATTATTGGTCAAGTTTGACTAATTAATTAGCATTGAGTGACCTAATTGTAATTTTAATTTTGAAATAATACATTCCATCAACAATCTCCCTTCTAATTAATTAAAATTTAAAGATTTTTGTAAATGCATTAGATGTGGAATTGTGATCAATGTTGTGCCCAATAAATTAATTAGAGTTGGTATGCGGATTATGTCATCCATGAGCAAACATTAGGTTCCAAATATATGCACTCATTAGGTAAGTTGCGCTTAATTATAGATGAAGGCTAAAAAGTAAAAAATCAAAATGACTTATCTTTTTTTATAAATCTACATTTTTGCACTTTCACCCTTCAATCTTGACTTTGTCATCCAATAATGCTTGCTACAAATCTTCTTTGATATCTTAGAGTAAAAAGATGAAATTTATCTCACCCGATTTGTCGCATAAATATTGTAAGAGAAGTAAATCATAAAAAATATTTTATCCAATCAAAAATTATCATGGTGAAAAAATAAATATTTCAAAAAAATTTATGACCTTTGATATCTATTTCTACCGTGTGACATGAATGTAATCATCTATCATTTACTGTTGATGACTTAACTGTTGATAGATTGCTTCCTCGTCTCTATTGTCTAACTTGACCTCGATCTTAATTTTATCCTTAAGATCCCACCGTTAATTGTGACCTTGATCATATTGTTCATCGTTTCACTCATCTTGGTAGAGTCCTTGTTAGTTGCTGCTTCCTTGTCCATGTTTTCTCCTTGAAGATTTTTTCACTTTTTGATCCAACAAGATATATAAAAGATAAAACGAATCTTCGATTCATTCCGAAGAGAGACGAGATCATTCAGCTAAAATCATGTCAATGCAATAATAATTGGCATCCATCAAACTGAATTTTATACTATATTTTTCTATCACTTTCCTGGCAGTAAACAGAGTCTAACATTATGAATACTTTTATCGATGTTTGAAATAAAGCACACCCAAAAAAACCATGTAACACAAACTGATTGCAACGTTAGGAAAATCGATGAACTCTTTTCACACATTGATTGCGATATTAGGAAAAGTAAAACACATTGATTGCAATATTAAGAAAAGCAATGAGTTGGGTATTTGTATTTTTTTTTAAACTATTATAATTAAATTTCAATTGAGTACTTACTATTTTAATATAACAAATACATATCTCCAAGTTTTACTAACTTTACATGATGCACGTAAAAGAGAAAAAGTCAACACAACGTTAATTGACACCCTGAATTATTGAGATTTTGATAGTTAAATATAAAATCCACGTCGAACATATCCTTGTCACAACCTCACAAAAGTAGACGAATGAGGTGTTAGGATAGGACTTATCTGGAAACGATAATGAGGTCATTTTGGAAGTAGACGAATGTGATTGAGTTTTGACAAGGAATTGAATTAATAAATTTCATTGCTTTGATCACCACTACCAGTTGTTAATATATAAAACTGAGTTGGGAATTCGTGTAAATTAAGAAAAAATATCACAAATAATTTATGTAACTTAAATTATTACAGCAAGACTATTTTTTTTAGTATGTTCATTATTTATATGACATTATAAATTTTATGATCAATGACGCGTGTTATGCCTTTAGTGCTTTATTGGCGGACTTCAATAAATAGAATAAATAATCTTTTATGGTATAAATGTTGAAATCCGTAAATAACTCACGACCTTTAACTCTTAAAATTAATAATTAATACATAAAGAAATGATATTCTCATATTTACATAAGATTAAAACTATTAATTAATCCGTTGTTGTACCATGTTAGTCATGAACTCTTCCCGCGTGGCATTATTAAAAAAATATTCTTATACATTTTTTTTGTCAATGTTAATATCCAGATACATTCATTACTTCACGATTTGAAAGGAATTAAATGGGATTTGGATACGGCTTAATATATTTTAAAATGATAAAATAAATATATATTAAAAAAATAAAATACATTTTATAATAAGTAAAATATTTTAGATAAGTTTCTATATTTATTTTGTTACTTCCCTGCTACCACCTCTGACCTCCCCATCTAAATAGCTTGTAGAAACGGAGCTGCGTTGACCTCGTTACCTCAAGTCGAACGAGATTCCATCGCCTGCGCCTGCTCGATCCCTTACATTTCGATTTCGTTTCTCCTTTCTTGGCTGGAAAAGACTAAGAAATTTCAATATTGTGATTGGTTCTGCCGCCGTTAATAACCCCACAAAAGCTCACGGATTTGGCTTTCTTTTTGTTTTTGTTTTTCTTCTTCTTCTTTTGTTACTTCTCCAATCTTCCACGGTTCCTACTTTTTGCGGCCTCGATCCTTCTATGCCAGCTCGATGGAGTCTCCGATGCCCTCGTCGCCGCTGGATTCCTTGGCGCTCTGGGTTCGGACCAACTACGCGGAGCCGATTGACGCCGTAAGGCAGTCCGCCCGCGTCGTGTATGTCGTCATCGCCTTCTGCTCCGCCCTCTTCCTCGGGGCCCTAAAAGGTCCCGCCTTTTTGACTTTTCGTGGCTTCTCGTCGATCGAGTCTTGCTAAAGTTTGCTCCTTTCTGATGGTGGATTATTGACTGCAGCTCTGGTGGTCGGCCCTGTGGCGGCGGCAGCGTTGATTCTGGGGAACGTTGGGGTGATACTGGGGATGTTTCCAGCTCATGTTGGCTGGACCGTTTACTCTATTGCGAGGCGAGTCATTTTACCTTCCAGAGACTTCCGCTTCTTTGTTTTGGAAAAAAAGAGAGGGACTTTTGGTTATTGATTAGGTCTTCAGCAACTTTGGATTTTAATGGCCTTTTCTAGTCATTAATTGATGCCAAATCATCACAGCCTAAAATCTGTGTCTAATTAACCAGCTATCTTTTGTAAGCTAATCTAACTGCCATGTTTCCAAGTGTGCTTCTCACGTCCGTGATTGCAATAACCAAAATTATATTTAAAATAGCGGTAAGATTCATTGCTCGGAAGTGCTTTATATGATTTTATTAAACTTGGTTTGAGAAATTGATGGTGGTCCTAGAAGAACCTAGAATCAGAGTTTTACTTTTTCCCAGATTCTTAGCCATACATTTGCAGATAAAAGGGGATTTTATTTGATTCGCAAAAAGGGAGGGAAAAGGAAAGTAAGCAATTCAGAAGAGGAAAACTATGATTTCTAGTGGGAAAACAGTACAGTTGTAATTGTATTCTAGCAGTATATATATGATTACGGATTATTCGTCAAGGCTTTTTAAGTTGCTGACCCTGGTTCTATTGGTCAATTGCAGATCTACTTGTGTAAATACAGCACTAAAACTTGCGTTATTGTTTGCATTACCTGTATTCCTTGGGCTATGGCTGGCCATTGCAATATCAGGGACTGTACTTGTAGGAGTTGGTTATGGTTTCTTCACACCATGGGTGTCAACTTTTGAGGCCTTCCGAGAGGACAATGAAACAGAGATAATTTTTCACTCCATTGTGGTAAAAAACTGTTTAAATGGAGATTGTGTATTATTTTCTTAGTTATTCCATTATACCGTCTCTTATCTTTTTCCATTAAGCAGGATGGTACATGGAGCACTATTAAAGGAAGCTGTACCGTAGTGAGAGATTTTGCTGATATCTGCTACCACTCCTATCCTCTTTACTTAAAAGAGCTGCGCGAAAAAGCTCATCATGATCAGTCATATTCAATTAGGTATATAAGTTAAATCCTTTTACTTCCTTTGATTATTAAATTTCAGATAGCAGCCGACCAACATTATCTGGAGTAGGTAACGTAATGAGCTCTCCAATCTGAAAAGTTTGCAGTAAAGTTTTTTTTTTTGTTTAACTTTATCCTTCTTTTTTCTACACTGCATGTTTAAGAAACAATTATACTATTATTCCAGTTTAAACAATTTTATTAATTGCCATACCAGTGCATGAATTCAAGTATAGTTTATTTGATATTCACACCTATTGAGAAGTATTACATCTTCTCTATTTCTCTGCAGGTTTATAGAGATACCTGCTTGTGTGGTGGTTGCTTTGTTGGGCTTAGTTGTCGATATTCCACTTTACACTGTTATTGCATTGGTAAAAAGCCCCTATATGCTATTCAAAGGCTGGCAGAGGCTATTACAGGATCTTATAAGTCGGGAAGGGCCATTTATTGAGACAGCTTGTGTGCCTATTGCTGGTCTTGCTATTCTACTTTGGCCTTTAGTTGTTCTCGGTAGTTTCCTGTTGGCTATTGTCTCAAGTATCTTCATTGGGTTATATGGATCTGTCATTGTGTATCAGGTCCTTTTCTGTTCTTACTATCTTCTTGGTCTATGCTCTGTGCTTGTTAAATTACCTCTGCATTTGTTTATGTTGAAAATAAATAACATTCAAATTTTACTTCTTTATATAGGAAAGATCTTTCAAACGAGGAGTTGCCTTTGTGGTTGCCATGGTTGCAGAGTTTGATGAGTACACTAATGATTGGCTATATCTAAAAGAAGGGACCATTCTTCCAAAGTAATGCCAATCAATTGTTTTTTTCCCACTCTTCTATTAAATCATTGTTCTATAGTAGATCAGCAAAAAAAAAAACAAAAAAAAAAGATTATGCTTTTCATTTCTAAGAATAGCTTTCTCATTACTTGGTCAGACCTCGGTATAGAAAGAGAAAGATGTCTCATTCAGAAGAATTTTCGATTGGATCAAATTCTTTTAAAGCAGTAAAAGCTAGTCATGCTTCTTCATCAGCTCCTTCAATGTTGGTACCTACTTTGGCTCCTTCAAGGTCTATCAGAGACACAATACAAGAGGTCAAAATGGTACAGGTAACACCTCCATTTAAACCAATTGGATTGTGGATATCATTTCTTCCACCATGACAAGCTTGCTACAGTTATTTCAGAATCTGATGTAGATCTTTTTTGAAAGATTTTATCTTGAGAGCTTGGATTATAAAAATTCCATGACTTTGAAATTTAGTTGTTCCTGCTACTATATTTTAGTGTCTGATAAGCAATAGTTAGTTTAACAACCCTGTATTTCTGCTGATTCCTGAGCTGGAATACTTAGTTCAGATCTCTGAATGTGAAAATTCTAGGGCTTTGAAATGTAGTTGTTCCTGATACTAAATTTTAGTGTCTGATAAATAGAAGTTAGTTTAAGCAAACTGTGGTTATGCTGATTCCTGAGCTGGTTTCACAAAATGACGTGTTATTTCTTATGTGATTGTCTAATTCTATAACTTGGTGTGGAATCTTGGTGATGTCCTTCTAGGTTGGTTTTCTTCCATACAATCTATGTTGTTCTTTTGCAAAATATATTTATGGAAAGATATTTGGATTTCATGATCCTTTTGACCTGTAATAAATGAAATGTCAATGGTACAGATATGGGGAGAAATTATGAAATCTTCTGAAGCCAGGGGCAAGGAACTTGTCGATGCAAACATAATCACAACCTTCCATCTCAGTGATTGGTTACAAACCAAGGGACGCAGTCAAGAGACAGTTGGCATTGGGCTACCTTCGTATGCTTTTCTGCACACTCTCCTCTTCTCTATCAAGTCTGGTTCTGGTGGAATATTGTTGAGTGGTGGTATCGAAATTACACACTTGAACCGACCACAAGATCGGTTGCTGGATTGGTTCTTCCAGCCTGTGATGGTACTGATGGAGCAAATCAAGGTCCTGAATTTGAAAGAAGACGAGGTTAGGCTCTTGGAGAAGTTGGTTCTGTTCGCCGGGAGTAACACATCATCAGTGCAAGCAATGGGCATCGATGCCATGGCCAGCCAAGATGTTATTAGGACTGCTCAGATTCAAGCAATCAGTAGAAGGTTAGAAACAGTTTCAGTTATGAGCTTGTTAAAATTGCATGAATTGTTGCATATTGTCATCTTTTGCTCAGATTCAAAGTTAGAAGCTCTTGATGCAATTTTAAGGATATTATCACTTACCTATCTACTTCCATTACAATTTTATTTGATACGTATGTTAAATGTTTTGTGTTTTCGCTGTACGATTTTTTGTATTAATTCTAAGGTTGGTTGGTATGACGAGAAGTGGCTCCAAGTTTCCAACCTACAGGAGAAGATTCAGACAAGTCATCAAGGTTATTTTAGCTTACTCTCTTGAGAAAGAAGGAACTATCGAGAGAGGAAGGTCTTACAGAGGCCATTCAAGTAGATCAGTTTCTTCAATTGAGATTGTCGAAACTGAAGTATAGTGATTTTTTTTTTCTTCTCCTTTTCTTGTAAAGTTCTTTTTGTGATTATTTGTAGTGTGACATGCATAGTACTCTGAGTGCTTTTTTCGTGAAGATAATTTTAAGCCTTGTGTAAACTTGAATCCTTAAGATGTAGAACAAAAGGATGGATATAGAAGAAGAAATTATAACTTTTTGCAAGTGTTCGTGGTAAAATTATTCATCCATAGTATTGGTCATTGAATGTGTGCCACGTGTATGCTGAAGAAAGTAACAACTTTGATATCGCTTGAACCAAAATCTATGGTTTTCTTGGAATCAACTTTTGCTCTAGATTTGAAAATTTATCAGATTCTTTACCTTCTGATTTTGTCCATAATAAGTGACAATATTCTTGAGCATTTTTAAGTAAACATTGCACTTGATGAAGGGGAAAAAAACTCATTATGTAGGTTGTGATCTTCATGGTGTTTGATATGGTGTGCTAGTAGAATGGAACAATGATATAGTCTAGTATCAAAATTAAACAAGTGGAAATTATTTTAATTTTTTAGAGTAATTGCTGTTTACTTGCCCTTTTCCGTCTCTTTTCTCTCCCCCTCCTGCCTCCTCCAGTAGAGTAAGCATGCCTTAAATGAAACTGGAAAGAAAAGAAATAAAATTTCTTACATGCTTAAACTGCTGCTACCTACATTTCTGGCATCTTAACTTCTTCTCGTTCTTCCAAAATAATCAAGAAAAACTTCATTTATGAGCTTATTCATGATAGAAGCTTACCTCCTTTTTCATTTTGCCCCAATTAAATTTTAACATCATAAGAACATTTTTTTAAAATTCTAAATTCTTTTTATTTCAATCCCTAACCAGTAGAATTATGATTTCTTTTTCATTTTCTGAGCTGCCACATTACTTTTTCACCGAGCAATACAAATCATCCATGAGCTGAAATGATATTTCGATGATTATTAAAAATAAAAATAAAATTTCAGGTTAGTATTTATTTATTTATTATTTGGTTGCTTGCTGTTCCAACCTTGTAAATCCTGTACAGCTAGTCCACGTTTTCAAGTTGGCACTTGCATTTAATAATTTTATGGGCCGAAATTTCGGGTCAAAGAAGCGTCAATTAGGCCGCGATTGCTTGCAGTTAAGTCAAGACTCAAGAAATCTAATCCTTAATTACAATCCCGTGAATCCAACTCATTGCCCCACTTTCTTTCCATTTTTTTTATTTATATATCTATGTATCTAACTTTATAAGATTTTTGAAACTAGAAGGGCATTGCTAGAAAAATGAGAGGAGCTATGAAATGAAATTTTTTATTTATTCCATTCTATATTTTCTATTACTTTTACTTTAGAAGAATAGCTAGAATGTCATTTGAGTGCTGGTATGTTTTTTTTAAAGTGCAAGTCTTACAAGATTATGCCCAAAACTAGTAGAAGATTAAAAAAATAAAAAATAATATAATTTTATATTGGTTAGATCCTCTAAAATCTTATAAGATAATTTAACAGTTTCACCGAAATTCTAAAGGATCCAATTTAATGTCTTTTAGTGTTTTCCTCTTTGAAATCTTTAGACATATAAGATCACCTAATAGTTTTACCAAAAATTATTAAATGATTACAAAGTAATTGGATCCGAAAAAAACTATCTAATTATTCGACTGAAAACTGTTAAGAGTTCTATTATATTTTTACGTATTTTTTATGGTTATGTCTAAAGGTTAGTCTAAAAAGTGCTAGATGATATTAAACATATCTAATTTTTAAGAAAATCTTATATCATTTGAGAGTGTTATGTCAATTTTTATTTTTTTTTGAAAAATCCTTGATCAAAATTGTTGGGGTTCTTTGGATAAAACTGTTTTTTTTAATAAATAGAAAGTAGGGGCGTCAACGGAAAAAAAATGAAACCAGGGGTTTCTTAAAAAAGGTTTCTTCAAATACCAGCGAGAGAAAAATACCCGACGAAGACGTGAGGCAAATGGCGACAGCACGTAGCTGGGCCCACACGGAATTCCGCATATCTACCCAATAATCAACAAGGTATGTGTTTGTATCGGCGTAACATTTCCTACAAAAGGAATTAGGACAGGTTGCTCACTTCGTACCGCTACGCGGAAAGCCAGCGAAGGGTTCGCGTTGGTGGGGAAGAAGAGTAAGAAGCGGCTGCTTCCACTTCTATTGCTCCCTTTCTATTCCTTGATTCCTCAAGCAATCCTTTTTGTTTTGCTTCTTTCTCCCTGACTCTCTTGATCTAATCTAGATTTTCATGGATTCGAGCAGCTTAAGGTAATGCGACTCGCGTTTTGAGGTTTGTTTGAAGTCGCGATCTTGAGCAGGTGGAGTCGTGACTCGTCTTAGAGGTGGCTGCGGAACGTACGGAGATGGTGCCTCTAGCAGTTCTGTTGAGGCGGGAGACTTCGAGCGAGAAGATGGAGAGGCCGGACGTGTTGCATGGTCAGGCCAGCCAGAGTAAGAAAGGGGAGGACTTTACTCTCATCGAGACAGCTCTCCAGCGCGACCCGGGGGATTCTGACGCCACATTCTCGGTTTTTGTGGTACGAGATCGTTTTTACTTATGTTTCGGGTTCTGAACTATTCCATTGGAGGCTGCTGTGAGCTTGTCGGTTCTTTGAATTTGTTCTGGACTTAAAGGTTTTACTTTTATAAAAAAAAAAACGGCATTTTGCAATATATATGTCTGATAAAATTATATCTTTTCGGAAATTTTTTATTTTATTTTTTGTTCGTATTTGAAATGATAATTTGTTGGTGTTTGATTGGAGACACTTTTTTTTTTTTTTTTTTTGCTCCCAACTTTTGTGTTCATTTGAAATTTGAGGCCTCTCGATTTTATTTCCTTCTCAATTGCTAATTCTTATTGTGCATAGATAAATGAAATAAAGTCACTCTCAGAATAAGTTCCCTAGTGAATTGACACCTTCTCATCTTCCTTGGATATATTTTGTTTTTAAAGAAAATAAACACAGCAGGAATCATTTCCATCGAATAGAATACTTTTAGGATAAGTTTAAAATGCTCTTGTTTGGTAGCTTCAGGCCAATTCAGCTTGAATTTTCAGAATTGACCCAAATTTATGTGCCTTCGTGTCATGACATCGACTGAATATTATACTGTAGGAGAGTCTGCCAGCTGCTGATCATGTGTACTCAAGTGGCACTCTGATAATCTGCTAGTTGGTGCTAAGTCATCCAAAGAAAATAAGACAGAAAAAAAAACAATTGGATGCCTTAATTAGTTAAGGATTGACATCAAAGGTGTGTTTAAGTGTGGAAGCATATTGCTGAATTGTAGGTTAGTGTATTACAAACAATATTTTCTGACAGGTCCAATTTTGGGTAACTATTATTATTTCAGTATCCGTTATTTTTCCAATTGATTTTGGGACAATCCAATGTGTTTATTTTTTTATGGAAAATCCTTTTTTGACAGTGTTACAATTTCTGTATCCTGAAGCATTCGTGCTTTATTCCAAGTGTTTAGATATTAGTTTAACGTCTCCAACTAGTGAGGTACATAGGATAGTAAGGTGAGAAACTTTGACAAACAAGATAATTGTAATCTGTATGTCACTTGGTCAAGAGACTCAAGGTAGTACTTGGACAAAAGTCTTGTGTCTTTAAATCCTATATCCATTTGTTGGAATCAAGAAGGGTTACTTCTGTGCAAATTAACTGCTAGAAGCAACTCTTCAAATCCTTTTTGCACTGGTTGGAATCAAGAAGAATTACTTCTGTGCAATTTATCTGCCAGAAGCAACTTTGAGTTGTATATGCAGGTAAGTAAACTTGTTCCAATGACAATGAGATAATAAAAACCACTTGTGTTTATTAACTGCATATGATCTGAAGACAGTCAGATCAATAGGCACATATAGCATTATCATTTTATATGAAATATTTAACAATGTTGATAAAGAAGTTCCAAGAAAAACTGCAAAACTACATCTTGTGATTATGTGGCTTTGCGAAGATCTTGTATTGTTTGCTAGCACATTCAAATCCTCTGTTTCAGCAAACACATTTTGTTAACTCCCATTTTCTGTGATCTTGCAGAATATTTATTAAGATACTTCTGTTTACTTTTCAGCTATTTGATGGTCATAATGGTTCTGGAGCTGCTATATATGCAAAGGAAAAACTCTTGGATAATATATTGGGTGCAATTCCTTCAGATCTTAATAGGGATGAGTGGTTAGCTGCACTACCACGAGCTTTGGTTGCAGGATTTGTAAAAACAGATAAACATTTTCAAAATATAGGTACAAATGCACTGTTGCATGCCAACAATTTGGTTTGCAGCAACATAATTTGAGTTCTTACATTCTTATCTTGCATGAAAATTGTTTTTTCATTTATCCAGAAACCTGTGAAATCTTTTCGTCTCATCCTGAAACAAATTGCTTTGCTGACACATATTTCTCGTTAACTTTTAGTTTGTTGCTTTTTGGCCAATATGGCATTTGTAAGTTATAACCATGACATTCAAATGTGTTGTAGTAACTCACAGATCTGATTGTTCATTATGCTTGATTTATCCTCTTTTCTATTTTACATAGCCTAATTTAACAAGTAGTTGCAAGAATTTGAAATTTCTATGCTACTACATCAACGACTATAATCATTCAATTATTAGATGAACAATGATAATTTTCTGAATTTTGTGCTTCTCATTGTATTAGTATTTGAATGGTTTTCAAGCTTGGTGCAGAAAAAATAGTATTTATAGTCAGTTGTGTACATTAAATTGCTTATGTGTGAATGCTAACGCATTTCTGAAACATGAAGTTTTGTTTGTCATTGTTGAAAAGTTTTCTACTTATATCCAGAATTTCAACAGATCATTCAAGAACATTAAACTATTAGATTACTTTAATCTTAAATTTACTTTTAGCCTGCTTTTTCTGTTTTCTTTTGAATCCTTGTGACATTCTATTTTCTGTATAGATCTCAATTTCAGTAAACTGTCTTTTGGTTGTTTTTCAGCACATACTTCAGGAACTACTGTAACGTTTGTTATAATAGATGGATGGGTAGTTAGCGTAGCATCAGTTGGTGATTCAAGATGCATTCTTGAATCTGCCGAAGGTTCTGTTCATTATTTATCAGCAGATCACCGTCTGGAAGTCAATGCAGAGGAGTATGTTTCTTCTCTTGATGATCTTGTTGCTGCAAAATTCACCTTGTGCTGAACGTGTGATAGTTGATTCTTTTGTAGGGTTGATCGCATAATAGCAAGTGGAGGTGAGGTTGGGAGATTGAATATAGTTGGAGGTGCAGAGGTTTGTTTATTCCAGACCATTTTGGCTGCTGCTTTTTTTTTTTTCATGTTCAAAGTTGACAACAGTATGTACAATTTTAATAGAAAAAAGGTTTAGATATTTGTATCATGTAGCTTTATGTTTGTTTGTCAATTATTCATTTCTTGTTTCTGCATTATCAATTAAGAGGAGAACAATTAAATAATCTTGTTGTCACATTGAGTTATAATCCTAATAGCTGCATGAGTACTCCAATTAAAGATCTATTTTTAGTTTCTCTATAGTGATGCTTTATTCTGGTTTACTGCAACTGTTGAAACTATGAATTCTTTTTATTTTAGTTATGACATTACACTCACATATTTCCTTTTTTTTTTATAGATTGGTCCTCTCAGGTGTTGGCCAGGTGGCTTATGTTTATCGAGATCGATTGGGGATAAGGATGTAGGTGAATTTATTGTTCCTGTACCTCATGTTAAGCAAGTGAAGGTATGCAATGATTTAAAGGGAACTATCTATGCTAGCACTATTATCATTTGAAGTTCATTATACAAATAACATCGTCTTTTCTCTGAATTGTTGCTTATTAAGTATTAGACTCTAGGTGGCTTAGATTGAACTTAGGTGCGGTAATTTGGGTTGGCAGATCAGAAAGGAAGGAATTGTGTTTAATTTACCTGTGACCAGTTTAATCTCAACCCAAATTAACCTATTTGATAAATGGGTCAAAATGTATAATCTGTTTACGGCCCATTTATAAGCGGCTGTATCCTCTTATAAATGGGTCAAAATGTGACACGACCTATATAATTAAATTAGTCATAAATGGATTGAATGACACGACCCATTTAATAAATTCAAATGAATTTTAAATACAAATAGCATATTAACTATTTTTAATTATATAAAAAATTAAAATACAATACATACCATTGTTATAATATATATGCTATTATATTATATGTTTATAAACTTATGAAATATTTATATATTTATAAACAAGTCACAAATGAGATGAACCATTTATGACCCTATCCAATCCCTTTTTTGGTGGGTCATAAGTGGTTTAACCCATTTAAGACCCGAACTTGGTTACCTCAAATCTAAACTTGCAAAATTGTGGGCCGGGTCTAGTCATGTAAATAGGTCGGGTCAACTGTATCATCTCTAGCTGAACCTGTTGGGAAATGAATCGTGTAATTAAGGATGGGGTTGATGATTTGAAGTTATATCTTTTTGCATTCTTCATGCTGAAATGTCGGAAAAGTAAATGACATAACTTTAACAGGATCCACAATCTTTGAATGACCAAGTGTAACTTGGCTCTTTGTATTCTGGAGAAATCCACCATGAACAAACGGTTTCATGCTTGCTGCAGCTCTCAAATGCTGGAGGTCGACTTATCATTGCAAGTGATGGTGTTTGGGATGCTTTGACTCCTCAAATGGCATTGAATTGCTCACGTGGCCTGCCGGCAGATGTTGCAGCCCATCAAATTGTCAAGGTACTTAGAGGCTTGCCTATTTTTGAGTTGTGGCACAAGCACACCCTTGATTGATTCCTTTTGTCAATATCGGATATCCTCTTTTGCAGGAAGCCGTGCAAGTGGAAGGACTTAAAGATGATACTACTTGCATTGTGATCGACATATTACCACCGGAGAAAATAACTCCTACTGCACCACCAACCAAGAAACAAGGAATGGGTGTACTCAAACACATGTTCAGGCGGAAGTCTCCTGAGTTATCATCAAATTCTGATAGGAACTTTGTGGAGCCAGATGTTGTGGAGGAAATATTCGAAGGAGAGTCTGCACTGCTCTCCCAAAGGTCAAAAGTTTTGGCTAAGTTTTACATGCACTATCAATATAAACCTTTTGTGAACTACTCTTCGTTTACTATGGCAACATATCAAATCTTGTAAGATAAAATTAAACTAAATCTCGACTTAATCTCTTGTGACACAATGAATACTTTTCAAATGAAATGCAGGTTGAACGCAGCGTATCCAATCCACAACCTGTTCAAGCTCTACTTATGTGCAATATGCCAGATCAAGATGAAACCCAATGAGAGCTTTTCTGTCAATGGAAATTCACATCAGCACGGAAGACAGCAACCCTGGGACGGTCCATTTATTTGCCAAAGTTGTCAAGAGAAAAAGGAAGCAATGGAAGGAAGACGACCTTCAAGAGGTAAATGAAACCACTGGGTCAATTTGTTCACGAGTTCTCATTGTTCCAAATACTAAACACTGACCATTTTTATATACAATTCCCTTGACCATCCAGATTCTTCTTTTCGAAAAAGTTCAGGAAGTGAGTAGGCCTGCGAAATATCATTCGTGTAGAACTGAAGAATTCTTGCACATGAAGCCACTGTGAGGATATATTTCTTCCATTCACTGGCCATCATCAAGCTATGCTGCTGCAAGAGATATGAGCATGGAAGCTTTTAATCCTTGAACTAGAAAGCTGCATTTCGTTGAGCATCTCTTGCCACAAATTATAGAAGACTTAAACAAACTGATCTTTCTGCAACACTTTCTTAAATTCTCTTCAAAGTTCCTGACACAATTATTTCTAGATTTGTACATAACATCAGGAGAAAATTAGGGTGATCACTAGTATTTCTACCAATTTATATATACACTGGGCGATTGTAGAGCTTCCCTCCTAATTGCTCCTTATCACTTATAAGATTATGCTCTCATCAAATGATTTGAGAAATTGATTAATTGGGTCTATCACTGTTTAATGTGACACTAATCTCGATCAGTTATTTTTCCGTGAGTCGTATATGATATGTTCTTGCGATACTATCAGCTTCAATTTATTACTGTCTTGGTCCTTTTTTTGCGGAATATTTTGATCACTATTTAATTAAGTGGATTGTTTATTTTAATTCCGACTTTTAAACGAAAATGTTTATTTTCCAGCATTTTTGTGGCCAATGCAAATGAATAACACGTGTTCTTTATGCTACCGGATTGGTTTCATTTCATTTTTCTTAATATCTTCTTTAAAAAATCGATGAAAATTCATCGAAAGTAAATCGCAATGTTCTCTTGAATGACTTGTCAATTTTATTTTGGTTTGAAATATCAACAAACACCTATATATCTGCGTAGTAGGTCAATGTCTGTTAAATTTGTTAATTATATACTGCTTGTTCTTATCGTACTTTAATCACTTGTAGCAAAGGTGATTATATTCGTTTCTAGTCTCTTCACTAGAAAATATATAAATTACGAAAAATTATACCTCTTAATTCGATTGTCAGAAACAGCGAAGGATGAATGAGAATTTATCGTACTTCAGTCACGTTTGCTTGTGGCAGCTCCAGTCGAATGATGCAACACATGCATTTCTTGCTTGAGTCTTCAATTCGCAGTCTAGAGAAGCGAAAAAGTTAAGGGAGACGGTTCTTTAGGACGGACAGCTCGAAAGGTTGCAGCTGCTAGGTCTTTCGAAATAGCATAAATCTCTGTCCATATAGCCAAATATACGTACGGGGCTTCGATCTGTGTTGTGAAAGGGTAAGTGCATGCCTAGAACATAAATTCAAGATAAATTTAAATTAATAATATTATTTTTAACTAAATTAATAATACACATTAAGACATTAATAAATTCTATCTCTTTGAACTAAATTTAAATTAATAATGTTTATTTTAAAATTATACATATAGTTAAATCAATTTTATATAATTAATGATCATGTTGACCTATACTTTTTTTTTTCACACTTACGTTTTAGTTACTTTTTCACAATCAAATGTCATTCTGATATATATAAATAATATTAAGAAATACTAAATAAACGTAATAGAACAAAAACTTTGACGTTTATGAAAATTATAGTCCAGTAAAAACATGCAAATTATAGTCTAGTACAATCAATCTAATGAAAATGATGTCAGACTTTATGATTTACAATGGCATTTAACATTAAAATGAGAAATAATATACAAAATGATACATTTACAAAAATATATATACAATTTTATAAAATAGCTATTTAACTAAGTTTTTAGCTTATCCCATCACTCTTTCCCTACAACAACATTCATATATTACACCATGAATTGATGCCAAATTAGAAATTATTTTATCATTATATTTATCAGAATTGAAAAAAAAAACTTGGTGTGAATGAATGAACAAGTTGTCTATGAACAACATATGAACATATGCAAGTTATTGTTGCTTCATTACAATGGGATTCCTCTCCATCAACTAGTCTTAGAAGATGTTAATTTGACACCAATTTATATTATTCCCCTAAATTTTTCACATTATACAAGCTGCTGGACTCCTATGAACTCCAGTAAGTCCTACTGCCAACCTGACAACTATATGAAAAATGAGAAATCCCATCAGATTTTTTTTCCAGACAATTGAAATGCAAACACTAGATTCTTAGCCAGTCATGGTAACATGATCGGCGAAACCCTTTGCTATAATTTCTGGCCTAACAATGAATATATACCCATATCCATACAAAATATGAAGCAGCTCAACTTGAAACTTCTGGACTGTTATCCAACACCTAACTCATGGTGCGGCGGATAAGATACCATCTTAGAATCTTCGGGATGCACAGCCGTAAACCTCAACCGAGGTGGCAATTGGGTCTTAACTGATCCTGCACAATTCAAGCACCTGAAACCTATTGTACACCTTTGGATTTTGGTTGCTAACTTCCACTGGGGTTCGAGGAAATAGCACCGTCTTTGAGTTGCTGTAGTAAACCTTGCAATGTCCTCTGCAGTGCATCAGCAACTAGCCTCAACCTACCTTGGCTGGTGTCGGCTGTTGAATTGCCAGCATATTCCGCTGCTTTGGCCATCCTATGCTGGCAGTTTTCCCAATCCTCGAGTCGCAACCAGCATGCTCTACCCCCATGGCTTCCTTCCATTCCGCGAAAGGAAATATGGGCATTCTCACCAAATGAGTATCGTAATCTGACAGATACACAGTACGGTAGCCAAGCAGCTCCACCAGCAGCATTCATGTGAGGTATATTAGTGGGGTCAAGCACAAAGGTAAGCGCAAAATCTACCAGACTGCGCATGCGGTCATGATGTATGTTACTTTTTGCACAAGAGGACTCCACATTGTTGTCTGAAATAGAGCCCGAATGATTCTCCAAGCATAACTCTATGCGAGACCTTTGGGCAGTAGCTATGTCTCCACCATGGGCTTGTGATAGTCCTTTCTTCCAAGAAATTAGCTTTAGGAATTCTTTAAGAACTGAAATAGGCAGCGTAAGGAGTGTAATAAAGGAAGCAACTCTGGAAGCATCATAGGGCTCGGATGCAACCCTCCTGCTGAAGTAGTCACATATCTCGTTGATTTCTCCTTGGGCCAGTTCTTCTTGAGCATTACTTTGATTCTGCTGCTGCTGATGATGGTGAAATCGTTTCACACTCAGAACTTGCAGAAGCAGTTGAACTCTGTGCACACTAACAGCAAAGACGTAGCCTCTACATGGAAAGAAATAAATCCATTTAGTCAACGAAGTCAACTTGGAATACCAGCTTAATTTGCAAAATGATTCGAACAAATAAGTTGGATCAATGTTTGCTACTTGATTGAATTTCTCAAAATATTTTCCTAATTAAATGTATGATGAAATTAACCTAACTATCTTTTGGGCTCAAGCCCATGAGGACCGAGTGCTACATTAGCCTTCAAAAAGTGTAATCTATAAAAAAAACTTGTCACTGAACCCAAATCATTGGGAGACACAAGCTTGTTTTTATTATCATGGAAACAAGCAGATAACAGAAATTACATTCACAACAGCCCAAAAATTGAGGAACTAGATTTCTTACCCGACAAAAAAACGCAATGCAGGTTGCTCTTGATCTAAATTCAGAAGAGCCCCTTCATTGTCCTTTAAAATTGAGCCTAGAATTTCTTTCAAGAGATCAGGCAACTGTGCAAACAACCACAAAACACCGAGATATTTGAGGATGCCACGCAACACCTTCTTTAAAGCCGCAAGAGGAACCCAACCACCACCATAGCCTCCATCATCACCAAGCCCAATAAAAGCTGTGTTAAGCTCTCCTTTCACATGAACTGGGAAACCAGTACCAGGGGGTATTCTCAAAGGTACCCCAGATATACCAGGAGCCAAGCCTGAAGAGGCTAGCATGGCACTGCTGACTCTAGTAACGCTACCACCTGCTTGATTTCCAAGAGCAGAACTTGGTCTTGAAATACCAGCACCAGTTGCAATAGCTGCACGGTTAGCATTAGGTGTTAGCTGTTGTGAAACTAAATTTGAACTTGAATTGCTTGAACCCAGCTGCATACCACCCTGTGATGCACTGGGAAAATTGGGCTCCAAAGCATTCAAGCCTTGAGCAACATGTTCCATAATGAATGGTCGAAACTGTGGGCACGGTAATGATCCACCGACTGCAGGTCCTCCTTTAGGAGGTGTTGCTGGCTGTAGCCAAACCTGATCACCAGCAAAGCAGCGCATATCCACAGCAAACTTCTTCCGATATATTATCCGAATCCAATATGGACCTCTCAATACAACTGAAACATCAAAAGGCAACAACGAACTAGGAACAAGTCCTGGCCCTCCTCTCCCTGCAGCAGATAAAACTGCAGCAGTTTGGAGGCTGTGACTGCTGAGCTGGGCCATCAGTGTAGTAGTTGCAGGAACACCAGATGAATGTTGGATTGGAGTTGAAGAATTGGCTATTGAACCATGAGGTGAGAGAAAATTGCCCTGCTTCTGACCAAAAGAGTGGGCAGCAGTAACGACAGGAATACGAGCAGGACGTATTGCACCATAAAGAGCAAGTAAAGGACCAGCAGTAAGTCGAATGCAGTCCAAAAAAGATGCAACTTCACCTCCATTTATGAAATCTTCTAGAAACTGCATGGATAGAGTTAATTGCATTAAATATCTCATTGAACTTTCTATAACAAATAAAAGGGTAATCACCTTACTGGTGTTAAATGAAATACTTCAAAGGGGAAAAAAATTATCATATGCATGAAAGAGAGCGCTTCCAATGCATCACCATTTATTTGTTATAGGAAAAAACAATGGAAGAACCAAATGGTGCATGCAAGTCCTCATGAAAAAGAGGCTATCTAAATTTGATTCAAATGCAGGAAATTTAACCGAGTATTTTCATGGCAAATAACAGTTTAAACCTTGAAATGAAATAGAAAAAAATGAGGCTTTATTGCTCTGTATTTAAATGCCACTATCACATGCAGCTATCTATATATTGTCATTTTGGTTAGAAAATATGTAATTACAGGGGATGTAATTTTGAAAATTACGTATATACCTTTGTATGTGTCCAAAGTTGATCAGGGGAAACATGCATAGTACAACCTTCCTTACCAGCTTCCCATTCAACAACAAAGTGAACTATAACAGGCATTGAACCATAGCTAAACCATAGACTCATCAAACCAACTGCTTCAATTTTGAAGGTTTTCCTCATCTGTTCGGATAACTTATCTACTGCTTCACTGGTACCTTTAGATTGTGTCTTTGAATCAGTAACTGTGTTGTCATCTGGCTTATCATCAGTTCCCAAACCAATGAGTTTCCGCATCCCATGAGCAAATAATCGGGCATTTGAAAGCCGACGTAGATCGGATACAAGCTTTTGAATGCTATCATCTTCAACACTCTTATAACTCAACACAACACCATCTGGGTCATAGTGGATGTGCGAGTCAATCTCAGATGTATTGGCGATGCGTACACCTGAGCCCCATGAAGTTGTGGTATTTCCTTTGTGAAGTTCCCATAATTCCCCAAAGTAAGAATCATTGATTTTCACATCCCAGGACATGTTTCCAGGTTTACCAAGGCGCAAGCATATGTGCTGCCAGGAATCATCCCGGGCAAATGGCAATTTCAACCACAAGGTTGATGATGGAATTCTTAGGCCTACTTCTTCTACATAAGGAATATCTAGCAAACCCATTTGGCTAGTTAGCTGAGCATGCTTAATGCATAGCGAGCAGTGCCTGATAACATGTAGGAGGACCGAAACATACAACTTTGGAGGAGCAATGCCATTAATTGCTTCAGAAAGAAGATCCCCATATATATGTCCAGTCGTTCTCCAAGGTATTGGTGAAGAAATTAGTGCAGTAGATGGATTATGAGCATCAGAGATTTCTGATATTTTCCTCCTTTTATTCTGCAAACAGTTTGCTTGTGTTCCAGAAAAAAATGGAAATAACCTAATAAAATCATCCAGAGAGCGCTTTCTCCCCTTCTGTTTGTGGGTGACATTGTAATCTGAGATGTATGCTCCAGATTCTGGTGTTGGATCTATAAAATGTGGATTAGCAATTAAAAAAGTTATACAACCATACATTTTAAATAAAAGGCCATAAAAGAATCATTGAACCATAAAACTTACAAGGATTAAACCAACCCATTGAGTTATGCCTAGTAACTTTAGAAGATCCAAGCAAGTTGCCAGTTGATAAGTTTTTTAAAATATTTGGAGTCATGCTATGGTTAGGGAGTGGAGAGCCAGTTATCCGAATCGAAGGCATTGGTTGACCTGGCACGTTCCCTTGAAGCATACTGAACTCTTTTGGTGGTTCATCCACAGAAGGGTACTGACCAGCCTCAGCAGAATATGGAGACTTAGAATTCATTTCTTGATCAGACCTGAAGGTTGGCAATTTGTGAATGGATGGGAACCTAACTGAGCTTGAAGAGGAAAAAGAACCAGTAGCATCATTCTGAATTGAGCCTTTTATGCTGTGTGTCACCTGCAGTGAATTAGATGAGCCAGGAACATTTGCAAGTTTATGAACATGAGGCTGTTGTAACTCTCCTTCCAAATTAGGCGATGTAACATTAGCACTAAAACCATGATAATTATTTGTATTTACTGTGTTAGATAAAGGACTTTTATGAGACAAGGCCAGCTGATTTGTTGAGGGCAAAGGTGTGTCAAACTCAAACACTTCGTCAACAACAGATGAAAAGCTTGTTTGTGAAAATCCAGGAAGTTGGAGAGTTGCTTCTGCTGTAAAATGATTTTCTCCAGCCTGATTACATGCGCTAATACTCGGTAAAGAATGAAGCTTCTTCCAGTCAAAAAGGCTCATATTCAGTTCATCATCAACTACTTGCATTTGACCAATATCAATTTTGTTAACACGTATTACATTATTGGAATCATTGGATGAATTCAAGTTTCCATCTGAATCAGATCTAGATTCTAGTAAAATAAAAATTGGTTTAAAATCCTTGTCAACTTGCATCAACAAATAATAAGAATTTGTGCACTGAGGAAAACCCATTAAAAGCGAATCTGACCCATGCAACATGGACTTGGGAATCTTTAAAGTAGTCAATGACTGATCACAAGCCTGCAATGCAAACAGCATTATTTAGCAGAACATACAAGTCATAGAAGTCCACTATATCTCAAGAGGAGATCAACAATCTTAATGCAACATAAACTCAAGAAAGTGAGGGTAAATACATATGCCATCAATATGGCTTATCTTGGCATAAAAAGTAGGCAGGCATATGAAAAGGACATACAACTTTGATTTGCTTTTATGAAGTAACTATCAGTTCAGTTTTTCGCTTCCAATTGCATGCCAACTAACATGTTCCTGAATAATATTTGTTGAAAGAGAAACATGGAGAGCAATTCCACTTAAAAATTGCAATGAGTTACGCTCACTTCAAAAGAATCCAAACCTAAAATGAAGACTGATGTTATGGTTTGGCTTGAGGCCTTACTCATACACCTACTAATCCAGAAAAAAACAAATGATTCTTTTCTTAGCACTTGTGTATCAGTCCTCTTTTAGCAAGGTTAAAATAGCATGCAAGCACTTCAAATAGTTTAGAAACTAGGCATTTTGCTGGGAATCAGGGCAGACATGTTGGCCCATTCAACTCAAATTTCATATATACACACCATCACAATAATATAAGCAAATCTAAACTTCATGATCAACTACTTCCCAAAGATTATGAGCACGAGAGAAAGCAATTCTAACTCTCGCCATCAATTAATCATTTAGAAGCAAGGTGAAGGCAAACCTCAGCTATAATCAAGTAAAACCATATGTACAAAGTCCACAAATAACAACATGCTAAAATCATGACATATTTTGTCTTGTTTCCCTCAAATTGTTAACTGAAAAATGATACATATTTTTCTATGATTAAAATGACATAGGATGAGACCTAGTCCAGCCCCCGACAAACTCAGCCCTTTGCTTGAAAATTTATCTCAACCTATAATTCCTTATAGATTGTTCGTTTTTTCCTTCACTTTCTCCTGTACTTTCTCATTCTACCACCAAGTTTTCTTACTTGATGGTCCATGCCCCTTTGACTCACTGAATATACTCTTGGCTATTATTTTCAACTTTGATGTCATTTTATCCCATGTCATATTAAAGTTACCGTATATTTAACTTAATATTTGTACTCATACTTTCTCCTTGAATATGTTATGTTTTCCATCCTTTAACTTCCACTACTTAATTCTAAAAGTCGTGAATATTTTTCTTTTATTAATACTATATTAGAGGTGTATATTCAATACTACTAATCTATATTGGGTAGTTAAGTTTTCTTCAGGAATGAACTCGCAATCTTTACAAATCTTTTTATCTTTCTTCCCAGTCATAAGAAAGTTAATTTGCGATTTATATTCTCACTTTTGAACGTGACCAAGTGTTCTTTTCTTTTTTAAAAAAAAGTATTAGCTAGTATAAGATCATATGCTATCGCAAAATCCAATATAATTTTACCTTATTCATTTCTTGTTCCAAACCCATAACCCTCATACACCCTCTCATATTCCTCATTTTTTAGTCTGGCATGCCATTTAGATCCCCTCCTATTAAAATCATTTCATTTGACAAAACATTTTGTAATACTTCATCTAGTTCGTTCCAAAACCATGATTTTGTACATTCATCTAATCCCGCTTAAGGTGCATATACGTTAATTACATTCATAGTTTTTTTCTTCACTGTTATTTTGAGGGCTATAATTCTATCCCCTTTCTAACTACTCTTACAACTTCATCCTTTAACGAACTATCTACAATAATACCCACTTTATTTTTTATTTTACTCTTTCTTGTGTGCCATAACTTAAAATTCAAGTTCTCATCTTTGTCTTCTCGCATACCCATTTTGTCTCTTGTACACACAAAATATGAATTCTTCTCCTAATCATCATATCTACTACCTCCATTGCTTTATTAATGAGAGTTTCTATGTTCCATATTCTAAATCTTAGAATATTAATTTTCCTATAATATTTGTTCTTACCCAACCAATGATGTAAGAACTTTTGCTTATTTAAGATTACACCCAAGTTCTCATGGAAATGTAGTGGTCCTTACTGATACGTTATACTCAGATCCTGCAACGCGAACTCTTGCATATTTATCACTACATCCGAGTTCTAGAGATATAGCGATTTTTGCCGAGACATTACAATCGGACCCTGTGTCGTGTTCCTTCTGAGGAATAACCTAACATTAGTACAATAGTTTGATGAATCCATTTATTGAACATTTGCCTTAATTTAACGCTGATTGACAATCTAACGTAACCCTCCTCCTTTATCCGGGCTTGGGACCGGCCACGACAAGGTTAACTCATCTGGGCGGAGTTTGTGAAAGTTCATATCTAGTGTAATTTAAGCTACTAACTTGTGAAGGGATCACAATTATAGCTAAATTGTAATTCAGACCTGTGTGCTACAATAGGAGGGGTGGAGTTAAAAGATGAAAATATGTCTTGGTGGTCAGACTGATCAATGTGCTATATAAAACTGGGGACATCCAGGGCTATGTGCAAACTGTAGCAGTTATATTAACAGAGCAAGTAGAACTTGTAAAATCAAGCTGAGTTTAAAAGCAAGGTAAGGGCTAGCTCCCTCAAGCACTTCAACCTCAGCAAGCGTCCAAGCAATGATGAGGTAAAGTGCCCTTCAATTGAAAACTGACATTTGGGAGTTTAGTAATACTGATGAAAGTAAACAGGTAGAATTGATAAAGAAAAGATAGTCCTTGAAAGTTGTCAAACACCGCAAAAATATATTGATCTTACCACTACATATGCTTAATGCAGTCCAACCATTAGGTATAGATCAAAAGCAACAATATGCTTAAGCGAGGGAGAGAAACAAATTTTACTGGAGGAGAGAACCCTAAATTAATAATTTGGAAGCTTGTGTATTCGTGTAGGTCATACATGGGGACTGACTCCTCACATTCGGAGCATACATCCAAAAGCCTAACCACTTGGGATAACAAATGCTAGTGAATACCTACCGCTTTGAAGTTTCAAATAATAACATAATATATACAAATTTTTTATATTCACTGCAGTAATATAATTGTTTTATCTGAAGAGCCATGTAAGTTTTAATGTGCATTTTCTTTCTGATGTCACATTCATAAAAGAATTGAAAGAATACCTGTAGGCCCAGAAATCTCCCAGCTGATGCAAACAAATTGAGAATACTTTTGCTTTTTAAACTTGTGAATACCTCCACGGCACTAAGGCTTCCTTGGTTTAAAGCCCCTTCAAAATCGACAAGGGAAGATGGAGAAAGAGCATTCTTGGAAGAACGAAGAAGGAACTTGCCACTCCTGTATCACAATACGACCAAACAAAAGTAAGCTTCAAAGATAATCTAAGTTAAATCAGACTCAAAAGCAAGGTTTAAAATCTTTATCCATGCCACGCCGAAGTTTTTGGTCTATAACTGAAAGGATAGAATTTTAGAACTATAGTGTTACGTCAATACAATTTTGGTATATAGATATATCAAGATCTGATATTTGTCGGCATATTATTGCAGATGCAAATTGCAATTGCACCTCAGGCCAAAAGCATGCACCTGAGTTTTGACTGAAAAAGATTGATATTAGGAGCTGGGATATAATTGGCAAAGAGAATTCCCATGATCTAGGATTGGTGCCTCAGCTAGACCTAGGATTAAGGTATATGAACATTATGCATATGATCATTTAACTATCACATTCAATATGATAAAGGAAAGAAAAAAAATGCATGTTGCTAGACGCATCTTAATTTTTATTATTTTCCAGATATGACAAGCAGTGGATTCCAAATATGTTGTTACTAAATAGTAATTATCCATATCATTAATTATGCTAAGTCAGGTTTTATGTACTCTTCTATCTCTCATTCAACACTTATTAATTCAACTAATCTATGGAATGCATATCATCCTAATTTATTTTTCCTTTTCTATTTTCTATATCATCCACTTTACACCAAATTACTCCTTATATAAACCAGATTCTGAGGGCCATTTGATTCTGCGCAAATCCATGTTTTATAAATACCACAACAAAAAAGACAAAACAACACCAAAGTTATATGATAGTTAAACCCATTTAAATCACATCCCCACTTGCACCAAATTCCCATGCTTCATCAAGTTGGACAATCCAGTGATAGCCTAAATTCAAGATAAGGTCGACCCTACCATGATCTCCTAGCGGCTAGATTACTAAACCTATGACAAGCACTCCATGAGGTTATTATGAATCAGGGGAGTTATGTCTGATACAGTGATATCATAATCATTTCTCATACATGACAATATACTTTTTTGAGAATTAACACTTGACCTAGTAGTCCCTATGTAGAAACCAAACCCATCAATGGTTGTGAAACTGAAACAGGAAAACAACATAAATTATCATTCCCTGAAATCTTAGGGGGAAAAGTTAAATAACCTGATATTTATTCCAAGGCTAATATATGACATCCCACAAGTTCGCACTTTTAGTACTTCATCCCCACAATAGCCCTCGATACTAGAGTTTCCCCTCTGCAAAAAATATTGGGAAAATAAGAATGTAATCACAATTATATTTTTCATGACAGGAAGCATAGAACTCTCATGTGAAAGTAAGAGACAGTAATTAAGAATGTGTTCACAGCATTAATTCATTCATTGTTAACTAAATGATACAAATCATAGTCAGACAGTTCACCTGAAGGAACTTTATCTCTAGTAAATAAAATAACTTTTTAGTATCCAAAATTTTTGACATGGTAATCATATGGGTTGGATAGTTAGTCAAAATTTTCACTTTTTAGCTTAATCAACTACTTGTGCAAGTATGAATAAGTTGAAAACACGTATGATCAAGCATTGCTATAATAATTAAACTCACAAATTAAACTATTGAGAGTAAAACAATCTCATAGCTGAATAAGTTTAAAGCCTCGGTTTTCTATATCGTTTGAAGTTGAAGAAGCACCAAAAGTTGAACTGCAGTCCACTAATGAGACTAGAAGCACATGGATAAGTAACAAAAAAGGCAGTATGTACAAAAAAAAATCATGAAAAGGCAGTTAGTTGATAGTACGTATCAACTATTAGAGAAATAATGCCTTTGCGACTAGGTCTGACCAAATGTTATTTTGATGTCTCAACAATGTGTTAGGTTTTACGTAATAATTATGATATATCCATCAAGCATGTTTGGACATGAAATATTGCAATGGAACTCATTGAGTTTGTTGACTAGACGGGGTCAATTTGGGTTTTACCTGATGGCTTTGTGACATGAAGTGTGTAATG
This sequence comes from Wurfbainia villosa, assembly GCA_025175895.1. Classification (NCBI taxonomy): domain Eukaryota; kingdom Viridiplantae; phylum Streptophyta; class Magnoliopsida; order Zingiberales; family Zingiberaceae; genus Wurfbainia; species Wurfbainia villosa. Next base: position 56,299,169 of record CM045990.1, on the reverse strand, counting down.
GAGCTTTGAAAGAACTCAGAGGATTCTAAAGCATAAGGTATTGAGTGTCAAACGGCACAAAGTGAGCTCAAGGAGCATTGTGTGTTTGATGGCTCAGCGGCCTGGATTGAAGAGTTTGAAGACCTCAAGGAATGAGAGCTATAAAAAATTACAAGAAATGTGATGGTAAGGTAGGCTAGGCTAGGCTAGCTAATGGCTTGATTATGAAACCTTCAACCAGGCATTGTATGTTCTAAGTCGTAATTTGCCAAATAGCTTGGTCTCGGGCCTTTGAGTAGGCTTCCAATTGGTTGTAAACTAAGGAAAGGTGGAACCACCCAAGATTCAATCAACTAGAAAGTCGACTAAAGCATGTCAATCAATTAGAGAGTCAACAAAAATGCAAATATTGGGTAAAATTTTGTTTGAGTTAGTTGGATGTGATTCTAGTTGACTAGATTGGAGGTAACATAGTTGTTGGCTTACAATATTGATTAGATTGGCTAGAGAGTTTTTGCAATCAACTAGAGGTTGCTAGAATAAAACCAAGGGGTGCTCATTGTATAAGCTTTTGGGAGATCATTGGGCATTATAGGCTGCACGAGATTATTCACCAAACTTTTGTGAACAAGTGCTCAAAGTCCCAAAGACTTGGATTGAAGTTGAAGGTTTCGACACAAGCTCTTGATAATTTATCTTCACTAGTTTCCTTTAATATCATTAGGAAGAGTGATATTGTTTGAGAACATCACATTTGGCTGAGATTATACTAGGTTTATCCCATTGCTTCTTATAAAGGAGGTGGTTTAACTTGGATTTTAGGAAGTGATGCATCAGATGGATCATAGGTTGTGAACTATGGTCTCCAAACCATATTATATAGAAGTGTTAGAATTATTTTGCGTTCACATTTTATTTTTGCTATGATATAGTTAACATGGTCAACCGAGCATGATCAGCCATACAGACATGAGCACACATGCTACTAATGATTGGGTCTGTTGTCTTTGTTTCTGTGTGAGATTTTATTGCGTTAGGATATATTGCTTGTTCATCCCCTCCACATTCAATCCTACCACATTGACATCCCAAAGGAAAAAAGGATAACCAATTCTGCTTTATAGAAAAAAAGGAGAATGTGAAGCAACTTTTTTTCAATGCAACTAACTTTTTTTTTTCCATAAAACAGAATTGGTCATCCATAAAAACTTTCAGTGCTCTATTAAATCAAGTTGTATTATTAAATCAAGTTAGCATGGTCATCTTTGAAAAGGATAACCGATTCTACTTGCAAATTTCATTGCTCTATTTGCAAACAACCAGACAGTGGAGAAAGAATATATTTGTTGTACATGAATAACCAAATCAGTTATATCCCATGAACCTCATGGTTTACTTAATATCCACTAAAACCATGATTTTGCCTTACAAAACCCTTGTGTCATGGTAAAGGAACGTGCATCAATGGAGAATGAATTTCAGATACATTAGAACAATAGATTATGGAGTTTTTTATGTGATTATTAGTTATTGGTCAAACTCCTGGCTTCAAATATGGATTATAAAAGACAAACAAAACTTGAAAAGATTCAATATACACAATCTAATAAAGAAAACCATCTAGACAACAATACTCAAATTACCCTACTACATACCTTTGTCAAATTTGCATCTAGACTTTCATCTTGCTTCAGCACAACATCACTTGAGCTTCGACAAATGTTAACACTCATGTTCAACTCTCTCTGGATTTCAAGTAGACGAGTGTGCCTATTGCATGCAATAGCTCTCAGAAGGAGTTTCTCTACATCAATACAACTTTGATCAAGAGAAAATGCAGCTTCCTTGCCACTACAGGGATCCAATACGAAAGAACTATGTATACACTTAATTTGTGTATCTTGCCCTGGTTCAATTTTGAGAAAGGGAGATGAACCAAAATCAGATCCCCCCGAACCTTTGTCAGCTTCTAACCAATAAATGATTTTTAAGCCAGGAGTTTTGAGGCTAGTCGAATCGAGTTCTCCATCTTGAATTAGTTGTGAAGTACCAATATTCCCTCCTTGTCCTGTACTACCATCTGAAATAAGCTCAAAGCGTATTGCATCCTTCCACCTACCTTGACGGAGTATCTGAACCTGTCTCACTAAAGTGTCCATAACAAGGGCAACACATAGTTCATGTAGGACTGTGTATAATATTGAGAAAGGGTTTTCAGCAACAGCCATTCTGCGCTCAAGATAATCTCCAAGAGCACATCTCCGTGATTCTTCAAGCTTAACATATCCATTTTTCTCCCCAACAAGCAACTCTAAGTTTAGTATCCTCCATAATGATAGATGACCATAGTAGCCCAAAGTAAGGTAAACTTTAAACTCGCCATCCACACGGAGAATAGCAGTACCATTAGAAACAGTTACTTCAGTTATTTCTTTTGGAATAACAATCTCCAAAAGTTTGGATCGGAGGATTGTGTCCAATTTCTTTAAAGTTGGTTTTTGCTCATCTTCGGAAAGCATACTCTGAATATTCAAATCTTCTATGCATTTTGGTAGCTTTCGGTAGCTCCCAGTGAGGAGGACCTCAATAGCAGACGGAACATCAAATACAGGAGCACGGGCATGTTGCAGCCCCTCATGCATATAAAACAAAGAATCTGCTGTTTGGGTGAAACAAGTATCATGGCTCGAAAGAGTTGCTGCAAGTTGTTGGCAATGTTGGATTAAGGTCGCCTGCACAAATCAAATTAATTTATGTTATATGAGAATGTGGTTTATGAGAATTTAATACTCCAGATTGATCCTGAAAGTTGAAAGTTAAATCAAATTCTCAAACACCAAATCAGTTCATCATGTTTTACCTTAAAGCTAGCACAACAAAAAAAAATCAACGGAACAGGGACCCACAATCAATTTTGCAAGTAGAACACAAAAGACTTATTCAATGCAAAAAAATAATCATTAGATCGGTAATCAAGAGAATTTTGTTTAGCTACGTTTAAATTTATCATATGAAGGGGAACCTTAACGCAATGATAAAGTTGTTGCCTTGTAACTAAGAGGTCACAGGTTTGAGTCTTGGAAATGACCTCTTACAAAGCAGGGTAAGGTGCATACAATAGACCTTTCTCCGGAACCCCACATGGCGGGAGTTTCGGACACCGGACTACTCTTGACGTTTAAATTCATCATATAAATCGGTATAGGATGAATCAGAACCTTGTAAAAATCACATGCCAACTTGTATCACTGAGCAATGCAATACTTAGCTCAGTAGGAGCAAATTGGAAGATGTACTAAACAATTATAAGATTAACCACAAAAGATGTAGTCTTGAACAATTAAAACTTTCACCACTAAACTAGACAATTAAATATTCCTCTGAAATTTCTAGAATATTGCAACTATATCATCAAATGAAAGCAATAAGATTGTCTTAAGCATCATTGTTCATGACAAAGTTTGAGATTGCAAACATAAAAGCATCATATGATTTACATCATAAGCTATCATACAAAGGTAGCTTGGTCTTCAACATCATTAAGAGTTGAAATATAGAATTTCACCCCGTCTAAGGTATTTAAAAATCATGTTCATAAATTGCCGGTTGCATAAAAAAAAAAAAAACTACTGATAAGATTGGTAAGCATACATCATCATCACACCATAATTGGCAGAAGCATATGACAAACATACAGTACTCACAAGAAACATAAACACCAGCTCGAGATACATTAAAAAGTCATTTTTATACACACAAGATTGCTAGTTATCCATATAGGTAATTATTTTTCTAGCTTATATTGAACTCACATTTACAATGTGATTGCCAATGCTAAGTTCAGGCTACAGTTATCACTATCACTTGGAACTTCACATGCTATCAATTGATCAACTCTTAGGCTAATACAAATTATAATTGCACAAAATAATGAAGGATTACTTTTATTATGTAAGTGGATAAAGCTACTTGTCTCTTACCTCCTATATTTGACTACACTTACATCCAACATTGACCAAATCACATGTCTCTTACATTCTAGTGAATAATTAAGATCCAAAATGATTTCACCTAAGACAGTTCATATGTGGCATGCCATCTCAAAGAAAACAACTAGCTTTAACTTTAACTTACAAATCAGATGACCAAAACATGCAAAATCTAACATCGTCGTATTAGGGGTAGAAGAAGTGAAATCAAATCACAAGCTCTCCTTCATACAACCTGGTGGTGATTCACACAAGAAGATTGTGTGTAGGACAGCAAGAAAGGTGAATGGAGTATGCATAACAGCTAAGATGGTCTGATTCAGAATTTCATTTGGTTAAACTTAACTCACACTATCCAGGTGCAGAATCAACCATTGCAAACTTTGACATAAGAACTATTTGATACAGGCAGCAAAAAAAGGCATGCACATATCTTGGGAAACATGTTTTGGAGTTGCACCAAAAAAGATGATGTTCTCACTTGCTCCCTATACAAGCTCAAGGTCCAATAAATCTAAAGCTAGCAAACACAAACACAAAATGTGCATGTGTGCATGTGTGCATGTGTGCGTGTGTGTGCGTGTGCCTGCGCATGTGCATGTGCATGTGCATGTGCGTGTGCGTGTGCGTGTGCGTGTGCGTGTGCGTGTGCGTGTGCGTGTGCGTGTGAGAGAGGGAAGGGTAAAGAAAATTGGCACATTGTAGGGGGTTAGTAAACAGTTGCGGCAACTAGACAGTGCCCAATTAAGCTACGATGATTCTCAGAGGCATTTTTTGATGGCATCAAAAGTCGATTGCTTCAGACTTGGCTCCTAATTAGCACAAACAATATTTAACCTTTTTTCTTAAAGTGTCGCTGGGAAATGTGTTGGGAGTGTAGTGGATTAAATTATATCATAAAGTTTTGATTAAAATATGTTCACAAAGGGAAAAAACTCTACAAAATGAAACATCGTTCTTCTACTGAAACGTAGTGCATTCTAAGACCACAAAGTTCCCATGACAGGAAGTAAATTAGTTAGGGTTCCATTTATCATGTCCTAATAATTTTATCAGATAATCCTTAGACATCAAATCCTGAGACTAAGGACCATAAAATTACAACCAGATGCAACGTACAAGTAATTAAGAAATGAAACTGCTTTAAACCTAGAAATATTTCATCCTAACCCCTAAGCGAAAAGCCATATTTTGGCAATCGGTAAAGAAGGAGAACAAGGGGAGCAAAGAAAAGGAGTGGCACCTGCTGGCACCACTTGGCGAGCACGTGGATCCGCAGAATCCGCTGCTGCGTCTTCGCAATGAATTTAAGAATGTCGATCTTCTTCTCGGAGTCGGATCGCTGGTCCTCCGCCTGCCGGTATCGGTCCACCAGCTCCTTGAGCGCGAGGTAGGAGGCATCCGTGGCCCTCTGCACGAGGGTGGAGAACTCCACAGTCTGCTGCCCAAGCTCTTCCGCCATCGCCCTCCCCGCGCCGCCGCCGTCTCCCTCGCAACCTGCGCCGGGGGCGGGGGGCACCACTAGGGTTTCGATCGCGCGCCCCGAATCCCGTTGATTCGATTCAAACGCCGGTCCCAAAAGGTCCAACCTCGGTGCCCCAAATTCTGCAAATCCCAAATCGAAGCCCGTTGGAGGGCCGCGCAAGCGACCAGAGCGGAGAAATCGCAGGCGAAAAGGCGAAGAAGAACAAGGCAGGAGAGCGATCGCGAAGGAAAGGAAAAAAGAGAGGTAGTTTTAATTTATAAATTGGCGAAAAGCATTGGTCCACGTTGGATTCGCTAACTTGCAGTGGCTGCCTAATCCTCAGTTTCACCATGCGTTTGATTGGTGGACACCAAGGCCCCGCCGACAAAATTGAGGTACAAAAGCGATATTGGAGTTTTTCGTCTCGGTTGTCCGGATGTAACGATGCATTGTGCTGTTTGTCGTTGTCACCGCTTCACTTGCAAAATTTCAGTTGAAATCTTCCGTTTTGGTTTAGCTGTTGAGTGGATTAAAAATGTTGACTACTCATTGTTCAACGGTTACAATGGGATTGCAACTATTGTTAAATACGATGAAAAATGAAAGAAGATATAAATCGAAATAGAGATATAACTATAGATTTCAAATTATCACTTCTTTGAAGAATATGAAATTGCATTATTATTTTTTAATATGACAAAAGAATATCTCATGGTGTGTTACTTCTCTGTTAAACAGCGGATGTTTTTTCTATCAATTTATTTAGCTAATGCGATGCCTAACATGATCTAAATTTGTGTTTAGTTATGTATGGCTCAAAGGTTAAAAAATTTCTCCAGCATGGTAATGATCATATCGAGTATAATTCAAACCTTGTTAAATTATAATTTTATGGGTTGTTCTTTCTCGACCAAAAAGAAACTCTTCGAAGCTTCTTATAGACTTTGATGCCATAATTTAGAAGACAATAACCTCCAAGACTATTGCTCCATATCTAACTAATATTTGGTTTGTTTGGTAAGTAAATTTTTATTTTCTTCATTTATGTATCTTATTCATAGAAAGATTATGCGTATTGGTTTAATGTAGATGCTGATTAAGATTACGCATTTTCTAAAATACCCTCCCTCCTTATGGAAACCAGCAAAATATGAAACATGGACTTTGAGGACTTTTTCTGTTTCATTCGAAAAAAAAAAGGCGGTGCACATGCAAAACTCGTGCCATTTAAATGCATTGGAAACCCTTTTTTCATCGTATGACTGTATGAGATGCCCTTTTGCATTGCCGCCATCGCTTTCGACGGCGACGACCGGAGGCGAACGACGACGAGGGAAGGCGAACGGCGGCGAGAGGGAGTGAATGTGAAAATTTTTAGGCAGGGAAGTTTTCTTCCGAGCGATTTCCCCCCTATGTTTCTCACTGATCTAGGATTTTTTTTTTTCTTCCCTTTCAAAAATCTCATTCTGCAGTTTTCTTATTTTCTTATTGATCCGATATGCTTTTGTCGACGGCGAACGAAGGCGGATGACAAGGAGAGAAGGAGAACGGATGTGGCTGGGAGTGCGAGGAGGCGAAGATTGTTAGGTAAGGAAGTTTTCCTCCCGAACAAGCTATTTTCTTCCACGTTTCCGTATGATTTATCAGTGATCTAGTTTTAATCTTCCTTAAATATTGTGCTGCACAGTTCTCGGGTTTTTGTTCAAGATTTCCTTTTTCGTTCCGTTAGATGGACCTAAGGCATTTGATCTTGCACATTGAGCTACAAATCTTGTATCGTAAATTTTAGGATCTTTCTCTGCTACTGATATTTGATTAAACAATGCCATAGCAATTGCAATGATTTGTAGAATATGCAACATGCGATTCGGGACTTGTTTTTATAGAAACAATTCACGTTCTTTTTTGTTTCCATTTGTCAATCGCAGTCAGTCGTGAATAGTATGGAGAAACTCGTCTCGATGATTTGATCTTAATCATAAAAAAATGGTTAAAATATTGAACCTTTTATATTCTTGTCCGAATCCTTGAATACGATTTTTGGACTTTGCATCACGATCGACATAGCAACTGCCCTTTTAATCGTTTTCTTGGTTGTTATTCAGATAAAAACTTAGCTAGAGAATAGTATTAATTAGTTTCTCCAGCCATATGTTTTGACATGTGTATATAGAAAAAATTATCTTCTCACGTTTATGAATCCGTAAATCAATATTAGCATTATATCTACTGCTTGATTTGTTTTTTTTTTCCATCTTATAATTCAATTGGAATCGTAGGATAGATCTCTTGGAGGAAGTTACATTTATTTGCCTTGACATGTATATGAGACCCTAGCTGTTGGTATGTGATCCATCACTGATGTCTTATTATTTTGCAAGATCAGCGGGTTTAAATCTTCTTCTAGTTTTATCATTCAACACGGTTAGTTTAAAGAGTATGAAAAGTATCGGGTATATGTTATCAATGTATAAAAGTATTAGCCATCTACATGCTGTAGAAAATTATACAATGTGTAGGAGGAATCATTTTGCACGTGAGTTAAATACACAATCGAATTTATCATGGGAGGAAGGATGGCACTCGGACAGGCCAAAATTGATGTTGTATCTATTATCATTACTTACTATCATAAATATTTTCTCTTTTGAATTTCTCAACCGTAAGTTTATGAAGTATATGTTTTTTTCCATTTTAATTCCTTCTCTTGTGTTAGTATGCTCTTCTTTTCCTTCAAACTTCATTTCTTCAAAAAATGAAAATGAAAAATGCTCAAATCAAACTCACTCTAGTGTTGCAGGTATGTGTCTTGGGAATGTTTGTGTTATCGATTCAATTTTCATGTAATTTAAGCCGTTTGGCAGGAGTCTAGGACTCCTGTTTTTGGCCGAATGAGACTTTAAAGTCTTGCAATCTACAATGATACAACAATCTCTACCATAAAAGACTTTTGACACGGTCGTCACTTGACAAGGCCTATGATGTTTGTTTCCCAGAGTCTCAAATTTTAGACAGACCAGAGCGGGGAAGTCTCAAATTTAATCCTTTCAGACCTTCACTTTGATGATTCGTGGCCGTGATGATCATGAATTTTTTATTGTAAGTCACGCTTCCGCATTTCTTATATACTAATAATTTTTTTAAAAAAATTATCTGCAGCTAATACCCGAGAAGTATCGAGTAAGGAAGAAATAGAGTAGTCGACGTCCAAAAAAGGTGAAGAAGACAAATAAAAATCACTAGCTAAATTTTTTTATCTCCAGCATAATGTTCCTGCCTCGTAATAAATTTACGCATAAATTTTTGAGCTGTATTCTCGGAGCTGACAGATCATTTCCATTTCGAAGCCCTGAAATAGTCTCGCTTTTTTTTTTTTTTTGGTCAAAAGCTTAAAGCTTCAACAGCCCATCCCTGAAGAAATATGGCGGCGTCTGCTTTTAAGGACCTGTTTAACTCTTTGTTGGACCGATAAAGGTCCAAGGTGACTTTCATGCTGGGCAGTAACTTCCACAATTATCGAGTAGTGGCCCGCATTCTCGACCCACTAAAATTGACTCTTTATTGCCCAAGAAGGATTATCGGCCCATTAAGACCACAGGTTCGTCAACCCCACCCAGTAACTGACTCCTGGTTCATCCAATCTCGCTCCGGTAATAAGTATAAGGTCATCGATCTAAACCCGCTAAGGAATATTGGGCCTATGGCCTAGGCCCAATAAAACTTAGGCCGTCAGTCTCATCACGGTACAGAATTATTGGGCCATCAATAAACATTAGGATGTCCAATATCTGCTTGCTGAGATTTAGGCCATCAACAGCGGCCCACGGAGAAAATAGGCTGATCGATCTCTGCGATATTAACCCTTGGGCCATCGTTTTCGACTCATATATATACACAGAATTTGGCCCGTCATTATTCGGGTCGACAGTTATATTGGCCACAAGTTTCAATCTGGATGACATGTCAGGTCACCGACTTCGTGGCCGCAGCCATATAAGGCAGTCGATTGCGACATTAAATAATGGGCCGCTAATTTCGGCCCAGTATACTCAGATTAGGCCATCGATCCCGTTGCGGTAATGCAACATTTGACTCTCCAGCATGATGCCCGCAGAATGTAAATTTGGGCTAAAAAGTTTGCCTGTTTAAAGCCATCTTCAGTAGAATTATGGCCTGCTAAACAAACGTGTCCAACAGCTAGACCTCACTTCCTCTTCTATCGCGCTGGAAACGAACTAAATTACATGCCAAGTCAAACCAAAATTAAAATTAATCAAACTATTAAAATACCAATTCAAATTTAATTTGATTTTTTTAAGATTAAATTTGATCCGAACTTAAATTAAAATTGACTTGTCTAATTGCCATCAAACCCATATTAAACTTAGTTCAAACATTTCGACGAATAATATTCGTTAACATTAACAAATCAAAATATATATATATATATATAACCATGATGGCGAAATGGCTCCTGAACAAAATCAAGGGCGCCGGCGCGGACGAAATAGCAGGCTTTGCCAAACAAAATAATCATAAAACATGGTATTTGCTATGATTACAATTTTTGCCAAAAATACGTTACATTGGGGAATGGGTTTACATACCTTTCACGAGATAATATGTTCAATCCTATTCTTTGCTCGGGGATGATGACGATGTTGATTGATCTACCTTAACTGTAGGCTCTCCGGTAATCTCAATGGGCGAAATGGAATCCACACCGGAATCTTCCGTTTCTTTGGCACTTTGATTTTCAATTTCAACCGAGGAATCTGGGACCCCGAGATCCACAGTGGCACTTTCGACCAAAACTGCGCTAGCTTCAGTTGCTTCGTGTTCAACATTGGTTGCTCCATCTGTATGAACAACAGGATAGAAGTTAGCCCCACGGTACAGGCTTGTCAATTTATGGTAGCCATTTGGAGGACAATCTCACCGACACAGGCTTCAGTTGAAGCTGTTTTTGCTTTGGTTAATTCATTAGTGCAAAGTGAATCCAAGTTGTGAGCACTGTCACATGTAAGTTGAGCAATTTCCTCACCTTGTACATTGACACCAGTAATCAGCTCCATAGCTGGTGTATCTGTAACTTTGGCAATTTGCTTTCCATCTTTGCCCACTAGATTACCAGTGAAAATCCCTGATGCAACCACCATATAACCAGAATGAGCTTCGCCTGCTTCATGACATTCACTATAAGATGTTACAGATTGTTGCTCTGAGTTGATTGGTATATCACCTGCTGGTTGATGAATATCTTCACGAACTATCGCTGGTTCTCCTTGTTCAGTATCCTCAGAATGTTCGGGAACAGGAATGGACTGAACCAAGCCAGGGATTAGTTTGTTGCACATGTTGACATTGATCTCCACACTACTTGGCAAGTTTGTTTTCATTTCAGCACCAACATGCTCATCTGTACTAGACTCATTGTGGCACATACCAGTACTATCGTGGGAGGAATCAAGATCTTTCGTGTTGGCATTTATCACTTTAGAATCAGTTTCTGTTTCTTCAGTATGACCATATGGTTCGATCACTTTTGGATCAGTTTCAGTTTCTTCAGCGATACCATATGGTTCAGGAGCTTGCATATTATCCACCCAAAGTTGTTTTTGATCCATTCCAACAGAAGCGACGGTGACAGACTCATCATTGCCCATGTCAGTAGAATTTTTATTGAAATCAAGAGTTTCTGTAACATCATCATGTAGTCCAGAAGATTGCATAATAACAGTTAAGTCTGTTTTTTGTTCAGTGCTAGCACAAGCATCATTCATATTAAGGTTTGGGTTTGTCTCGTCAGTGTCACCATATGATTTGGAAGTTTGCACATTATCAAGTGAATCTGCATTTAGTTCACCATCATATGTCCGAAGAAGAGGCTCATCATTCTTTGTGCTGGTAAGATTTTCACTGGATTCAGGAACTTCTGCTTCATTATCCATCCTATCTGATTGGGTTTCTGATTTGACAGTCGTATCCTTATCTTGTGGAACAACATTTTCTGATTGCGAAGGACTATTTGAAGTAACTAATTGTATTTGCTGCTTATCATGCTTAATATCCAAGTCAGAAGCCAAAGAATTTTCACTGGATCCTTGAGGTTTCCAATCACCATCCTTTTGATTAGAAATACCATCCAATTCCATGCTATCACCAGCGATGCCATCAGGATTTTCATTCACATGGCTATAAGCGTGACTGCTGCTACTGTCAACACCAGAAATTTGATCCTCTTGGCATATTGTTTCAGTAAGATCTTCAGGGCCAGGATTGGCATATGGCACATCAGAAATATTTTTCTCCAAATTATAATTGTTAGGTACCGTATCTATGCTACAACAGCCAACAATAGGGTCATCATTTTTTTCTTGCAAAGCAACAGATGAATTTTGAGGACCTTTGAAGGTTACTAACTTATCATTGACATCAGCTGAACATGAAGGCATTTCATCTATGACCATGGCAGCAGTCTCTGAGCAAGATGGATCTTCTGCTGCTTTTCCAATTATGTTGCAAAGCAATTTCTCATGGAGAACAATTTTAGAACCAATATTTGTCTCCATACAGCAACCAGAATAGTTTTCCACGTGGTTCTTTAGACTAGATTGCGTGGAGATATCCACAATCTGAGAGGAAATGAATGACGTACCTTCACAGATCTTCATGGCTTCTTGCTCTTTGATTTTGCCTTCGGCGCCATCTTGGTGCTCATGGTGGTCCTTAGTCTGTTCCATAAGTTCAACATTAGAAGGAAGATTATCAACATTTGCACCAACTTCAATCACCATCTTTTTCTCTTTTAACAGAGCATTGCAATTATCAGGAGATGAAGCATCCAGAATACTTACTTCTTTCTTCATGGTTTTGCCATCAGCACCATCGTGGTGCTCATGATGATCGATAGACTGCTCCTCAAAAAGTTCAACATTAGAGGATAGGTGATCAACATTTGTACCAATTTCAATGGCCCTCCCTTTCTCTTTTAACTGAACATTGCAACTGTCAATGGATGAAACACCCAAAAAATTTACTTCGGCCTCTCTAGCACCAGCACTGGAGGTGACACTAGACTGACCTTTGGCCTCTCTAGCCTCAACAGGTGGAATGGAAGAACAAGATGGCTGTACAGTGGACATTTCTATAGCACCAACACGTTGATCAAATTCAACCAAAGTAGCTCCCCTAGTTTTTGACTCAGGAAGCTCCATTCTAACTTCTTTGCATGGTTCAGATTTATTTTCCTTGAGTTCTTTCTTCAGAGGAGACTCTTCTGGTATAGCATCAAGCTTTTCATGACAGCTAATCACAGAATCATCAATTTCTGAAAAAAAGGTAGTGGAGCCCTGATGTCTTAGTGAGACTGGTGAACTAGCCTCTGCAGACCTTTCACTGTTGCAATGTTCAGTATGTATAGTTGTCTCCACAATTTCTGGAATTTGCATCACACTCATAGCTTCACTAGAGGGCCCCACAGTAGGATTCGGAGAAGCGTCTTTCAAAACAAGCATTGCATCCTTGTTGCTCGATGAACAAACAGCAACATCTGATGACTTCGAGCTTGAAGATGAGCCTTTCAGTGGACAGATAACAGGTTGAGTGCTACCAATGGATTTATCTAATTCTACAAGTGAATTCTTGGAACCATGAACAGAAGAACTTGCATCTGTGGCAGAAGGAATAAATTCCATGTTACATTTGACAAAATCTGATATTTCACAGCCTATCCCCAACCCTGAAGATTGTGCTGAAGCAGACTGAGTCTCATCTTCTTTCTCTGCCTTTTCAGAACACACTCGTATTTCTGAAGATTGTGGCAAAGCAGTCCGACTCTCATTCACTTTGTCATCTGATGTAGAAAGTGCCCCAAGTGTTACAGCACCTCCAGCACTTTCACTATCCTGTTTCTCTTTATTAATAACTGCATGTGGAGCTTTTCCTTTGTTATCTGCTCGTTTAGCTCCTTCTGCCTGCTTTAAGCCTGCAAGACGAGCACGCCGCTCACAAGCTGCTGTTGCAGAACCACTTCGAGCAGCTGCTTTTTTCCTAGTCACTGAAGATTTATCCAGCCCTTTTTGAACTGCAGGAGGCACAACACCATAGTCTTTTGTTGGAAGATATTGCACTTGAACCAAGGGAACTGCAACTACAGAGGGTGAAACTTTTGAATTATCCATTACTGCATCTGTTGCTTTAGATGGACTAATCATTTCCTGATATTGGATGGATTCAACAGACCCAGCAGGGCCATCCACTTGGGCAACTGCTTCACCACTTTTCTGAATCATAGATCTAGTATTTTGGGAACCATGGATAGATACAGCAACTTTAGAGCTTGTTAATGAATCACCTTTTTGTTCTGGCATTACCTTCCCACTGCTTAAAGCGGAAATATTGCTATCTGTAAAGTTCTGCTGCTCTGCTAATCCAACACCACCAGATATTGTTTTCTGAGCGCCAACATTAGACAAGTCACCTAGATTCTCATGTACCTTTTGTTTTGCACTTGATTTAGCCTCGGTAGAGCTCATGTTATCAACAGCGGCTGGTAATTTTGCCTCGAGAGGCACTGCTTTAATCGTTGCTGCATCAGGGACTGCCCCAGCTTCAGTCATTTCAACAGATGAAATTTCCTTCTCAGATTCTTGAGACAAATTTGAAGTCTTAACTGATTCCAGGTCAACCCTACAAAATTGTGTAGAAGGACTAGCCTGACAATCAACGGCAGGAAGATTTGGAATTACTGTACATTTGTCAACACTCATCTTCTCTTGTGGTATTGCGGGAACCTTAGGTGCATCTGATACTACTTCAGTCTGAATTGGAAGTTCCGCAACTATATTTACTTCACCAGAAGCTGATGAACATTTAGGTTTTCTTCCCCGCCCACGAGGTGCTCCAGTTTGACTTTTGTGAGCCTTGGTTTGGGCCAATGTGATCCGACCGGATGAAGGTAGTAAAGCAGGAGTTCCCACGCCCACACTATCAGTAGTAGGAACCAGTCCAGAAACCGTAGGGGTTGCAGAAACTATTTCACTTGATTTCACATCCTCCACCATCACTATATTTGGTTGAGTTGAAGCGGCAGAGGATGAGTCCATTGCTGTTCTCTTTGGCCTACCCCTACCCCGCTTAACTGGAGTAGGCTCTTTCATTGGCTGCGTCAGCTCTTTAGATATCGTTGGCAATTCAGTTGGTAATGGTAATGGTAATGGTAATGGTAACGGTAATGGTAATGGTAATGGTAAATGTGTCTCCTTGTTTAGAAGTTCATCTGAATCCTTGGAGGGACATGGTTCTCTCAGTACCTTGATTGGTAATGCTTCGGGAGAATCAGCTTGACAAAGTTTCTCAAACTCTTCTTCAGTCCACTGATCTCCATAGGATCGTACCTGCAAAAGAAAATTTAAAGTCACGTACTAATATGTACATACACTACAGACATGATGTTCACTGTTTAGAGTTAGAGAATCAACCTCGCGAGCTCGTTTGCCCCTTCCATAGTGCTGTGTATCAAGGCCGCCAACAGATTCACCTTTTCTTTTCATGCCATTGGTTGAAGGTTGTGATTCATATATCGACATTGCTTTATAGAAGGCTTTCAAATCCTCGTCTGTCACAAGACGAGAAGGCATGACAACAGAATCCGACCCATCTGGATAACCTTGAGCCGATCTTTGCCAAGCTGCCTGAAGATACTCGAGCAAAATTAATAGTGTTATAGTGATATGAACTTCATGGATCAACCATTAACAAAATAACTGAAATAAATGTGAGGAGAAACACCTTTTCTTCATCACGCCTTTGCTTGTCAATAGATTCAAATATATCAATTTCAGCTTCACTGCAAAAAGTAAGAGCACTATGTTTAGCATCAAAAAGGAAGAGTTCATTAATCACCATAAGATGCACTGTGATAACACAGTTAACAGTTATCCACCATAATAACAAAATAATACAAAAAAACAGAAAGTACCTTCGGGCAAGGATATCATTGAGAGAATCATCGTCCAAAACAGGCGCAGCTGCTTCCTTCTTAGACTCCCGAAGAAGATTTTCCAAGTATTCCCTTCTGTCCTCGGCACTGTACGAAATAGAACAAAAACAAATTCATCAAAGATCACAGTTGGCTGGAGTTTACAATTTGGTGCACAGGAGAAGACCAAAGTACCTTGTGTTATTGTCAAAGAATCCTGCAGTGATGCTCTGATTAGCAACGCCGAGTTTGTGTTCTGCTGCAGCCCTCACTTGTTCTTCAACGGTATGTACCTGCACACATCGAACCAAGAACAAGAACAAAATCATACATAAAGTGGAAAAGACAATTGCTACAAAAATAAGAGCAAAGAAAACATTCTTTGGATATTCATCAACAGAAAAATCAAGGGAAAAACATACATTTGCTAAAACAATGTCTATAAAGTGGCAAGTATGATATCAACATCCTTTATGTAAGCTTTACTAATGAATAGACAACATACTGTCTCCAACCGTAGAACAAGTACATCCCTCTTTTGGCCAATCCGGTGGGCCCTTGCTTGAGCTTGCAAATCAACCTACATCTTCGGGAAAAATGTCAGATGACAATATTAAACTAAAAATAGTTATAAATATAGGATCACAAGAAATGAATATTGCCTGAGGATTCCAGTCAGTGTCAAATATGATGACAGTATCTGCTGCTTGAAGATTTACACCAACCCCTCCAGCTCGAATGCTAATAAAAGCATCAGTGACACAACAATATCAGATAACGAATCACAATGAATATACTGAAGATGGAAAATACTTAGTTTTCCTTTTGATGTGAAAAAATAGAAAACCTTAGGAGAAATATGAATGCTTGTGAGTCAGAACGGTTGAATTCGTCAACTAGAGCTCCACGGTCAAGCCCAGAGGTGTGTCCATCCAAACGAAGGTACCTATATCGTTTCCAAGAGAGATAATCCTCCATGACATCAAGCAACCTCGTCATTGTTGAGAAAAACAGAACCTGACAACATACAGGGAGGAAACGTCTAATATAACAGGCATTGATATTGGATGAAACAAAAAAAAATCTCCAACAGAAATATGAATTGTAGTAATATTAGGCCAGACATCACAAAATATTCTTCCCATGCAAGTATAGTCTGAGATTATATATATATATATATATATATATATAATGGCACACAAAAATACATACAACCCATAGAAGATGACGAAAGGGATTGAACATAAGAGAAGCCAAGCCGTGCCAACACAATATTTACAAACACCAACATTGAGATATGAATCTATAGGATTATAAAAGACAAGTTTTGAACAATAAAATGACCATAAAGATATAGCTAAAGACACTAAAAGGGCAGTCCGATGCACGAAGCTCCTGTCATGCGGGGTCCCGAGAAAAGATTTGTACGCAGTCTTATCTTGCTTTGTAAGAAATTGTTTCTAGGATTTGAACCCGTGACCTTTAGGTCACAAAACAACAACTTTACCGTTGCGTCAAAGCTCCCCTTCATATAGCTAAAGACACTGACCAGAAAAAAAACGATTTTGATAAAAAAAAACTGTAAAGTTAACATACTCGATGACCAGTTGCTTTGAGCTTGGGAAGCAATCTGTCCAACATCTCAAGCTTTCCACAAAGTCTAATAATAGGTGGCAGAAAATGTTTAGGCAGAAAACTGTCAACCTGTATCAACAATTCAATCATGAAATAGGAGGAAATTTTTCAAGTGCAATGACATGTAAAACTTAAACATGCCTCTTCAACATGAAGTTGACTGAGATATGGGTGATTGCATATATTCCGCATTTCCATAACAGTATTGTGTATTGAGCGTGCCTGGTCAAAAGAGGAAAAATACAAGCTATTCAAGAGCAATATTGATAAATGAAATGGTAAAATGATAAAGTTGACACCTTAACACTTCCTAGTGAGCCAAGATTCTCCTCGACTCTTTTCATTAAGAGTTTCTGATAAGCAGAAGCCTCACATCTTACAAGTCTTTCAATTTTCTCAGGCAATTGATTCTCAACCTACCAATCAGAAATCCAAAGACAAATTATTTGGTATTTGAAAATAAAAGATGCATCAGCTTACAAGTAAAGTTTGGATGCAACAAGTCAAAACTCCAATTTCAACATACATTTGAATATGCATTATACAGGCAAATGCATACACGATTTTCAAGATCCCAGTATAAAATTATAGATGAAGTAAAAAGAGAGAGAACACAAGAATGTCTACCATACCCTTTTTGTTACATAAAAGAAAACTAACCAAAGAGAATTTCCAACCTGACTTGAGCAGCACATAAACAAAAAAATAAGCATGTTTGAACTATAAGCATAACAAACTTTTAGTGCTGACAGACTGCATTTGTGACAATGATAAGCAAAAAATTGTAAACAAACAACAATATAATTCAAAAAAAAAATTGCAAGAAACTTACTTCCAGATTTTTCACATATTTTTTGATAATAGACTATTTCAAGTTCTTTTTTCGTTCCACAAAACTAAGGCATCTCCAGTTCTTTTACATGGATTAGGCATAAAAAATAAACAAATGAAAGAACAAATAGGGAAATAAATCAAATAGCATGAGAAAATGAGAGGGAAAATTTTAGAAGCCTTCCATTCATAACTTCTAGCATCGAGAAAATCTTATCCAATAACCATACATCAGTCAGCAATTTTGACCACTGAAATTTCAGTTCATGTTCCACTACCAACATCTTTAGGAACCTAGGTCTAATTTGTCCACTAGTTAATAGCTCAATTTCAAGGTTTCTTGCAGTCAGGAACCTCAGATGTCTTGCCTAAAGCCAAAAACAAACAGAGGTGAACAACACTACCACTCAAGGTCAAGTCATAGCAAGGCATAAAAGGGCAGTCCAGTGAACAAAGCTCCTACCATGTTGGATCCTGGAGAAGAGTCTATTGTACGCAATCTTACTCTACTTTTCAAAAGGTTATTTTCAAAACTTAAACCCGTGACCTCTAGATCACAAGATAACAACTTTATCATTGTGCCAAGTCATAGTAAGGCATATTGCACAATAATCCATCTAAACTGTAACCAGTTTACCTTCATAAAAGCACTTCAAATAAGTAAATGACACCACAATAGAAACACAGGACAAGGAGAATTCAACAATTTCAGAGTTACAGAGGGATTGACAAGCTACAACCAAACCTGACAAATTAATCACCAACCTTATGTTTAAGTCTTCGAAGAACAAATGGTCGAAGAACTTGGTGAAGACGGTTTATAATCAAAAGATTTTCCTCTTCAGAGAGTAATGCCTAAAAAGATAGTGGAGTCTCAATGTGGCATTGGTGATGGTATTTACATTAATTAAAGAGTTACAGAACAAAAAGAAAATACTTACCTCATCAGGATTGTTATCTCCATTGGTTTCAAATGGTTTGTTGAACCATTGAGAGAAATCCTCTGATGAGTTAAAAATATTAGGTAACAAGAAATTAAGAAGGGCCCACAGCTCTTCAAGATTGTTCTGTAAAAATGAGAAGTAAAAGATCATGTGGCGAATACCACTACAAAATAAAAACTACTGCACTTCAAGAGAATGAACCAGTTAATCTTATAATTAATAAAACTATTACTGTGAAAGTCATATGCAGAAGATATCCTAAACTCGGTACATGATTCCGAATTTTTATATAGCAAGGGGTTGATAGCTAGAGGCAAAATAAAATCATAATAATGACAGAAAGTGTAACCTGTAGTGGGGTTCCAGTCAATAACAACCGATGAGAACTCTGATAATTCCTCAAGTCGGCATTGAGTTTACAGGAGGCATTCTTTATGCGATGACCTTCATCAATAATTATGTAGTGCCAATGAATTTTACATAACTTTGGTCTATCATGTTTGTTCATTAAGTACTCATATGTTGTCAGCAAAACGTTAAACTTCTGATGAATAATCAATTCCCTGCAAAATGGAACATATTGTCACTGGTTGAAAAATAATGGAAAAGTATATTATTTAAAATTATGTTCTATTACTTAAATAGTCTACGCCTTTCTTCAGGAGGACCACAATATGCAATTTTGTTTATGCCAGGTGCCCAGGAACTCATCTCAGACACCCAACCTGGTAGAACAGATGATGGCACAACCACAAGGAAAGGACCTTTGTCATTCTTTGTTTCCATCAAGTAACAAATTAGAGAAATTACCTGGAAAGTAGAAGATTGTCGACACAATAACAACGAGACATTAGTTTACATCAGTAAAATTGGAAGCTCATAAAAATTCAGCAAAAACCATAAGCGAAAAAAAGTAGACCTACTTGAACAGTTTTACCAAGACCCATTTCATCTGCAAGAATCCCATTTAAGTGATTGTTATACAAAGAAACCAACCAACGTAAACCATTCATCTGATACCTGAAATATTTACCAGTATAAATTTGCAAGTATGGTTGAAAGTCAAAAACATAGGTAAGTTTACTTGAAGGACTCAAGAATAAAGGGCAATGACTTGTGATTGAAAGGAAGATAGAACACTGAGCATACTTACTCCCGCAATTTTCCTCCACGAAGAGATATTGGTTGCTCACTTATACTCTCTTTTACACTGAATCAGATAAAATTTCAAAGCAAAAGATCAGTATATTTAACAACTCTACTTTGGTCCAGATTAAAACAGCAGAAAACAAAAGTAGAGAGTTTGAATCAAATAGCATTCACACCTATGAGCCAATTTGTAGTATTTTTCATTGCTCTCCAAATAATGCTGCACCACAGAAAGAGTAAGCCGGAGAGGATGAGTAAAGAATGCTTCAAAAAAACATTAAAAAACACATTCTAGCATACTTGAGCCTGGTCACTTTCATCATCGTTCTCATTAGCTGTCTCATTGTTTTCAACCATATTTTGGTCTCGACTTTCATCCATTTCCATTTCAAATTGCTTTGCCGTGGACTTGGCTTCATTTATCTTGGAACCCAGCTTCTGAAGATACTTTTCAGTCTCCTTAAGAAGCTGCTTAACGCGATCTGACTTTGTATCCTAGATTGAAAATAAAGTTTATCAATAAAAGAAAAGGAGCTAGCAAATAGAATAAAATAGATGAATAAAGAATATTGATGAACACCTGAACCATTCTCAGATATCCCTCTACATCATTATTCTTCAATAGATTAATCTTCTCTCGTTGGATTCTGTCAATCTTCTCCCGGTATGCCCTCTCTTTTCTTTTATGAAATTCCTTCACGTATTTATTAAAACCCTTCCAACGCTCTCTCTTAATCTTGAAGGACTCCTCAAGTTTCTCTCTGAAAATTTTGGATGTAGATAATTAAAGTAATTCAACATGCTGCCACTACATAACTGTTATACATTCCACTTGACGACGACAAAAAACAGTGCATCCCAATTGCTTGAGTCAAAACAAAAAACAGCATGAAGCATCTATTAGAATAAAATGAATGATGCCACTGTTAAAGAAAGTGATAAACCCAAACACACAAATTTCAGAAAGATATATAAAATGGGATCAATAAATGAAACATACTTGTGATTTTCTATTTCACCAAAGAATTCTTTTTGTCTTTCACGAATTCGCTTTTGCCTTTCTTCCTTCATTTTCTGTTCAAACTTTTCAAGCTGCTTAATTCGTCGTCCATGTCTGTGTTTCTTGAATGTCTTTAGTCGATCCATGTCAGGTGTTACAGGCTTGAAAAAATCATTAAGAAAGTCACTGAGAACCAGTGAAAAAAAGCACCGCCAATTAGAAACAAATTATGAAAAGAGGTGTGTTCACAAATAATAATTAAACAAGGAATTCAATGCTGGCAAGACTAGCCTATGCTGGCAACAGTATACCAAAAGGAAGAGGAAAATGGAAAGCCATCAAACCTTCTTAACCGGCGCTGTAGCGGAAGAAGTTGGAGTTTTTTCAGTTCTATAACACTCTTTGTCTTAGACGAAATGTCTTCAGATGAACTCACCTTCTCCTGAGTCAACAAAGAAAATAAAAATAGATACCTAGTTGATAATTAATGCCCCGTACTCTACCTCAGCATGTACTAGTATATCGATCCAAGTGGAAAGATCATTCTTTTTTTTTTTTTGGCAAAAAAAGGCCATTCAATTTTGCTGGTATTGACAATTCGAATAAAATTTTCCTTCCAAACACCTTAGGTTGAGTGAAGGATTAGAAACTAAAAAAACAGTGGAGAATCATATCTGAAAGCATATGACACTAGAAGTTAAAAATTATGCCACGAATCATCATTATTTTAGTTATTTAAAGCATTCCATAGTTGCAGTTAGAGGGATGAGATAATGGAAGAGTTCAAAAGTCTCTTTTGGTGGAAAGTTTAAAGTGGATGCAAATTACTCAATAGGGGAGTTGACACTGCACCTGACTAAGCTACATAGGAGTAGCTTTATTTCTTGAAAGATTGTTGAATTGATGATTTCTCTTGGTAAAGTAAATAGTGAGATTCAGTTAACTTTTTTTTCTCTCTGCTATTCCTTTGAGGTTCTGTCTTCTATCAACTCAAGAGACACCAATGCACATATCCCATCAACAGTAAACAGGAAAATGGGCATTCATATATTTACTATATCCTATATACATCACCCTAAATAATGTAATGGTCATATATATCAATTTTCATCATCCATCAAAAAACTCAATTATTCATACTTGAGCATGCTACTCTTCCTAAAAAATATCATAAAGGATATCTAAATTTTAGAAAAGGCATTACTTTTTAAGTTTAACAACAAAAAGAAACAAGGGAAAATATTAACAATGATTAATGGATAGTGAGAGTAGTATAGCTTAAAACACGAGTAAGCAACGAATTAAGAAAAATGGTGTATCAACTGTTTAACAATAGAATAAACAGTGTTGGGCCTTTCAGATGTAGCTTAGATGCGGTATCCTTTCTTTAAAGAGAAAGAGAGAGAGCAGAGAGAAGAACAAAGTGAGCCCAAGAGGCAATTTTTCCCGCATTGTCGATAAAAATTTTCTCTTAATTAACAAGAAGTTTCCATGTCAAATACCTAAAACCCATATATCAGAATGAAAATTGTAAAGGATGACTTAAAAAGGTCATCTGCATTTAGTAGTTATTTTTATGTGAGAAAAAGGAAACGAAAGAAAACATAAAGCACCAAATCATTAATATCCCACATGATGTAAACCCACTTAGACACGTAGTTCTCAGACATTAACCAGAAGAGAGAAAATCTGAAATACTCAAGTGTACTTTCTTTTCTTGCCAACATAGTAATATGATCATTCAGAGAGGTTTTAAGTTTGACAAAAAGAAATAAAAAATAAAAAAATCAAGGGACAGATATCAGGTACCTTCAACTTCTCAAAGCATGCAGCTATTTTTTCCTCAGATTTTTTAAGCTTTGAAGCCCATTTTTGTTGTTCAACTAGTTTCCTCTTTTGATAATCCATAACACACTTCTCAGAAGTTGTGTACTTTGGTTGAGATGCAAGCATCTCATTCAAATTTGATTGATTTCCAATGTCTTGATCAAAAGATTTCTCCAAGACTGCCTCATTCATGACCCCAGTCGTGTATGCATCAGGATGTTGTTTGTGAATGGCAAGCATAGCTACGCCATTTGAAGTCAAGGCATCTGGATAAGAAGACATTTTCTCAGGAATGAATCGATTTAAGGAGTTCACATCCTTTGATGGATGAACCACATTTTCTACACTTTCACATCTGTTTCCTACAGCATGTGGATTATGGTCTTTTACAGGTAAAAGGGACTGATGCTTGTCAGGATGGACATTGACTCCAGACAAGTTAGGATCTAGCAAATGTAAAGAGCCTGCATTGTTATTTTGACTAAAGTTATGAGATTGAATCAGATAAGCTTCCCGATGCAGCATAGCAGCAGCTGGAGATTCATTATAAGCAGTGTCCTTAAGTTTGGCTCTTGGAGCAAATGGCATATCAAAACTCTTAGATTTACCAAATCCTACAGAAGGTGAGACTTGATTTGCCCAAACAGATTGGTGGTTAGAATTAGATGGAACCTCACTCTCGAACTGACTGCTGAAATTACCTGCAAAAGGACTGGAAAAGTCAGACTGCTGCAGCAAGATGAGAAAGAAATGACTCTGTGGTCATAGATACCAGTCTATAAATCACTTTTTGCCTGAAGGAAGAAAAGTACAGTTTCTTTTGCTTATTGCCAACAACTTTTTTTTTTAATATGTGGCATTTCCTACCTTTTTTCTTTGCATTAGCTATGTCCTTTGAGGATGATTCTGGTTCGACTATACTGCCACTAGATGAGGAAGCAGGAGGTCCTCTAGCCATATTGTTTGGACCAACAAAAGAATTTTCCTGACTATTACTCAGTTCCCTATCAGTTCCTCTGCTATCATTCAAGCGAGGATGTGTTTCATCTGTGTTAACCAACAATGTTATTTCTGAGATAATAAGAAGCAACACAAGTAGAAATTATTTCTTAATAAAATTGCAAAAAATGCACAAAAAGTGAGGCTTACCTTCTTTTGCCAAACTAGCTCCAAGTGCTATTTCAAGGTGCAATTTCCTAGGCACTAAATTATTTCTGGATTCAATAGATAGGAAAAGTCAACATAAATAATTATCTAGGTTATACTATCATTACAACATTTACTTGGATAAAGGGCAGCTTGGTGTACGAAGCTCCCGCAATACGGGGTTCTGGAGAAAGGTCTATTGTACGCAGTCTTACTCTACTTTGCAAGAGAATGTTTCCAAGACTTGAATCCGTGACCTCTAGGTCACAAAACAACAACTTTATCGTTGCACCAAAGCTCCCCTTCAATACAACATTTACTTGGATGCATAAAAATAAAATAAAGAATTGTTTGATATTCATACCTGAAAGCAAGAAATACAAGGCATTGAGCCCTAAGCTGTTTCAGTTGCTGCTCCCTAAAAGGCTGAGAAGGACTTGTGCCAAGTTTAATAACTGAGGAACTTGTTGGAGCACCTGTTTCCATACTATTCAGTATGCCACCTGATCTATTGTCTGGTTTTGATCTAGAAAAGAGATCTTGGCTCACTTGACGCATCATGTCCATTTTTGCTCCACCTCCCTGCAGTTCTCTCTCAGTATTGGGAGACAGAATAAAAAGTGACATTTTAGCATAAAAAACAAGCTCATTCTAGGTATTGCTTGACTGTCTATTGCCAGTGGAATGATTTCTAATTTTGTAATATGAGTTTACTTTATGATATTAGCAAATTATATGCCAATGTCGCAAATCTGAAGTTAGTATCCTTGCTCCTGGCAAATCACTTTATTCAAGAAAAACCATATTACTGAGCATGCAGGATAACCAATAATAATTTGCCTAATATGTTGAAGAAGTTG
Organism: Wurfbainia villosa; assembly: GCA_025175895.1. Taxonomy (NCBI): domain Eukaryota; kingdom Viridiplantae; phylum Streptophyta; class Magnoliopsida; order Zingiberales; family Zingiberaceae; genus Wurfbainia; species Wurfbainia villosa. Next base: position 56,274,362 of record CM045990.1, on the reverse strand, counting down.
AGACTTAAAATTGAAATTCAAGTTAAGATTGGAGAATTCAACTGTTCCTAATAAGCCAAATTGTATCGGGATTGGCTAATGATTTTTCAGCTATGTCTTGAAGAGTCATCAAGATTGTGGTGAAAATAACAGAGATAGTTAAGATCTGCCGAAAGATTGATAGCATCATATTGAAGTAGGAAGGGATCAGCAATTTTGTTCAAAATCAGTTGATTTCATGCAGACCCTAAGGATTCAACTTGGGGATCCTGCCAGAAGAAGAGGAAAACCTGAATTAAGAGAACCAAGCTTCTGCTTCTACTGCTGGCGAGATCAGTTACATGAGCAAATCATTGCAATCCTGCAACCTGCGGCGGAGGCAAGAAATCAGAGAAACCAGACTGCCGGAGACTTCAAGGACATTGAAGGTTGATTTGGGAAAGATAAGAGGTCCGACACTTGGAAGAGGATCATCCATCCTCTGCCCAATATTCTTAGTTATCAAGGAGAAGGAGAGTCTCAGGATGAATCAGTGTTAGTGTGAAGGAGAATCTGGGGATGGAGGAGCGAGAGTAAAAGGAAGGTAATTAATATGGAATATTTATTAAATTCATTATATCGATAGGTAATATATCTTAACTAATTCAACTATGATAACTAGGTAAGGTTGTGTGGTAGCAATTTAATTAAGAATATGCTAGCTTAAATTAATATATTTTGATTCATAACGTTAATTAAGTTAATGTTTAATGATGTCATTTAATCAATAATATGATATTCTTAGGTAAGGTTAAGAATTGATTGATAGTTTTTTTTTCAAATAATTTAAGTATCCAAGCTTTGCCCGACTAAGATGGCCTTCCCTCCTGATTCACCTACTGAGGAAATCTAGAATACAATTTATACACACTCAGAAGTCTTATGCACATTCAAAAGTCGACTTCCAGGATATTCATTCCATTTGGGATTGGTCCTCTTATTGTTCCTTTAAATGCCTTACCATTGCACCACACTCGTGGGGCAGGATGATTGATAATTCATTTATTATAATGTAGACTATAAAATGATATGGTAAAGATTAAAAATATTATACATTAGGTGATTAATTTAGCTATAGGGATATTAATAATATTGAACCATTATAAACCATAATAAATTAAATCTAAATTAAATCGATTTTTTTTATTTCAAAAACTCAAATTTTATCAGTTAGCAACATTTTTAAATAACAGGTTGCTCTTGTTAATATTACATGCTTACTCTTTAGCTATTTATTTGTTACATAACTATTATTATTAATACTAGGAATGCTAATAAAATTAAACAACTATAAATGACAATAACATAAACTAAATGGCTTGCAAAATTAATATTAAATAATATAAAATGTTGGAAAGTAGAAAAAATGAAAATTACATAAAAATTTGAATATCAGATTACCCTTGTTAATAATATTGATTAGTCATTTATTTTTTATTGAATTATTATCAACGTGATTTACTAATTAACAAGATATCAGATTAACTAAAATCCAATTTATTAGATTGTTATTAATCACGGACAACGATATATTAATTTGATCATGAGTATTAATTAATTTGACTAACAATGTGAAATTACTAAACGTGATGGTTAATCTTGTATTAGCACATCTGATGTTTTGAATTATTAATTATATATCTTGTTGTTATAGAGCATTAATTATTTAAAATAACAAATAATACCCACAATCATTTGAAGACATTGGATGGAAAGATAATAGATTATTAGATCTAGTACCCAAGACAGTTGAATGTAAATTGTGCAAAAAGATAATGCATAATGAAGTGCCATGTCTGAAGGAAAATTAGGTTAGATATAAACAATATAATAATGATGATTTATAAAGAATGAAAAACAAATTTTCAAAATAAAATTTACTTCTTTGGTATTGATATTTAATGAAATATAAGATGCAAAATCCTAAGTTTTTTAAAAATATATATATTAAATATCTCACTCATCGAACAAATGTCTTATTTTTTTTCATTTCTTACAAAAATTTTGAATTTTTTAAGAATTTTTCTTACCAATTCTCATCCTGCCTAGCTGATATGGCCAGCACCTAAGTTTTTGAACATCTACCAACATAGACAACCATGATTCAAGTGATAAACAACAGGAAGTCAAAATAACTATTACCCAAAAAATTAACTAAATTTATGGAACACTTGTTTAATAATTAATGGCAAACTGATAGAGAAAAGCAATATTTAAACTAAATATTTGCTGATGAATCTCTACAACAGTCAATACTTAAAAAAAGATTGATTTGCATACCTGACTTGATTCTACGTGTAACGAATCTCCTTCTGTTAATTTCGTCCCATGTGAAGATAAACCAACCTGTCCTTCAAAAGCTTTTAGAGAAAATCTTGATGCGTCCTCTCTCATAGCAGAGGAATTCCAGGTATGTGAGTCTAGAACAGGTTTACTGGAGAGAGGAATTTCTTTGGTAGTGCTGACAGGAAGCAATTCTTTGCCCCTGTTCAACAGATGAGAACTAGAGGAGGCTTCAAAGCTTCTTTGAAGAAGTAACTTGGAAGCTGAATCATGGCTCTCCAATTGAGAGTTATTATATTGTGCAGGGGCTGAAAGGGCAACATTTGCTGCTGTAAAGGAGTTAAAACCACCAGAAGAACCTGTAGGAATACCATGCAAGCGACCAGTGGGCACATCAGAACTTGTTTCAGTATTTGTGTTAGCATTTGTTTGATTATTAGCGTACAAAGATTCACCATGAATTCCAGGAGAAGGTTCTTTAAGAGCAGAAGTAGAACCCTGAGAATTATCTGATGGCATGGGAAATTTGTTCTGGTTCCAGAGATAATTTGAACTAAAAGCATTCATTCTCGATGCTGTCAACCCTCCCTTTTGCAGAGCAAAAAATCGCTCTGCAGACGATACCTCCCGTTCTTCAGGAAGCTTAGAAATTGAATTTAGAGAAAATGGGTTTGGTATTTTTGTGTTATCCATCGTCCTCTCAGTTATAGCTTCACAACCTTCTTGTTTACTTCGAAATGGAGGTCCAGAAACATTAAATATGTGGGTGTTTTGATGAAGAGTATTTGATTGTTCAAGAGCTCCAGGTTTTGATTCATCTTGCCTTCCACCTTTATCATTCTGTTTGAACTTCCTAGAACTGTGGCCCATGGCAGATGTTTCAGATAGCTGAGGGCTGTCAGGCAAAGCATCTTCTGCTGTTTTTGAGTTTCCTCTTTTACGCTTAGGAGCAGTCTTCTTTAAAACTTTCTTGTTTGATTGATTCTCAAATCTAGCGCTATCATGCCTTTCCAAAGAGTTTGCTGACCTTGTGTCCTCCGTTGGCAAGCTAGCTGGACTTCCTTGCTCAGATGACTTGCTAATCTTCTGAGATAAACTTTGCTGAACTTCAAGTCCAACCGAGTCCATCTTACTCATTCCCAATTTATTTGATACATCTATTGTGCCTGATGGATTTTTCATCATATCATAGCGATTGGAAGGGCCGGCAAAGGCTTCATTAGCTAAATTAGTGGATGCAACTTGCCAAGTTGCAGCACACAAACCTTTTTGAGGAACATCACTTCCACCTGCATGCAACAAATTGTTAACTGCTTCCTTCTCCCTTAACTTCGCCTGGCCAGAACTTCCTGTTTGAGGAACAGCAGTAAATGGAAGACGGGACGATTTCAAGGCCTCAATGTCAAGCCCATGCTGATTTATAACAGTTTCAAGGGCCCTGAAGACAAAACATTGTACCTTTAAATGTCCTTCTTGGTGTAACGTATGGAAAAGTACTTCCGGTATACTAAGTACAACATGGAAATTTTGCATTCCTTAAAAAGGTAGTGTTTTAATGTCACTCAGGCAACCTATTATGTCATCAACAATTATCAACAAAGCTAACTATTTAATTCAGATAAGGTTTTTTCCCACTATTTAGTAGAATTTCATATTGAGCAGAAACCAAATATATACACCAATTAAAGCATAATAAGTTTGCAAATTGCAATGAATTAAAAAGACTAAGCATGACTAGAGAACACCATGTATTTTTTTATCGTAAAATACCACTAAGTAGATAGCTCGTTAAAGGATGAAATTGTAGGAGTAGTTAGGAGGATAAAAATATAGCTCTCAAAATAGTAGTAGAGAAAAAAACTATGAACATAATTAGTGTATATGCACCTCAAACAGGATTAGATGAAGATACCAAATTAAGATTTTGGGATGACCTAGATGAAGTATTATAAAATATTCCGTCAAATAAAATGATTTTAATATGAGACAATTTAAATGAGCATGTCGAAGTGAAAAATGAGGAATATAAGAAAATGCATGGGGGGTTATGGATTTGGAACAAGAAATGAAGAAGGCAAAACTATATTGAATTTTGCGATACCATATGACCTTATACTAGCTAATACGTTTTTTAAGAAAAGAGAAGAGCACTTGATCATGTTCAAAAGTAGAAATAATAAATCGCAAATTTACTTTCTTATGGTTAGGAAGAGAAATAGAAAGATTTGTAAAGATTGCAAGGTCATCCCTGGAGAAAGCTTTAACTACCCAACATAGATTAGTAGTATTGGATATACGTCTCAAACATAATATTAATCGAAGGAAAATATACATAACTCCTAGAATTAAGTGGTGGAAGTTAAAGGATAGGAAACAAATCATATTTAGGGAGAAGGTAAGAGTACAAGTACTACTATTACAACCCGGTGCACGAAGCTCCCGCCACGCGGAGTACCGGAGAAGGAATCCATTGTACGCAGTCTTACCTTGTTTTTTTGCAAGAGGTTATTTCCAGGATTTGAACTCGTGACCTCTTGGTCACAAGACAGCAACCTTACCAGTTACCATTGTGCCAAGGCTCCCTTCTACGGTGAGAGTACAAGTATTAAATAAAATATACGGTGACCCTAATACGACATGGTATAAAATGACATCAAAGTTGAAAATGTAGCCAAGAGTATACTCGGTGAGGCAAAGGGGCATGTACCACCAAGTAAGAAATTTTGGTGGTGGAATGAGAAAGTATAAGAAAAAGTGAAGGAAAAAACGAACAGCCTATAAGAAATTATATATTTGTAAGAATGAGGAAAACTTGAAAAAATATACAATAGCTAAGAAAGAGGCTAAGAAAGCAATGAATGAAGCTAAGAATGGAATTTTTGAACGGTTATGTCAAAAATTAGATACAAAAGAAAGTAAAAGAGACATTTATAGAATAGCTAAAGTGAGAGAGAAAAAGTCAAAAGATCTTAATCAAATAAAATGTATTAAAAATGAATGCAATAGGGTACTAGTAAATGATGAATAAATAAAAGAGGAATGGAAGAGATATTTTCATCAACTTTTTAATGAAGGTTTAGATGATCAACTTAATTTAGATAATTTAAGTAGGTCAAATGAGTATAGAAATTTAATTTTTTATCGTAGAATTCGAATTTCAAAAGTAGAACAAGCTTTAAATGGAATGCAAAATAGAAAAGTCGTTGAACCAGATGATATTCCAATAGAGGTATAGAAGTGCCTAGGAAAACAAGGTATTGAATGACTTACAAAATTATTTAACATTATATTGAAAACAAAAAAGATGTCTGATCAATGGAGGGTAAGTACTCTAATTCCCTTATATAAGAATAAGGGAGGCATACAAACTTATGCAAACTATAGGGGTATTAAACTAATGAGGCATACCATGAAACTTTGGGAAAGAGTGATAGAAAAAAGATTAAAAAAGTAGACCACGGTTCTTGAAAATCAATTTGGGTTCATGCTAGGAAGGTCGACAATAGAAGTTATACCTCTTCTCAAGCAACTAATTGAAAAGTATCAGGAGCAAAAGCAGAATCTACACATGGTATTCATTGACTTAGAAAAAACTTATGATAGAGTCTCAAGAAAAATTATATGGAGAATTCTAAAAAAGAGAGGTGTTAGCGTAATATATATTAAACTAATTAAAGATATGTATGAGGAAGTAACGACCAGAGTGAAGACTTCAAGTGGATTAACTGAAGTATTTCTAATAAAGATAGAATTACATCAAGGATCAACTCTAAGTCCCCATCTTTTTACACTAATCATGGATGAACTCACTAGACATATTTAAGACACAGTACCATGGTGCATGTTGTTTGCGGATGATATTATTTTAATAGATGAGACACGTGAAAGAATAAATTATAAACTAAAATCTTGGCAGGAAACACTAGAAGTGAAAGGTTTTAGGCTTAGTAAAATAAAGACAGAATATATGGAATTTAAGTTTAGCAATATTCGACGTTATGAGACAAGTGTTAAGATAGAAGATGACGAATTGTCTGGAACTAAGAGTTTTAAATATTTAGGAACGTTTTTGCTAGGTGATAGGGGGATTGAGAGAGATGTCTTATATAGAATATAAGCAGAATGATTGAAATGGAGGAAAGTATCGAGTATTTTATGTGATCATAAAGTACCTCTAAAACTGAAAGAGAAGTTCTACAAAACGGTGATTAGACCTGCTATATTATATGGCGCTAAATGTTAGACTACGACTCAAACACATGAGCAAAAGGTGAGAGTTGCAGAGATAAGGATGTTAAGGTGGATGTACGGACATATGAGAATGGACAGAATAAAAATAAGAGCATTAGAGAGAGTCGAAGTTGCATCTATTGAAGGAAAGCTCTGAAAGACACATTTAAAATGGTACGGATATGTACTTAGACGACCAATAGATGCTTCAGTTAGACGATGTGAAATAATGACAAATATACATATCAAATGAGGATGAGGAAGACCAAAAAAAACTTGATTAGCAACAATAAAATAAGATACAACAACAACAAAGTCTTATCCCACGAGATGGGGTCGACTAAATAATAAAACAAGATAAAATTTATTTAAGTATAAATGATGATATAATAAGGGATAGAGCCCAATGACATAGAAGGATCCATATAGCCGACCCCACCTAGTTAAGTTGGTATAAATATGTACTTAAACTAATAAATATTCCAATTAGACGATGTAAAAATATGATAAATATGTACATTAAACAAGGAAAAAGAAGACCAAAAAATATTGGTTAGTACAATAAAACAAAATAAATTTTATTCTTTTTATATATGATAATATAGTAAGAGGATAGAGTTCAATAGCGGAGAAGGATCCATAGAGTCGACTCTACCAAATGGGTTAAGGCTTGGTTATTGTCATTGTTGTATGACTAGAGAACCCTAACAAGCAGTGGTGGCCTATCCATCCTAATTATTTGCCATTGGCTACATGGATCCTATCATGTCATTAAACTCAACAGGTATGGGAAAGATATCTTTGTAGGCTTTGGGGAGAGGTTCTTAAGAGGGAATGGTTATACGCCTCAAACAAGAGCAACAGCCGAAAGAGATTCTTCTATTAATAATGCTCCGAACAGCTGCTGGTAATTCTTACAAGTCAAAGTGAGGGCCAAGATGTTGATTAAAAATTTTCCCTGTTCGAGCAAGAAAGAGTTCATTCCATTTGTTCGTGGTTTATTGTACAGGAGTAGAAGCCCATATGTAAGAAGAGGATATGATTGAATAGGGATGAGCAAAGCAACGTAAAGAGCATAAGCTTAAGGGATGAGTATTGTTAATTAAGTTCTCAACCAATAGGGTAAGAGTGAATGGAAAGATAATTGCACAATCATTGTGTTCTAATAAAATTTTCTTTAGTTTCCCTTGGATGCTACAAGTTCTCAACTATTGTGAAGTCAATTTTTCTACCCGTAGAATCCACATGTTACCAACGTACAAGTCCATATCATCTAGCTTACTTTCAATCAATTTATCATCAATCGAAGCTACAACTAATAATATTTTTAATCTCTCTCCTACTCACTAGTGTTCTACCCAACATTCTCAATTTTCTTATATTAATTTTTTTATGTTTTGTATCTTTGATGCTCTCATTGGATTGGTTATCACATGGTGTTATAAAATTTATCACCTGTACATTTCAAACATTCAAATATATCTTATGGATCGAATAATTAAACTGAGATATATAATGTTATGGGATTTCTATATTCAACCCATTGATATCCCTTTACTTTTCCCCACAACCCGACATATTTTACCTCCAACCCATTACCCAACATGACGTTAATAATTAAAATTTGTGATACTTATAATTATGTCTTGATTTATTTTTTTTATTTATAATACAACACTTGCAATTTTTTTCATTATTGTACTAGGGCACATTCAATTTAAATATGAAATCTAAAATGTCAATGCAATACGTATGCGCTAGACAGCTTAAATAATGGGTTGTCCTTTGTAATCGATCAATGTTCAATCTAGTGTGAGTTGTCAATTACCTTGTCTAGCTTACCCATTGATTAGATTATAAGGTTGTCATCTATGGTAACATTATGGTAATACTATAGAAAGATGACAAATGCAAAGTATATTGAGCATGTTTCTTAAATTTTTCTTAGACATCCGTATTACCATTAATGTCAACCATGAATTTAGCCCTCAGAGTCTGGGAACATTTTCAATCTACATCTTTCGAGGGATAACATTGAAGTTCATGTTTTGTGCAAAAAAACATTTATGGCAAATACCAAAACAAGAAAGCCAACTGCTCGTGTAGGAGGAACATTGTTTCCCAAATAATAAATTAACAAAAAGGATGAAAATTGAACTCACCTAGAAATGACCTGATATGGCAACGAATGCTCCTTTCCACTTACTTTCATATGTTGACATATCTGCCACAATTAAGGAAAACAAAACAAGACATTAGGTTTTGAGAAAAGTTGCCCACAAATACACACTAAGAAGATTGATCAATACCACATAAAGCTTTGAAGCTAATTTAGCAGGCTCATCCTTTGATTCTTGGATAAGTTTATGCAAAAGTTTGGCAGCCTCTACTTCAACATGCTGAGAAGCTGCCATATCTGTGTAAAACGGAATATAAGTCAATTTCTTTTATCATCGCCGAAAGTAACAGTAATTTAGTTCAGATAAAGTAGCACTGATCCTATATTGATATCAGCAACTCATTCCATCTTAAATTGTTCATCGCTTATCCCATACTTGAATTGTTATACTTGTAGAAGTTCGGAACATTTCTATGAATAACATAAGAATAACAACTATCAGTGCAATCAACGTGCATCACCAATTTAGACGCAAAGAAGCAAGGTACCAAACCCTAAATTAAATATCTAACCACAATAAAATAGTAGGGTGTAATATATTTGATAAAATATATATTTGCTATCGGTATCTAATATGTGCATATTCACTTGAAAAGCTTTCGAACTGGTGATCCGCCCATTCTGATCAGAGGAATCATATTTTTTAACTATACACAACGCCCGAAAACGACCAGATCAGCTTGTTCCTAAGAATAACCAAAACTAAGGCAAATTTAAGACAAATGACTACCTCCGGGTGGCCTAAATTTTAATCAGGGTTCAGTAGACAAGAAAGAAGGAAGGAGGGAGGCAGAACGATAAACGGAAAACTTGCCTTGTGACCTCCAGCGAACCGAAGTAGCCGGATCGTAGTGTGGGAATCAGAGATCGGCACCTCGGGCCAGTCGGCCGAGCCTCCCCACCGCGTTCCACCGCCTCAGCATGTCCCTTCCGCTAGGTTTTTTGGTGCGAGGAGAACGATAGAGAAGGGGGAAGTACTGTTGGAGTTATCGGGCGACGTGTCCCATAAAAAACTCTATGCGCTCAATGACCTGGCCATAAAATCCCTGCGATCCTTGCGGCACGGTCACAGACTCGCAGTGGTTACATCAGCATTATTATAAAATGGAAAAATATTATTATAATTTCAGCCGAATATAATTAAAATTTTAATTGATCCTCGTATCATGATTGTCTATCTGTTCTTGATTATCGATCATGATTGATGATTTAATCTTCCTCCCTCCATTGTAGCAGGACCTCCTTTGTTGATGCCAAGCCGCCTGTAAAGTCATAGGCGCTTCGTGTAACGTCTCTAATGTCTGCCGTGATTTACCTTATCAATTTCCCTTGGGGCCGATGATTGATAATTTAATCGAAAGAAAAAAAATAAAATTAAAAATATATTTGACATTTAAATTTTTAATCTTACAATATAATCAAATTAAATCGAACTTCTCATTTAATTTAGATTATAATTTTTTATAATTTGAATTATATTATATTATAATTTTAAAATAATAATAAATAAAATTATATTATAAAACTGATTATTCTGTATCAATTGAGATATAAAGTTTTTTTTATTTTTATAAAAAAATAGGTAAAATCTAAAGACAAAAAAAAAATCAAAGCATAACCAAAATAAATATTAAAAAGGTAAATAAATTTCTCATAAATAAATACATGAATTGGAAACTTGTTTAAAAACGTATGATTTACTTTATCGTTGAACGCCTAACTAAATATAATAAAATCCAATTTGGCAATTGATTTTTTTTTTTTTGTAAATAAAAATATAAAAAAAATCAATATTGTTTCACCTTAAATAAATTTAAATGTATTTATAAAACAATTTTAGATGAATAATAATTTAAACGTGACAAAAAATGTAGGTTGAGAAAGTTGCCACGCAAACTCTAGAGAAGAGCAAAAGGTGAACATTTTTTTTCCTTGAGTTCAATATACAAAAAAAAATTAAAAGTTGGTTTTCATACGCTTCAGATTTATTGGTAGGGGAAGGTTATATCCATTAAATAAAAATAATATTGTTGCCATGTAAAACTAACTCAAAATAGTAAAAGAAAAACATAAAAATTGAATTTCTCACTCGGTCCTTTTATTTAAAGTTGATAAATATAATGTGCAAAGGGTTGAAAAATATAAAAAATAAAAGGATTGTGGCGTTGCCATTAATTTACTGAAGGAAGCGCTTCATCGTGAGGAAGGTTAACATGTAGTGAGTATGAATGATTCAGACCTGTTAGTCAGATCGATGGTTAATTTAATAAAATTTGATTTATAATTATACAGTACAAAATATCTAAAATAAATAAATTTAAAGAATAATTCATATCATTCTGCAAGACACCATAAATACTGCATTCTGCAAGAAACCAACTAAAGACATAGCATTATGCAAGAATAAAAACAAAAACATATTGACGACATAGAACTTAATAACCTTCAGAAACATAGACTGAAACATAGCAAGACAACCGATCGACATCATCTCAGTCAATGAACATTGATTCTTCATCAGATTGTACATTTATTTAGGAATATTTCTTTTGAGAATGCAGTAAAAATCATAAACAACAACTCTTCCCAACAGAGCAAATGGCAAATCTAAACTACACGACAAAGAGAGAGATCCCAGCTCAGCCTAATTGCCCGTGGTCTATGGTTTCCAGAGAATGGTAGTCTCAGCAATCATGGAGGTAACCACATACGGATCCATATTTGAAGCTGGCCTCCGGTCCTCGAAGTAGCCTGAGGAGAAGAAAACAGTATGATTTGGCGTGATTTCCTAAACAATTGACAACGAATGTGTAACTTCAGAAAGATCACAGGATTTTGCAAGGGAAGGAGAAGTCCACCTTTGCCATCCTTTTCCGTCTCGCGACCAACACGGATGGATGCACCACGATTGGCAACGCCCTAAGAATTATAATACACAGTTATCAGATGAAATGTCCACTTTTCAGCAAGTTTTGCTTCTATAAATATTTTAGAGGCTCTTATAATTGTGAATGTATCGCTTTTGTAGCAAGTGTGGTCACCTCGAAATGTGTTATGCTGTAGTGGGGAAAATGCAGTTTACATACCCATAGAAAGGTGTTGATATCAGCAGTTTCATGTCGTCCAGTCAGACGTCGCTCATTTCCTTCACCATAGGCAGCAATGTGCTCTTTGTGCCTCTTGCCAAGCTTCTTGATAGCACTCTTAATAATGTCATATCCACCATCACTCCTCATGGACTTGGTGCTGGAGGGAACATATTCATAGGGAATAATTTAGGGAATGTAGAAACAGAGAGGGAAACATATTGAATGAATCACGTATTTAGATGACATGATTAAGAGCCTTGTTTTCTTTACCTGTAGTTTGTGTGAGCCCCGGCACCATTCCAATCTCCCTACTCGAAAGAAAACATATATTCTTAAATACATAGACAAGAACTCCCTGCTAGAATGAGAATTCTCTGTTCAGAATAAATAAATGACAAGGACAAATTTGTACCTGGATTGGCTTTGGATCCAAGGAGAGAACTACTCCCGCAATTTCAGTGATCCTCTGTAAATGATAAAAACACACATGGATTAGCATGTAAAATTCTGATCTGATAGAAAAAACATAGTGTCAGTTGCAACCATGCAAAGTTGTGATTACATGGAAGCTGTAATGATGAAACATCGAATACCTCAAGAATGTAACGAGCAGCCCACAGTTGGTCACCCGAAGAAATGCCAACAGCAGGGCCAACTTGGAATTCCCACTGCAAAGCAAAAGTCGCAAGGTATACAAATTGCTACAAAAATATGCAATTAAAACAAAATACAAAAGCTACTGTAACAACAAGAGAAAAAAAACAGATTTACTTGTCCAGGCATGACTTCCCCATTGATACCGCTGATGTTGATGCCAGCATAAAGACAGGCTTTGTAGTGAGCATCAACTATGTCACGGCCAAAAGATTTATCAGCACCGGCAGCACAGTAGTACGGGCCCTGGAATATGAGTTGAGTGATTAGAACTAAAACTTATGTAGTTCAGGTGTTTTAATTCATCTCTCAAGTTAACAGACAATTCAATATTATCAAACAGATGGACTAGCTGTTCTCACAACATTAACTCTCGAGCATTGTCAAAGAAAAGGCTTCTATGGGAAAGAATATGTGGCATTGTACTAGATTTAACGTAAAAGAAAAAAGAAAAAAAAAACATGATCCTAGAGTTTTTAAGCTAAAATTTGCTAGTGGAATTGCATGAGCAGCTTTACAATGAACACTGTATTATGTATAAGCAAACAAATAAGGATCTAATGAAAAAAAAAAGTGAAATCCTTGAAGCCAAATCCCACAGTCTAGTATCTAGTACATTATTTTACCTGAGGACCAGGGAAACCACCAATAGGCCAACCAAGAGGCCACTTGACATCCTTTTGCAAAAGGGTGTACTCCTGCTCAATTCCATACCTAAATGAAAAGAAAGACGACATTAAACGATAAGAACAACATCTCAGAAAAGCAGACTAAAACACGGATAGCATAAGTCACACATACCAAGGCTCTTCAGCAATAACATCAGGATGGCTAAAAATCTTAGCAGCATGGCATCTCTTGTTAGTAGGGATTGGCTCTCCAGCTGGGGTATAACAATCACAAATGACCTACCAGTAAACGAAGAGATGTTATATTCCGTCATATCATATATTCACACATACCAATTGGTAAAGTTTGGAGAGAGAGAGAGAAACAAAGAAGAAAAAGTCCATGCTATTAGTTGACAACCAAATGGGATGATACCGCTGTTCTACTCCTTCCAACAACTCTTCGAATAAAATTATGACAATGGAAATGTTCAATGAGTCATTTAGACAAACACATTGATCACATCATGACAACAGAAAAACATTACTATCCATTAATTTAATGAAACCTGCAACCCAATCTTGAAGGGGCAAACAGTAAGAACCAATCAACCGTTTCAATAAAATGATATATTATAATGTTGGATTAAAAAATTTTTGTATTCCAGCAATGCTTCATGCTCCAATTTAGAAAAGAAATGGAATCCATTCAGCATCGACATCATCCCCAATTTAGAAAAGAAACAACTTCACAACAGTTTCATCAAATTGGCCAAAATCTTTTGAAAATTTGAGCGTGTGTGCAGACAATGGGAATAAAAGCGGGACCACGAGGAGCAAGCTAATTGGAAAAGACTAAGACACTTACAAGAATGTTATTTCCCCTCCTGAATGGATCCTTGAAAATGGCTTGAGGACTACACGATACATCCAAAAGAAATTGTCAGCATAACATGGAAATGAAAGGCATTGCCAAAATTAAGCAACCAACAACCAAGATATAGATGTGCATGAAGATTATGAACTTACTACAAAATCACTTCACTGTCTTCACCGGGAGCTTGTCCTGTGCTTGAACCATCATAGTTCCATTTTGGAAGCTTGGATGGATCAGTAACGGGACCAGGGAGAGTCTATAAGAAAGAAAAAGGTGGAAAGTTATATCATCTGTACCAAGCTGAGACATCAAGGCCGAAGGTTTAGATGGAAAATAAAAATTCAACTAGAAAATAAAAAGGAAAAAAGTTGTTCTTATAGCTTACTCTGCCCTTGCTTCTTATATCCAAACCAGATCCACCAATCCTGAAATAGATAGAAGCCTTTCAAGTCTCCAGACTATAAATTAACACAGTAATTTATTGGAGTAAGCACTGATCCCTCAAAAAAATACTAGAGGGGTTGGAAATCAAATTTGACCATAATTCCAAAATTAAAGGTCTCAAAAGTTGAATAGCCAAGAGGCTCAAAGAAGCATTGATGGATCAATCAGGAAGGTATAATCTAGTCTCCATCGCTTCAGCAAGACAAAAAAAACAAAAGAAGTAAAGGATGTTCAACCGTTAATTTGGAATACGACAAAAATAAAGATCCTTGAAACGCAGCAAAGCAGGGAGTCTCTTCGACTGCATTCTCCAAATTCCACCGTGAATCGTCGAGTGAAATTTAAAGTAACTCACAAAAAATAACCAAAAATATCTGCTACATGGGGAAACTATCTAATAGCATGTACAAGCCAAGAGGCAGTTTTGGTCCATAAGCAAAATCAGAACACGAAGAAAATAAAAATAGATTAAACGAAGGATGAATATATGTGTTGAGAAGGAAATAGCAGAGACACAAAAAGAAAAACCAAAATACGTTCATCCGTAGGTTGCTCCATACAATCGCATCAAAAACAAGGAATCCGGTCGGTAAACTATAACCCAAAACAGGAAATCAGAAAACCAATCGAACCGACACAGAACCCCATAAACCCTTTGAGTACAAGCCTAAGCGAGAAAACCAGGAGCAAAAAAGATCAAAAGCACGAAAAGGGTACAACTTTCATCCAAAAAGTAGCAGACTAAAGAGCAAAACCAAGGGGGAAGCTTAGCAATCGAGAAGAGAAGAGCTCACCATATGTACTCGGCGATGATCTTCTCGGTCGTGTCGGAGAGGTTGAGGTTGATGAGATCTGTGAGCGAAGCCATGGCTGCCGAAACAAGGGATTCAGCGAAGGGAATGCAGACGAAATGCAGACGATGAAAGGTTTATATAAAAGCTTGGAATCCGCCTAATGCCAAATCTTTATATTCACCAAACACAACTATTTTTCAAAATAGTTATTCATCCAAATTCATTTACTTCTACGGACGAGAACCATCTTTTGCACCAATTCACATAAAAAAATATTATTAATTTTAAATGAATATATTTATTTACATCGAATGATTTTTAAAATGTCCTGATTAAGTGTCGGTTAAGCTTCATTATTCACATGTTTACTTGTCTAAGTTATGTTTAATTTGAGGTGTGTATGATTGTCTATTATCAACTTATGACGAACGATTATTGTCACTTAATACGTTTCAATTCAAGTTTGTTATGATTTACCATAATAATTATAAAAATTTCATTGTTAAATTTTCTTAACACGTTAGTCAAAAGTTTGTTTAGTCCTTGTCAAATATCTCATGAATCTAACAAATTATTATTATACTTTTGAAAGAAGGGAGCTCGCATCTTGATTAGCTAGGGCCGCCCGCACGGTAAGCAAAGCATACTCGTTCTGCGTAATATTTGATATTCGGAGGGGCAATATACATAATTGACAACTCGCTCACCTACTCTCCGACCGCGCTGCCGTGCCACGATTTGACTGACTGGATCCCTTTCGTGGAGCATGTTCATTTTAATGCAATATTTTTTGAAAATATGTATTTTTTTCATTTTACCCACGTTTGCGAAAGTCAATTACGACTTCACTAGGCGACATAATATTGAGGAAAAATGGAAAAAACTTAAATGCCAAGGAAGACTTTGAATATATTCAGGGTTGACTTGGACTTAACTTATCATCTACTCCACCCACTTTTGACACTATATAATTGTCCTGTACCAACTTGGAAAATTATCGTGGACATTATTTTTTGAATTGTTACTTTTGTGACATTAAAATTTTAAATTTCATTTTTTTATTAAAAAAAACATAAATGCCCCAATTGATTTTGACATCAAGATTGATAAATTGAATTGGGCCGAATTTAAAGTACAATTGGTACCAAAGTTCGAGACCGCGTGACCTATGAAACATTGTGCTCGCACAATAATTTTTCTTTTTAAAAATATTTTATCGACTAAAAATATTTTAATAAATCCAATATATTACATATTAATATATAGAAAATAAATGTGTGTTTATTAATGAATAGTGTATGTTGGGTTAATAGTGTTTATTAATAGAAAATAAATTTAAAAATGTTGGGTTAAATGAATAGTGCATTAGATTTATTATAAGATTTAAAAAGTACGTATAGATATGTTAAAATGTAAAGTTTAAGTTTATTAGCCTAAAAACTAATCCTTTAGCTATCTTTAATCAAAATTAGCCAATTAGGAGGACTTGCTGGGCCAAAGAAGAAGTCCATTGGGTTGCGCAACTCGCAACGTATTGTTGAAAGAAACTCATTTTCCAAATGAAAAAGGTTTTAGTGAATTATTCCAGTGAAATTTTATTTATTTTTAAACAAAAATAAAATGAAATTAATTAATTATATTTAACCTCGTTTATCATCTCTCTTCGTGAATATATTCAGTTCCAACCATATGAATCCTCGTGTTGTTCTTTTTATATAATTCTCGAATGACATATGTCTTTTGTTTTTGTCTCTCTTATATAAACTTTGTTGTTGGAACATCGTCAGTCTCATTTGTTACCTGAATATCTTGATAGTCTTAACTCAGTTACTCACTTTCAAATGTATCGGGGATGCATGGAATATGTCCCCCCGGATGGCGGCTTGATGGTAAGTATAAGGTGACGTTTGTAAGGATGTCTAAATTTGAAATCAAACGAAGGGTCTAAAATCCCTTCTGGATGAAATATTCTTCCTTATACTTATCATCGAGTCAATGGTCAAAGACTCACTCGAGATTTATCTCCCTCACAATGGCCGAGGCACCGATCGATGGGGGCCGCTAAATTGACAATTCTAATATTTTTACGGGGATACATGGAACCTCCTTCGCAAGAAGACAAGGATATATTTTGATTGCCAAATTTAACAAAGGTATAGCCAAACGCTACATTTCCCATAATTTTATGCTGTTGGGTGTAGTTTTTATTCCCTCGCCAAACTAGACAAAAATATCTTTGTGAACGAATGCAACTCTTTCATTGTTAAGTTTGTGACATCGTAGGAGAAGCAAATACAGTAGTGTTAGATTAATACTAACTTTACACGACCACATGACTCGCAAGGGAAGAATGCAATACACAACATGACATGTTTGATGAAGAAATAAAGTTCATCTAAATACGAAAAGTAAAGTGTATTTAAAATAACAATATATAAATTAGTTTGGAAGTTCCTGAGGATATTTTAATAATTTTAAAAAATTTATTGTATATTTTTGAAAATATAATCTTCTAGAGAGTGAACTGAAATTTTTCCATAGCGTGCTTTTAGGTTGTGTTTTCTTCCAAGAATAAATATCGTATCTTAAGGGGGGAAAGAGGAAAATCACGTGTATTTGGAGGCAGGCACGCATTATTCCATTTTTTATCTTAGTGACGGATTGAGATACTTATACCGGTTGAACCGCCAACACAAAATAAACCCGGTTCAATTTGTCCACTAACCCGTAGAACCTTGATTGTTGGCCCTAGTATATACATTATAAATACGCACGCACGCACCCTGGCCGCTTCCAATGAAACCACCACAGAAACCATGTTAATCTCTCCGCTACCGGCCATTCCACCACCACCGTGCGGCGCCGCCACTGCTCTGCCGCCGTTCAACGCCACCAAGAAAAAACGACGGCCGGCAGGAATCCTGGTACCAAAATTAACCTGCCAAATTAATTCATTAATTTTCTGTTGGTGGGAAACTGAGAACACTACAAGAATAATGGTCTTTAAGGACATTCATAAATATCCTTATAGTATGTTTATAATGATACTAATGTTTTAGTGACATTACTGAAAAACGTCCTATAAAGTGATGTCGTCTTAGACCCTACTCACTTTTCTGACATTATGTAATGTCATTATACACTATAAATGCTAACAATAAAAGTGTCTTATTTTAAATATATAACGACACTCTAAAATGTCAGAAAAAGTCATATTTTAAGGACATTTATGTATGTCTTAGTAATATCTTAATAAGGACAAAACTAAATGTCACCCAAACTTATTTATTTTGACATTTACAAATGATTATATTTGTTCATAAGGACAATAAAAATTGTCAGTAAAGATAATTTATAAGATCATTTTAAAATATCACTTTAACTAATCTATAATGACATTTATTAATGTCATTAGAAAAATTTATAAAGACATTAAAATGATCAATACTATTTATTTAGAATACATAATATGAATTCAATATTTACATATCATTACAATTCATCCATTATTTAGAATAGGAAACAATTATAAAATACAATTTAAAGTGCTAATAGAAAATATAAAATCATCTAACAATCATTTGAGTTAAAGTTACAAATGTCTTGATGAGTCTTTTACATCCAAAACTAACTACACACTATACTTAAAATATTAAATTTTAGAACTAACAAAGTCTTGTAAGTAAAAACTCAACTAGGCAATTCATCTTCAACTATAATTTTGATTCACAAAAATTTAGGTACCTGTCACCTACAAATACAATGGATATATTTATTTTAGTACTGAAATAAAACAATAAAAACCCAAATTCGATAGAAATAATGATAAAGATTGGATATCATACCAAATAAGAAAATGTAAAGTATCAATCCATATGCAACTAATAATGATCTTCGATTAGAACATATAAAATTTCACACACGCAAAAGCTACAACATCAAGCACATATAAAATTTCACACACCAAAAGCTACAACCAACTGCAAACTTGGAGTCAAATATTTTAGGTAACCAAGTCAGTCACCAAAAATTCTGACACTAACACTTTGAGTTGACATTTGACCCTCATATTGGTCACATATAAAATTTTAACTAGATTTGGATCAGATACTTAGATCAACACCTATGTCAGATACTCTTGCTCGAGTTTGGATGACATAGAGAAAAGCAATCCAAGTAATATTTTCCATTGCGGCGGATATTGCACAATCATCTGATGCACATGCTTTAAATAAACAAATGGTGCATCAAAACAGACTATTGATGGGAAATGGTGTTCAGTTGGTCCATAGTGACTAAACAGAATCCTAATTCAGAAAGAGAAAGGAAAATCAGTATTCTTCATGTTAAGCAGTAAGTAATAGGAAAATAAGTGCATCAATGAAAACAATATATGTTGTGACATTAGGCTAGATGCCCTTCCCTTTAATCTCCTCAGAGTCTCCAAGCATCAGATTCAAGGTTTCCATCTCAATTTTTTTTTGTTTTTGTTTATTGTCCAGAAAAACAAAATCAAGCTTAGATCAATTTTTGGTTGCCATCCGATTGCTTGGCAAACATTGTAGCACAAATCCTAGAAAAGAAAAGGATACGATCAACATGCAAAGCCAAATAAACAACGATCGGACATTCACCACTTAGCAAAACCCAACAAAAAAAATGCAACTCCACACGTTATTGAGACATTGATGATTTAAATTTTAACATCCAAAATTCTTTAAGCAACAACCAAATATAGAAAGAAAGAAGATAACATATTTGTTTATGACTGCAAACTTGGACTCCACATCCAATTCACCCATTCCAGTGTCTTCCTCGTCTTCACTGCCTTCATCACCATCAACCCCATTCCAGCTTCCAGCCATAGATTTCCATAACATCCCTCAAACATAATTCATCAGCAAGTATCATTTCTTTGAAAACAAGTAATGCTTCTTCAAGTTTTCCACACTTACAAAGACCCCTTATAAATAGTACTTCCACTGACTTCACTAGGAACTGAGATTAAATTAAGATTCATAGAGTTAGCTAATTTACATTATCAGACAGGGCCAAGGTTTGCTTCCAAGTTTATAGTAAAGATCGTAGCTAAAACATTAATGATACAAAGGTTGGAATCTGCCAACCTAGTGGCTCCTACCAGTCCGCTCCCGGACCATCGTAAGGGAAGTAAATCACGGTAGGTCCTTGACCCTTGAGACTAGTAACTAGCGCATGGAGGGATTGACCCGTTGTCCTATGATACAACATCACATGCGCTAGTCACTAGGCCCTTCCCGCGAAGGCTATAGCTAAAACATTAATGATATATCTATAACTTGTATTAAACTTTCTAAATGTGAGGGACAAACTAAGATTATAACCATAGATATCAGCTACATCTAAAGCCATGGCTATAAATTATTAAAATCTGACAGATTGTAGTTATTGCAAGGAATAACTAAAACTAAAATAAAGTATTTGCATACATATTGCTTTAGAATGCCAAGAAGCAATATGAAAGCTTCAATAGAAAGATCAAAGAACAGATATGCACGATCCCAGAAATGTCAGGATATGCAACTCTAAATTTGCTCTAAGTTAAATGAAAGCTTTTATGATTAAAACTCAGCAATCCGTCCTTTGATGCTCATGTGGCTAATTGATTAGGCCTAGCATAGCATGGGATATAACACAATTCAATGAAAGAAAAAAAGAGCTGAGAAAAAACAAGAAGTAAATTATGCAGAGACAATCTAGATACAAGAAGCTTAAGTAAGCATGGACTACTGCAAACTGTTGAAAATATATAATTCCAAAAAATTTCAAATGTACTACCTTAGGAATCTTAGGAAGTCTTCTGACTTCATTGCTCTCAACTATTTCCTTGACCTTTGATAGTAGAATATCTAGTCTAGTGTCCATGGGATCGAAATATTTTGACAGAGCAGAGGCCAACTCAACCAACATTGAAACATTTTCAGTAGAAAGATTGCACTAAAAAGCTGCCTTATGGAAGAAGTCCCTCCTTCAAAGAATCCACTTGAGCTCTCTCAATCGAGCCATCTATTTCTAGGGAAAACAAAGCCAAAACTGCTTCCCAAGCAAGAATGTCCCTAAATTTAGCCAAAAGACCATACACAGATTGAAGAACATGCACATAATTTGATCCAGAGGCAGCCTTTTCTATAACTGAGTGAAATTGATCTCTCAGACCATCCAAGTTTGGGGACGCTTTCTCAAAAACCTCAGCAACCCTAGATCGCAAACTAGTATCACTGATATTATTAATAGAAGATTTAGCTCGGCCCGAGCTACTCTCACTCAAGGACTGAATTGACATTGCCAATGGCAAGACTGATGCAATAAAAGCTTTTTCTTTTCCTTGATTTGCAATAACCTTTGACTTTTTGACCTTGGTACTGGAGTTCAAGTCAACCTGTGTTCGGACATGGAGTAACCTGACAGCCTCCCTGAAGCTACCATTGACTTTAGTAATCTCACTGAAGGGTGACGAATCATTCTGCCCCACAAGTTTCGACCCAAACAGCAACACTTTCATGTCACTTGCGACATCGGTCTCACCCTTTATGGAGAATCCATCTCCGGAGCTAAACAAATCTAACATAGAGACATCAGCGCGAGCAGCTTCGCAAGACAAAGCTGCCATGACATCAACGATCTTCACCAGAGCAGATGAGCAGCAGTCCAAAATCGCACAGATCGCAACCGATGCAACACACGAAGTCTCGGAAACACCAATCTCTTCTCGGCCGACTAGAATCTCGTTAGCATCCCTCATATTCATCAAGGCGATCAAGTTCACAAACCCTAAAGCCGAACAAAAATCGAGTCTTTCATGGCCTGACGCAAGATTTAGTGTGTCCGCGATGAGAGACGGGAGGTCGGGGAGGATAGCAGCATCGTAGAGGACGAGCTTATTGAGAAGAACGACGAGGGCAATGTGAGACTCCTCTGCGGTCAACGACAGGGGGGGGCGCAAAGGGTAATTCTGAGTATGTTCCGCCGGAGAAGACCGCTTGGATTGGGAGAGCTTCTCGAGGGCAGCGGGGTCGATATTGACGGAGGATAGGCTATGAGAGACAGCATATACAGTCGAATGCGAGACAGATGAACCTTTTCCACCGATAATGACGGTGGAGTTCGCTAACGTAGAAGCCATGAGGGAAGAGCCACGGCGAGCAAGCGATGGAGTTCAAGTTGAACAACCGTGAACAAGGCGGCGACAGCAACGAAAGGAGAAAAATAAAACCTAAACAACGTTAGGTACCTATTAAAGATAGGTTAATATTTTTATTAAATATAATGACATTTATTAAATATGTTATTACAAGTGATCTAATTTAACATTGTTTTTACGATAATAATTATTTTTAATAAATATTGTGATAAAATATTTATAATGACACTGTAAAATAAGTGTCATAGTAGACTATTATTTTTGTAGTGGAATTAAGTTAATTTTATTCTTTCTGGTTGAGTTAGATCCTGAAGCAGAGGTGGTGTCGCTGTCGCCGACTAGCCGAGGACGCAGATGGAGTCGGATCGCTACGTGTGCGAGATATGCAAACAGGGGTTCCAGCGCAACCAGAACCTGCAGATGCACCGGCGCCGGCACAAGGTGCCGTGGAAGATGGTGCGGCGGGCGGAGGCCGGAGATGGAGGAGCTGCGGCGGCGGGGAGGAAGCGGGTGTTTATGTGCCAGGAGCTGAGCTGCCTGCACCACGACCCGCGGCACGGGCTGGGGGACCTCGTCGGCATCAAGAAGCATTTCCGGCGCAAGCATAGCGAGAGGCGGGAGTGGGCCTGCGCTCGCTGCGCCAAGTCCTACGCCGTCCTCTCCGACTCCAAGGCCCACCTCAAGACCTGCGGCACCCGTGGGCACGCCTGCGACTGCGGCCGCGTCTTCTCAAGGTACATAAATCGCGGCCACGAGTGCCGCCGGCCGAAGTATAAATTTAAAAAAATAAATTTTGATCGGAGCATCAGGCTCCTGCAGCTCATTCCTCCTTTCACCGGCGGCATTGCTGGAAAATAGAAAATGTGCGGTATGGTATGTTGTATTTTTTTTAAATAAAAAAATACGTTTGATATAGAAAAGAAAATTAGAAAAATGTGTTATGTGTTTTTTCTCTCACGTTTCTTAGAAAATAATTTTTAAACAATTTTTATTTTTCTAAAAAATAATATCCTCTTTTTTAGAAAACAGAGATGAAATTGTCAATCAAATAATATTTTTTATTTTTTTAGAAAATAAAAATAAAAAATAAACGTATCAAACGCTAAAAATTATTATTATTATTATTTAAAAAAATATGAATATGCAATCGAATTCAATATATTTAAGTTAGTGCTAATTAATTCGTAGGTAATTCAACATTTCAAATCAAATTATAAATTGCACCATGCGTTGCATCTTATTTTGTCACTAATGCAGTGGGGCCGGCCGAGTTCAAATTTGAAATTTCAAATGTCAATTTTTTTAAGCGTTAATGTGCGAGCGAATCAGTGTACCCGTCCAACACCATCGACGTAACTCGTTAGGATAGCGGGCCTCTTGGGTGTCCCACTTGGCGTACGTCTCTCGCCAAACGCACCCATCTTCGTCGGTGTACTTGTCTCTCGGTTATCTACTCTTCGGATGCACTCCGGTAACAGTTTGAATTGGTAAGTTAAAGTTGAATAGATTAATAATCGGACGGTCTTCTTAATTCAATCAATTGAAGGTTACAATTTTTCCGATATTGGTACTTGGACAGGATCCTTCCCCTTCCCGCTCTTTCACCATATGGACCTAGCCGAACTCAAAACGCTCCCCTCTACCTTTTCCGCCTCGAACTGCCCTTCTTCGCCACCGTCTCTGGTTCTCAATCGATTCGTCGCCGGCGTTGGACATGGATATCGATTCCTTCCCGATCAGGAAAAATCACGCCAAGATCTACCAGGAATGGTTCTCCCTCGCGGATTCAGGTTCACCGCCGCTTCCGGATACTTTATCCTTATTTTGTTCCTTAACACCTCGCTCTAGCCACGAAATCATTTTGAGATTTCAATCATGTTTTTGATAGACGGGGATGGACGCATCACGGGAAATGACGCCATCGCCTTCTTCGCCATGTCCAATTTGTCTCGCACTGACCTTAAGCAGGTAAATCGGGTACCGTTGGTCGCTGCTGATGTTTTTCTGTGGTTATTGTCTGATATATTTTTTCTGATCATATTTATTGCAATTACCGAATCCGTCAACAATACCTTCAGGCTTCTGTTGCATATTATGTTTTTGAAAAATATTACACTAAATTGGACTTAGGGAAGGAGTTGCCGCTTGCTATGTTTAAATCCATAATGGCATTTACTAACTTGAACTCGAGGAAAAGTTGCTACCTTCTGTATTTGAATCTATAATGGCATGTTTCCTATTTTAATCATTTGGATTTGATTATGGAGTTGAGGTCACGTGTTGTTTTTCTAGTTTTGAGATTTCTTCGATTTAGTTTATTAGCTTCCCCTTTCTTGTTCACTATCAGTGAATCTGTGTGTTGCATTTTTTTTCTGTACCTAAATAGATTTAAGTGGCTAAGTAAATCTCTCTATACCGCTTTGTATGAAGGTATGGGCCATTGCTGACTCTAAACGGCGAGGTTATCTGGGCTTCAAAGAATTTGTATCAGCAATGCAGGTCTTCTTTCTTCGTTAATTAGTTAATTATATTTAGTTCGATCTATCAGGGGTGTGATTTCTTTCTTTAAGCTATGTCTGTTGTTTTGATTTGAACAGCTTGTGGCGTTAGCACAAGCAGGCAATGAGATTAACCAAAATACACTTTCTCATGCGGGTAATCTGTCAATCTATTGTCTGAAATAAGAAATAGCAAACTTTCAATGCTTCTAAATCACACACCACTTTCTTTCTATCATCACTCATACAGATTTGGACAAATTGAATCCTCCACTTATGGAAGGCCTAGAAAATTTACTTTCTGTAAGTACCATAAATTTTCTCATCAGTTTGAAACTTGAAATTGTCCAGATATATACTTTTTTTCAGCCCAATTTAACTTTCTGGCATTTTTTTTCTCAGAGAACTAACGCTTCATCAGTGAAAACTGAACCTGAGCCATCTGGTAAGGCATTATTGTGTATGCTGCGCTGGAATTGCTGGCACTAAAACAATGTAACATTGTTAGTCTCTTCTGTAGTGAATCTTCAGACGCAAAGACCAACGTTACAGTGGTTCGGCTCTAAATCAGCAAAAACGGTACCCTACCCCCTCATACATGTAGTTCTGTATGTCAATGCCTCATTGTGCTTGATCACAATACTTTTCCTTTGTTATTTTCATGCGATTTAATTTGGAGTGCTGAATAGTAAATACCTTAAATTCATTGATCATTGGTATATCAATTTAAGTTTCTTATGTGAAATGTAATTTTATTCAATTTAATATTTTAAATGACTATTTCTTGACTTCTATTGAATCATAAATATTTAATTTCTCCTTTTTTTCTTGGTTTGTTTTTCTTTGTCATTCTCTTGATGGATGATGCTTGGTTATTATTATTATTATTATTATTTCAAAATTAACTTTTAAATACCTAGAATGGGAGATTTGAGTTATCGTGTGACTTAGAAGTCACGAATTCGAGTTTCAAAAATAATCATTTGCAAAACAAGATAAGGTTGCATACAATAGATCTTTCTCTGAGACCCCACATTGATGGAAGTTTCGTGCACTGACTTATCTTTTTTTTTTTTTTTTACCCTTTTTTAACTTTTAATTCCCTACATATGTGACAAACAAGTGTGAGAGTCTTCAAGAGATTAATCAAGAAAACACTTACGAAATAGAACCTAAATGATTGACAACACCCATAGGGCATAACATCTTCTTTATTATTTATATTTACATTTACATTTACATTTTTTTTCTGAAAATATTTTCAAGCCCTTCTTTTAAACTAAATTCTAGCATACATTTATAGGACCTTGATTATTTCATACCATGCCAGTCTGTCTGCTTGGTTCCCTTTGAATATCTTATAACACTTATGGCAAGTAAGATTTGGCATAAGATTTGCCTACCTACCCCTTGGCTACACTAATCATTGTTTAGATTGGATCTGTGAATATGCAGAGGTTGGTGTGATTCCATTAGTTTCATATATGATTGATTCAATATTTGCTTGATTAGTTGAACTTTCGGTGTTTCATTTCCTTCGGTCTAAGTTCAACAATTTTGTATTGTTTGTTTGGCAAGTTTCTAATAAGAATGCATCTTTATATACCTAAACAGTTTCCTTTTTTAAATTGAGTGCTGTTTTATTTTGATTTAATTTCCTATGTTACTACTAGTTATATTCTTTTTGCGTTAGCTATTTTAATATCATATATTTCCCGTTGTATCAGATACCATTGAGTTCAGTTACTTCGATCGTTGATGGATTGAAGAGGCTATACCTCGAAAAGCTGAAACCTCTTGAAGTTACCTATCATTTCAATGATTTTGCCTGTCCTTTATTGGTATGTCTGTGCTCTACTTGATCATTCTCCACTTTTTAGTTGTACTTATCAAGCCTTCATTAGTACTGCGAACTAATAAATGTATCGATGTGTCTTTTTTTTGCATGCATTCCACTTAATTCTTATTCCAAATACATACTGGCTGCCTCACAGACAAACAGTGATTTTGATGCTAAGCCCATGATCATGCTCCTGGGTCAATATTCCACTGGAAAAACAACATTCATTAAGCATTTACTGAAGTCAAGTTATCCAGGTCCTTATTTGTCACAATGGCTGAGGTTTTCTTTATTGGTTATATTTTTCATACTAAGTAAAATTTTCATCACGGTATGTTTTTTGCTCTTTTTCTTGCAGGTGCTCATATCGGTCCAGAGCCAACCACTGACCGATTTGTTGTGATAATGGTATGCAGTATCTTTCCTTTTACTACTGATGATCTCGGCATATTTCCTTAATTTTGAGCGAACTAGTTTTGTGGGAGGTTGATCATTTTCTTCAGTAGAGAAGGATTTTGTAGAAGTAAATTGCTTGTCGTGTCTCCTTTTCGCTTCAAACTATGCGAACCTTTCGATGGCCTATCAAAGAAATGGTTATGTTATTTTAGTTGATAATGTTGTTCATTCCATATCCAAAGGGAATGCTATAGTTGATCCAATCCGAGTCATGGCACAATCGTTGGACACTAAATTTATTGTATATCCTAGCAATGCGGATAGTTAATAGTTATTAATTTTCACATTCTTCAAGAGTAGTGGATCTAGAGCTGTCAAACGGGCCGACTCATGGCGGGGCGGGCCAACCCGTCGTAAACCTAATATTTAGCGGAGAGGGGCGGGCCGACCCATCATCTCGGCGGGTTGAGAAATTTCCAACCCAACCCAACCCAAGGCGGGTTGCGGGTTAGGCGGGCCAACCCGCGGGCCACACAAATTTTAAAAATATATTTAAAATTACTAAGGTGTTGAGGGCTTGAGGTAATGATTTGTAAGACAGATAGAGTACCATGATTAAAAAAATAAATATTTGAAGTAACTAAAATCTTATAATTGTGATTCAATTATCGACTTATAAAATTAAGTACCGATATTTTTGATTCCTTTCCAATGTTCTAAAATATTTAAATCTTGATAATATGTAAATGTAAATTTTTACTCTTTCAAATAGAGATTCAATTGAGATTTTTTAACTTGGGTAATTATTTGATTTTGATATGTTATTATTTCCTATATTGATTAGAATAGTAGTGACAAGATAATAAAAAGCAATTAGAGTATAAAAAATATTCTTTTGTTCTTTACTCTTAACTTCTTTTATACTTTGTCGAGGTGTATGTGTGATAGAAGAAGATTGTAATGGTGAAAAATTTGTCTTTTGACATTTCTCAACCCGCGGGCCAATCCGTCCCACGGCGGGCCAACCCGTCTAGATCCGCAACCCGCGCGGGTCGCTCCGTTTAGGCCCGCCAAAATGGCGGGTTGATAAAAGTTCAACCCAACTCACTTAAATTGTTTGGCGGGGCGGGCCAATCCGGCGGACCTAACCCAACTTGACAGCTCTAAGTGGATCTGCATACTTGACTTATTTCTTTTTCTTTATTTTGAACAAGCTAGCTATGTGGAGGGTTGGTATTTTTCTTAACTAGACGAACGATTTTGGAGCTTCAAGACGTGAAAACATTGTTTTCACATTAAGCATTGTTTTGGAGCTTCACTAGAAGATAATTTCCTTTTTCATTTGCCGTGTCTCTTTCCACTATTGTCATCATCATCGACCATAGTTTCTTTTCACCAGAAGATGTGGAAGCAGTAGTTTGCATAATTCCATATTGGAGCTTGTATTCATTTTCTGCTTCTCTTCATTATGCACCGTGCAGTTATTTAATTACTTTTGGTTTTTCAGTCCGGACCTGATAAAAGGACTGTTCCTGGGAATACTGTTGCTGTACAAGCGGACATGCCTTTCAATGGTCTTACAACGTTTGGATCTGCGTTTTTATCAAAGTTTGAGTGCTCACAAATGCCAAATTCGGTATATTCTCTCATCTTTTTTTTTAATATTAATGAAAAAATTTTGCTGACTAAATGTACTTCTGAAGCTGCTGGAACACTTGACGTTTGTCGATACTCCTGGCGTACTTTCTGGAGAAAAACAACGAACTCAACGCAGTTATGACTTCACCGGTGTTACATCATGGTTTGCATCGAAATGTGATCTTATTCTTCTTTTGTTCGATCCACATAAGCTTGACATCAGTGATGAGTTCAAACGTGTTATTGCCTCTCTCCGTGGTCATGACGACAAAATACGTGTGGTTC
The DNA here is from genome assembly GCA_025175895.1 of Wurfbainia villosa. Classification (NCBI taxonomy): domain Eukaryota; kingdom Viridiplantae; phylum Streptophyta; class Magnoliopsida; order Zingiberales; family Zingiberaceae; genus Wurfbainia; species Wurfbainia villosa. The sequence continues at coordinate 56,245,349 of CM045990.1, read as the reverse complement.
TGAATAAAGCGGACCAAGTTGACACTCAACAGGTGAACCAGTTTCAATTTCTTTGAATCCGCAAACGATATACTCATAGCACATGTTTCATCCTCGCAGCTTATGAGAGTTTATGGTGCACTGATGTGGTCACTCGGAAAGGTTCTAAACACGCCTGAAGTAATGCGTGTATACATCGGGTATGCCGTCCTTTTCATTACTCTTTCAAGATTTTGATACAGTATCGCTTTTATGAGACCAGAATCTGTAAAATAGGGCTTTGATAAATAAACGAATACATAAGTTGTTGAATTATGTTTAAACAGTTCGTTCAACGACAAACCCATAAACGAAGCAGCAGTTGGTCCACTAGGGAAGGAGCTGTTTGAAAAAGAACAGGATGACCTCCTTTATGATTTGAAAGATATTCCTAAGAAGGCTTGTGATCGCAAGGTAATTCGATCAAATCTCACCACCTTTTATAGCGCATTTTATCGTCTAATTTCTTTTAATATTTTCGGTGATTGCAGATCAACGAATTCGTTAAGAGAGCTAGAGCGGCAAAAATTCATGCTTATATCATTAGTCATCTTAAGAATGAGATGCCAGCAATGCTGGGCAAGGCAAAGGCTCAACAAAGACTCGTTGATAATCTCGAGGACCAGTTTGCTAAGGTATTTTTCCCCTTTACATTTAATTTAAAAATTGTTTTGTAGTGCTTGGAGACAGTTTGTTTTCATCTCTTCGTGTGGCGGTGGGGGTGGGCACAGGTGTCTGGCTTTAAGAAACATTCAACCGGACATTTTCTTCTGATTTTTTTTTTCGATTATCTTGGGCTCTATGTTTGCAAAATTATACTAAAAACAAAAATCTAGTATGAGCCCAAAATGTAATATATTGTGTATACTTGAAACTCATCCCCATACCCCCAGAGTACTACTACAATGAAAAACTCGTATGTCGCTCAGATACCAAAAACTTCTCTATAAGTAAATCCTGTCCTCGTATCTCCAGCCGCCTCCAAATTGAACCCAAAGCGTAATCATATTTCAAACTTTCTAAAATAGAATTAATTTATCACTTTCCATCATATCCGAACCTGTTTATGCCCAATATGTGACTGAATCAAACACTTTAAAAACTTTAAAAAAAGGAATTTATTTGACATCTAATTGGGTCTATTATTCCCAATATTTGGCTGGCCTAGTTCATTACTTCTGAAAACAAAAAAGACCAGGTTGCTCTCTATTTTGATTTCAAATTGATTGTGCAAATGTTGAAATTATGCTTAGATTCTGTCAGCTGCTTGGAACAGGTTCAGAGGGAGTATCATCTCCCAGCCGGGGATTTCCCGGACGTCGATCACTTTAAAGAAGTTTTGAGCGGCTACAGCATTGATAAGTTTGAGAAGCTGAAACCCAAAATGGTGCAGGCTGTGGACGATATGCTTGCTCATGACATCCCCCAACTGCTCAAAACTTTCAGGAACCCATACGAATGCTAAGAATATCGCATCGAGAGCAGTTTACAATTACAAAATGATTTCTAGTATTCTTTAAACAGGAGCCAATCTATGGATGGCTCAGATTGCGCCATGTTCCACTGCGCCATGCTATTATTAAATTCGAACTTGTAACTATAAGGTTGGATTCATATTCCGTGATATATAATCTTCGATCATTTTTTTTATTCAAAGTAGATGTGTTAGTTGCTTCCTTTGAGTTCCATCAACAAAGGTTCATATTTCAATAATACTTTGGTCGAGCAAATACATCCAAGTCCTTGCTCATCTTTCTTATCCATTTTGCCAAAAATATGTATATCTTCGTCCCTGTTGGCTTAATTGTGATACGAATATTATTGACCAAGTGGTTTTGTAGAGCAGCTTGATGTATTACAAATTTGTCAATTTAAAATATTGATCAATTATTATTGAATTTGAAATTACAGTAAACTTTCACAAACTTTTGAATTACAAATAGAGCCGAAGACACGCGCGAAGGGCTATTTGCAGCATAGGGCAAAAATAATGAGGAACAAGAGGCATCGTCTTATCATGAATACATTAGATGACTAAATCATGCCATACCTCTTCGATTGTAGTACAATTTTTCGAGAACATATAGCGCATGCACATGCTCATGGATATAATGGAGGATGAGTGTCTGTAAAGGACCAAATCAATAAAAGTATCAAGAAAAGAACCATCATGAAATTCATTCAGCGTTTATCGAAAGGAAAATATAGTCAAAATATAAAGCACTGCATATAAATATTTTTGCTACAGACTTATTGAAGCGTGGAACCCTTCAGCATAGACGAAGCTATTGAAAAGGTTTCTACACTTCAGTCGAGAAACGATCCAAACAGAAAGGATCATTTTCTTCCCACCCATCAAACTCCACCAGACTTTCTCCCTTGCTATAAGACGGCCTTTCGCTCACTTTTCAGGGCCTTCACTTGCTGCTCGTCGGCACCTCCATACATATCTGCATTGGCATCCCGGAGAAGCAGCTGGGTTACGCCTTCATCGGAGGGATATTTTGATGCCCATGACTTGTTCGCCGTATTGCCTGAGATTAAGGACGTCCTGAGAAAGCCGGAGATCATTAGCTACTTCGATGCAATGACTTATACCAAGGTAGATTGATTAATCTTCTTTCATGAACTCTTCGTACGTAGCAGCTTAATTAGAAAATCTTTCCAAGGTTTAGTACTGGTGCTAAGTTGGTTTTGTGCATATTAAAAATTAAACAAGGAGGTGCTGTATGTCTCTCTCTCATTCAAGTGGTAATGCATTGTTCTGAATGCATGACCCAACAAAGTATGTCAGATTTTCTGCTTATATGGTGATAAGGATCATGAAGCAATAACCTCCGGATACCTAGGTATTCTACTCCCAACTAAATGAGACCATCTTCATTCTACTAATCAATCTGCAATTATGTTGGTTCCTGCAAATACAATACACTTTTGTACTTCCAGAGCGTACTTGTGTATACTCAATTATAACGTTTGATCATTTTAGTACAGGAAATGCATGTAACATTTGATTTGACCTCCATTGTTGACTCTTCTTTCCATTCGTGTTTTGCAGATAATATTTCTCTCACAGGCTACAGATTGTTTCTCTAGCTGTTTTCGTTCAATATAGAAGATTTGCATTGAACTTATTGTGCATAGGTAATTCATTTGTTTAATAGCAATAATATATAATCAAGTCTTATTTCATTAAATGAAATTGGCTAACACATATATTATATTGTCATCCTATTAACCATGCATGGATAATATTCACTTGTTTGTTATCAGAAAAAAAAAGACTCAGAGATGAAGCTAGCATATCTTTTCATGTTCTTGTACTTGAGACATAGTTCTCATTTTCCCTTCTCATCTAATTTGTTTAGTCTCACATGCTTTTGAAATACATCAAATGCTAACATATGACTCATTTGTTTCACACCTTGGCGCCACTTGTATTGATTTTTTAGTTCCAACCTCTTAATATGTGTCCCCATATCCGTGCTGCATTTGGTAGTTGATTCAAATTTAGCACCAACTTGATGTTCTTTTCCTTATTAGAATGTTGAACTATGGAAAACCCTTTAAGACGGGATACCATAAAATAGGTGCAATTAGTGCTCAACAACATATTAGATAGCGATTATAAATTAATGAATTAGTTTTTAATATGAAAGAAGGAACGTAAGGGTAACATATCCTCTTATTCTCATAATCATCTTGTTGACCATCACCTTCCGTCTTGGAAACTGCTCTTCTAGTAATTCTTCCTGTTTTTTCTTTTTCCCCTTCTCTATTTGTGCATGGCGAACCAGCAATATGAAGTTTTAATATCAAAGCTTTGAGTTATTAGCACAATTCAACAATAGCCGAATTCATTTTACTCTTCTTCAACTAGCCTTTATTTTTGTATTCATATGGAGCCATAGTTGAGTTAACTGGAAGGGAAAGCTTCAAGAGCTGTCTTAAATGCAGCGATGGCGACCTATAACAATCGATGTTGCTGTGCAGTAGATTAGCATGTGCTTAGTGAAGGCAAAGGTAAAAAAGTGAAACTAATTATTCTTTTCTAAGGTTGGTCTGCTCATTGATGGACTGCATCTACTTCACCATCATGTACATAATTGATTGCAGGACATAACGAGTGTTGCTTTCACGATAGGTTATTGTGGTGTAACTCTCCTTTCATCCATTTTAGAGCAAGACATATACCGCCATGGAAAACCTATACGTGGCTTAGAAGTCAGATCTACCCTGCTCCACTACTTAGGTACATTTTCTAAGGACAGAAATTTCCATCAATATAGAATTTTGAAAAGAAAATTCTTGCATTAAATTGTTTGCTGCCAATATACCCAAGATGAAAGATAATTCTTTCGATGAAGGATCAAAATTTCGAGTCATTCTAAAATTTTCAGTATTATACTGAAGTTTCAATGTATAGTATTGATAATTGATTAAAGTTGAAAAAGAAAGAAAGTGAAACATAAAAAGGAAACACATAATTTTAAATCTTGTATTATACTAAATGAAATGGTCAAAATATATCATTTTGATAAATTATTGAAATTCGATATCACTCAATACGGATTTTTTTCCCCCTTTATTTTATCTTCTTTTTCTAATTTGCAATTGGTCAAATGTGGTATAATACGTGTATAATATCTTTCTAGTTAAAGATCGAAACTAGATTTTAAATCTTAATATCTCACCCAACACGGTAAAAGACTTCAAATCATGCCACGAGCTTCTCTAGTTTTCCAACTCGATCATAGATATCTTCTTTATTCCCCTTTTATTTTATTTAGGTTGTGCATCTATATGATTTCCAGAATTAAATTATACTTACAAAACATGAATTTGCAATTTCAACTTTGTCCTTCAAATACTTTACATAAAAAAAACCAATCAAAATAAGTGTTCGACTACATATGGTTTGACTAAAACCCTATTTTATAGAATATTTCGAACGTCTCTCTCCTCTTTTGGGCTTTTTTTTTGTTTGTTGAGCACCATACGATGGTGAAATTTGACTTACCCTACTATGAAGAAATCTATGTTTGATTACCATAGTCTGTATACTGAGATTCTTTCGTGCTTTTATATGTAAAAACAGACTCAAAACTTTCTCATGAACATATTGTTTCATGCTCTTGTACTCCCAGCCCAGGTTTTCACAGCGCAAGGTAACTTTTTGCTCACAATTAATTGTATTCTTCCATGGATGCATGCTTTTTGACTATCTAATTTCAGTTCATTGAACAAGGCAAGCCCAAGCCAACCTCGAAAAAAAAAACTTCAATTCCTTCACCAACCTAAGTTGCTGCTTTCTCCTCTCTCTCCCTCTCTCTCTCTCTATATAAACAGGGCGAGCAATGGGCATGTGGGTTGTCCCTCTCATGTCAACTCGTACATCACTCATTTCTGTGGGGTAGGCCCAGATTGGATGAAGAAGGAAGACCTCCTAGAGACTTTATGTCACTGGCTGGAAGGACTGCTGCATGCATGGATTGCTGGTCAAACTGTGTTGCATCTATCATGGTACAGTCGAGTAAATGACCGGGCAGAGGAAAACCTTGCAGCTGAGGCATGCCAAGACTCGGTCCTTGAATATCTTGAGAATTCAGGGCGTATTTAGGTGGATAATTGTTTCTGCAAGGAGAACTTTTAGGAAACTGACAGACACTTGATAGTGTCTGATGAAGACAAGCAACACTGGAAATTGCTCTTGTTTGATGTTTATGGTCAGTCAATGAGTTTTATAATCATCTAAGGATCATGAAACTGTGTGATCAAAGGATCTTAGAGGAGGAACTATGAGAAAAAATAGACAATATTTCAGTTACAGGCAACATTATGGAGATTGCTTTCCGATCGCAGGCAGACATTGACTCTTTCAATCACTTCTTCATCATCAAGTGAATTATTCACTTGATACTTAGAAAATGGGCAGACAATTCATGATGTATCTGCAAAACACTTTATCTGTTCTTGAAAGCTACTAAATTTAAGCATATAAACAAACCAGAAGTTACAATCCCAGGACGATGCAAGCGCCTAACTGCTGCATTTTTATTTGTTTGTTTCTTACAGATTCAATTGGAAGCAAGCAGTGAAGTTCTTGAATCAAGGAGCAGGCTAATGGCTAGTTCAATGCAGAGAAGACTCGCAGTGAAAAAGGTTCCTGATTGACTACTTCGATTCTAGAACGCTGGCGACGAGGTGGAAGAAGAGGAAGAGTTGACGGAGTTGAGAATGGTGTTCCAGTAGTTCTTGTTCATTTCTACCACCTCTTCTTCCTCCTCTTGCAGGCAGTCATTGTTTCCGTAAGAATCGCCGCCGCCGCAGTCGGAATTCTTGTCTCCCAGTAGCATCCCGGTGAAGCCTCCGCCGACTTGTGGTTCGCCCCATCCGCAGGCCTCTCCATCTCCTAGCCACGGTGCCTCCCCGCCAGCGGCCGCGTCGTAGACGGCCAAGCTCGCAAAGCTATCCATCCTGTCGCCTCCTTGGTAGCTGAGGACCGTCGCCGCAGCATTGCCGTCGACGAGCACTCCGGCGGCGGCCGCCACTAGCAGCCGGTTTTCCGCGAAGCTCAACGTGGAGGTGGGCGACTCAAGATCCGACCTTTGGCCTTGCGCCGGCAGCTTCCCCTCCCACGCCCCTTGCCAAGCCCGGAGCATGCCAACGCAGCCCGGCGCCGACACGGAGGATGAGGGCGGCGACGCCATGGCCGCCGCAGTCCGGAGCCTCGACTCGCGCACGAGGCGCGCCTCGGCCTCCAGGCGCGCGCTCTCCCACTGCGCCATGTGGCTGAGGTTGGAGGCGCTCCGGGAGCGGCCGCCGTCGTCGGCGGAGCTGAGGGCGTCGCTCTTCATCTTGTGCGTGCACGGGTCGATGCCCATCTTCGCCAGCCGCTTCTTCAGGTGCGTGTTCCAGTAGTTCTTGATCTCATTGTCTGTTCTCTTGGGCAAGTGCGTCGCGATCGCAGACCACCTGAAACAAGGAAACATTTCCTCCAAACCATGAGTATTCTCTTCCCAAAACACCAACACCACCATGCTCACGCTCCGTTCTAAATCCAATCCCAGCCAAGAAACAACATATACAACATTTTAGTAATCAAACAGAGAAATCAATCGATCAAGAAACAATGCAGAATTCGGGAAGCCGATTGAACCTGTTCCCGAGCAGGGCATGAAGTTGTATGATGGTCTGCTCCTCCTGCACACTAAACTCCCCTCTCTTGATGTCCGGCCTCAGGTAGTTGGTCCACCTCAACCTGCAACTCTTTCCACACCTCTGCAGCCCTGCAAAAGCACCACAATTCTAACTCCGTCGTCCTTTTACCATTCTCAAGAACAATTCACGCGGCAGCGGCGAAGGTAACTCACCGGCTTTCGCGGGCAAAGCTCTCCAGCTTCCATGGCCGTGCTTCTCGACGTAGGCCAGCAGCTTCTGGTCTTCCTCCGGCGTCCACGGCCCCTTCTTCAGCCCCACCTTCTCGCAGCACGGCGATCGACCCATCCCAATGCACACGCCCTAACCACACGGGACAAACTGCAAAGTGCTCAAACTCTCATGGCCGTCGACCAGTCTATGTCATAGTGTGTGACAGCCAAAGCCAAGCCTTTATTGCAGAGAGAGAGAGAGACGAGCATAAAAGGAGGGTCACCATACAGAAATGGCACTGAAATAAATAACGCTCTGGTGGTTAGGGACACATTAATCCTTTGCGACCTCAGCTTGTCCTCTCCCCTCTGCTCTTTTAACCGCTGGTTGAATCCTTTTTCATCCATGGTGATGGATGGGTGTCAGGCTGAGAATGGGAATGAGAATGGAAGCAAGGGAATGCCCGGTGCTCAGTGCAAGGGAACGCATGCATGAGGCCTGCCATTCATCATCTGCACCAGTGAACAAGGCTTCATCGTGCAAATATTAACACATGCTTCCGCAGTGGATCTTTTGTTCTTTTCGACAGTCAAACTTTGATGAGTTTTTGCTACAAATTTGTGCATTTTGGATTATCTGGTGTCGAATTGGACTCAGAAGATAAATAAGAGGAAAACAATTAACAGAACAAAACCCTAAACCCTTACGTAGGAAGATTTCGCCACAAAAGTCAAATTGAGGCACAATTTAGTGGCCATACCAAATCATGTCTTTGACTTTTTTAAAGATCGTGTCTTTGACTTATACACTCATGTTGAAAAGCATATACCTTCATTACCGGGAAGAAAACAAAATTGATCGTTTCCAATTGGCTTGGCGAACAGATCGACAACACTTGTTATTCGACATGTACATCAGAATAACTTTAGAGCATTTGGACCGGTTACTAGTATTTACCGGTCTCCCGGGCCATGTATCCTGTTTGGCCTATTTTGCCTCTGTATCCACATCACTTTTAAACATTGCGAATCAATCACGTTATCAACATACTCTTGAAAATTTGTTTTGGAAAGTCTTAAAATTACCTCATAAATACCTCAAATTTTCTCAAAAATTTAATCGTATATATTTTTATTTTATTTAAGAAAGTTGGGCCCAAGTTGGACCTAGAGAAACAATTATCTTTTTTACCACCAAGCTCGTAATAGATAATTTCACTTGAATTCATGGTATACTGTGCATATTACAGATTAAAAGTTGGTAAGAATTGCCTCAAAAAAATTATCCACTTCCACTGAAAAGAAACAATTTATATATAAAAAAAAGGTAAATAAATGGCACCTATAGAAATTAGAAAATTCTAAGAAACCAACAATGCAAAAACCTTGCAATACCTTATCCTTCACACATGCAATCTGTAGCTGGATATGTGTAAATAGACTGTTTTGCCTTCCTCAACCTAATCTGCCCTTGTCTCGTCTTGTGTCCTGACTCGACAGACTGTTGAAAGTCGGACCACTCGATGCTCTTATTCAGAAACAATTGCCCTAACAGGCTCATGCTTGGTCGTATGGTCTTCAAGTTCTTGTATGTCCGATAGCCCAACTAGATCCATCAAAAATTCTTGGTCAGTAGCTCTTAAAGCAAGTGATTGTCAAATACTAAATCAGTATCACAAGAAAACTAACTACTGCATTGTGCATGTTGCCAGCGGATGCAGAGATGAAGATGTCTGCATGCATGCTAACAAAGTAGTCGACCGCAGCCAGAAGAGATGCCTTGCCATCCACCTGCATTAGCTCCTCTTTTGAAGCAAGGTTCTTCTTGTCTTCCATGAGCGGGAATAACTTTCGAAGGCTAGAAATTCTAGCCTCTCCGCCATATACCTGAAGCAACAAGGTTCAACATTAAGGCTTCCAAGCCTTTGTCCACTGACAAGAAGATTAGAATCCCCATGGGAGGGTCTTGTGACTAACACGGTAATAAAGTTATATCAATGAATAAGAGTCAATGAAATTACAAACCTTTTGAGGTGCATACCCTCCTACCGTGTTAGCCTTTAGTTGGACAATATGTTCCATGTGATTTATCTTTTTTTGTGTTGACTATGGAACCGACTGATGGAGGTGCTGGAGACGAACGAATCGTCTTTTTGCACCAACTGACAAAAAGATTAGAAAGAGAACACAGTACACACCTTATGGGAGGCGAGATATAGCCTGGTGCTGCTGTCAAAGCCCAAGGCTACCAGTAGCAGTCCTATTTCTTCTGGGGTTAATGGGCATCTACCCTGGCCTCGCAACTCCTCGTCAGTGAATTGGGAATTTAACACCCTCCCTTGCCATATCACTTGCCTATATTTGGCTAAGGCAAGCCTTTCAGCTTTACCACCCCCAAAATCACAGGCAGAGTGTGCAGCCATGTCCTGCACATCTTTGTTGATTATGACTTGTAATCCTAAAGTCCAATTTAGGAATTATCTAAACAGTAGAAATTTGTTAGGCTATACCTTATCGAACCGAAGGTGTAACACTGCAAATTTTCCGGGGCCTACTTCATTCTCATCTTGTATCTCTTTTATATATTCAATGGTCTTTTCATGGATTGGATTCCTCAATCTCTTAACAAGGGTCTGTCCTAATGCAGTGATATGAGGAACAAAAGCTAATGCCTGAAAATTTACTTTGCATCTCAGGTGTTGTATATCTCCTGGCAAATTGTCGAAAGCCAGTCGGTGTGAGAAGGGAGAAATGGCGGCGATGCCGTAACTGTTGCAGCACAATCAGAGTAAGCAACAGATAACATGAGAGAAAAAAAATGTTGTATATAGCCCATAGAAACTAAATCATGTAACTGTACATAATGATTTCCTATAAGCAAAAAAACTATTTTAGTTATCCACAAGACCAAATTTGCTAACCCAACATACAACTGTGTTCTCCATCAAATGACAGCTCACCAAACAGAAGCTTTTAAGTTTGTGCACTGCGATAACTCATTGGTGCAATCTAGTTGGTAACAAGCAGTGATGAGTTGGTAGGACATAGGACTTGTTGAGTCTGAAGATCCAACTACCAAAACTAATTAAGTAGAAAACAAATGTAATTACAAGCTTGTATTAGGACTCTAGAAACATGATGAGTTTACACACGACCATAGAAAATTATTAAAACGCAAGCAGAGAATTAGTACCCAATCCTTGGCTGTACGACTTGAGGGAGTTGGTAAATGTAATAGTTAAACTAGTGATAAACTGTTCGAGCGACATGAAAAAGCCGTATAATCACTGACCTGTGTAAGACAGGTAGAACATTCTCGAGATACCAATCTGAAGAAGCATGAACAGGTGCAGTCTTCACTCTTGTAGCACGAATGCCAATAGCATAATACTCTCTGGTGCTCCAAGAGTATTCTTTAGGCAATCCTCTAACTACTGAGATGTCATCTTTTAGTGTATCAATAAAATGGTCAATGTCAAATATCTCATCAAATGAGCTGCAAAATAAAATAAAAAAAAAAAAAAATATCATTATTTTTTGTTCTTTATTGAGGTTCTAAACTCACTAAAGATGAAAAAAATGAAGCTATTTCTCCAAGACTACCTCATATCTTTCCAAACAGGATTAACTTCGAGGTGTGGAATAACAAGGGTAGCATTCAAAATCTTAGCAACAGCAACTGCATCACAGATCTACAAAACAAATGAGGTTGAATTGGAAGTTTTCAAGTACCAGTTATTGAAAAAGACAGTAAAACAATGAAACTTGCTTACTGCCATTCTTTGTTGATTCAGCCCACCGTCAAGGAAAACCTGAATAAATCCATTTAACTTGCTAGGGAGTGCTAGAGAGTATAAAATAGAGATGTCATCCAACGAATCATCAAGAAAAATCAGTACATATAAAAAGGAGGCTTCTGAGTTGACCATGTAGTCTCACTGTTGTACAATACTTACAGGAGGTACTCAAAGATCGGATACAAGGTTTCCATCCTTGTGGCGATAAGGGAGCCCAAAGCTCAGACTTTTTGTCAATTGACTTGAAAAAAATAATAGAAACAATGAAAAAGATGAACATTGAAGTCAATAGAATATATGATGATTAGTGTGTATAAGTGAATATATGTACTTACTGTTCTGTGTTGTAAGGCACCCTTTAAAAGGGACAGATGCTTAGGTTGTGGAGCATTCCACTCCTACAAATATTATTATCTTAGACTCATTATCAATTGAAATGCAAAGAAACCCAATTCAAATATCACCAATTCCACTAAAATTCACAATGATATATGTAAAACTAAAGTGCTCCTGAATGCAGCTCAATAATAATATTTGAAGACTAGTGATACTTCAGTACACGACTCTAAATAACAAACTCAGTCTTATCACTCTAATATACTTTGCTTAAATGAAGTACTTAAGCCAAAGCTCGACCAGTAAATTTGGTCCTACAAACAGTTTCAACTAATTCTCTGGGCAAATGAAAATGAGAGTGTATTGAGCACCCTTATAGGATTGATAGTGAAAATTCATTGTATTCAAAACTCCATAAATTGATATTGAACAACAGCAATTGAATATGAATAATGCATATTCAGTTGATTCGAGCTCTAGATTAAAATAAAAATTTCATGCCTCTGATGGTTATCCGTTGCTCTCAGCAAATTGGATGACCAATCCATTCCTGGTGCACTCGAGGAGCAAGGGGTTTATTAGGGAAATCAAAGAACATGGATCATATCGAATCATCAATAATCTCACGTTACCGAAATTCTCATAAATTGAAGGACCAAAAAAAAAACCTTTCGACGCGAAATCTCGCACAAATCTAAAAACGGGGAGCGATTTCATACAAATTAGAGTTACAGGGAAGAGGGCTCACAGAGAAGATGGAAGGAAAGGTGCGAGCAAGCGGGCTGAAGAACGAGGGGAAGAAGGACGGGATGAGGAGCACCAGCGAAGCCGCCAGCAGTCCGCTCCTCTGCGGCGGCCGGTAACGGTAGCGCCACCACCGCAGCAGCATATCGCCTGCGGTCGCCGATGGTAGGGAAGCCAAAAACTCCTGAACCCTATAAGAACGAAGAAATAAGAAAGAGTCCTCGAGAGCAGACGGTGCCGGAATTTGCTGGATCAAGCTGCGGAGCGGCGGAGTAAGAAAATCACAGAATAAGGTACGCGACGTTTACCGTCCACGGGACGAGTAGTTCGACGGTGGTACAGAAGCGGATGCGAAAATGATGGGCTTGCTCGGAAGGCTGTACGATGCCCGTCGCCGGAGAGCCGCTGCCGGATATAGATGGGCTGGTAGCTGTTTTGGGCCTCCAATATCGGAAGCAAGGCCTAAGGACTAAGGAGGCTTTTCCTATCGAATATCAATTGACGTATTGCGGATCAAACTTTATCCAAACTCGATCCGATATGCTCTCTTGCCTTCCCGATGAAATTTTGATAATTAATTAAAATTGCTCTAAATCTGACTTCAATGTTACCTTCAAGAATCTAAAAAACAAGAGGGGAATAATTGCTCCCACGGGAAAGGCTTACAGAAAAATATATAAATGGACAACGGATCAATCTCTCGTAAAAGTGAGAGTTTAGTTCTTCTACGTGTTGGTTATTAGTCTCAAGGGTCAAAAATCCACCGTGATTTATCTCCCTTACAAGGATCCGAAGATGGAACGATAAGGATCGCTAGATTAACGAATTTCAAACTTTTGTAAAAAAAAAAAGGGAGAATAATTCAGATTGCTTTATATTCACTGGGTCGTCTTTTTTTGCAAGAACTATATGTGAAAATTATGTGCAAATTACATTCATTATCTGTTTAGTTGATTATCTACTTTTACTATATCCGAGTTTTAGCATTATATTGCAGGATTTACATCTCTTTTGCTAATTACATTGATATGATTGCATGATTTCTTTATTTTTTTTCAGAAATTCTGACATTGCCACAAGGCAAAAATACGTTTAATTAGTTGAATCTATCGAGGAATCATGATGGATCATATATTATCTTTTCATCGTTAACTTGACTCTCAGCGATGTTCTTTCTTTTGCAAATGAAAAATTCTAAATCATGGTGTCCTCAAGTTCATCCAATGAAAAGAGAGTTGGACCAGCTGACTGGAGTTGCAGCTATACTGACGATTCCCGTGCCTGATAATTGCAACTCAAGGTAAGGAATTCTTCTTCAAGATCATCGTTCGTTTCGTGCGTATTCAATATAAAATTCATTAAACAAATATTGGATGTACGTACGTAGCACACAAACTGGAAATTTTTAAACGAAGAACCAATTTCACAATTCCGAAGGGCAAAGAAAACTAAGAACAAATGCCTAAGTTAACGAGAGCAAACTGAGAAAGAGAGTAGAGAATAGAGATAGAAGAGAATTAAGGAAAACAGTAAGAATGAATGATGATAAATGATTACGCTTAACTGATTCCTTCAATTCAATCTTGGTCGGCATAGGTTAACCAAGTTATTTAACATGTATTTAATTGAACTCCGCTAAACTACCCCATCTCATCCTTCATGCAGTTCCAGAAACACCGATGAACATAGAGGGGCATGAAAATATAGATCCAAACAAGATGATGGCGAATCATTTGAAAATTTTGGATGTAAAACAAAGCGCTTAATAGTTTACAATTTTGCTAACGACTGAAAATGATTTCAGTTTGAGAATCCTAAATCGGAAGCCTGCAGTCAGTGTAATCATTAGAATCGACAGAACACGTCTAAAAAGATTAAATTTTTGCAATCAGAAGAACGAAAATGTTGCATAAATAACCAATATCAAATCCAGAAGAAGGTTTTCTGTACTATGGTTCGAGAAAGTAATTAAAATACGAATGTAAAAAACTTATAATTATTACGAACTAACAACCTCCAAATCAGGCAGTGAGCACGACAGCGCCTCCGGCCTCCTTGATCTTCTTCTCCGCGATCTTGGAAATGAGCTTGGTTTTCACGACGATGGGGCGGGATTGGGCTAGCGATCCCTTGCCGAGCACTTTGAAGTAGCCATACTTGGTGACATCGAGCAGCGGAACGGAACCGTCTTTGGATCTGGAGGTCGATTCCTTCACGTCCTCAGGGATGAGCGACCAAAGAGTGTCGACGTTGACGATGGGGCAGTGGAACTTGTTGCGGAGGCGGTGGAAGTAGCGCATGCCGACCTTGCCGAAGTAGCCCGGGTGGTACTTGTCGAAGAGGATGCGATGGTGATGCATGCCCCCGGCGTTCCCGCGGCCTCCCGGGTGCTTCCGGTGCTTCCCAATGCGGCCGTGGCCAGCGCTCACGTGGCCTCGCTTCTTCCGGTTCTTCTTCAACCGGGTTGTCATGGTCGTCTGCTGCTAGGGTTTCGAGAAGAACGAGAAGCTTTTATAGCATGCGATGATGTGAAGCGACACGATGATGAAGGGCGCCAGTCAAAGCCCAAATAAATTAATATTTTTATTTGAAAATATTTTAAATTAAAATAAAATAGCTGTACAAATGAAGCATTTTGCGTCATGCTTGGCCATGTAACATTACTCTCCTCTGTCAGTGAACACGAGGTACACCACCTATTTTATAGTCATTTGAAATAAATCAGAGAGATAAATACACGAGGTAATAGAGAGATAAATCATAAAAAATTCTATAAATTTTGATGTTATAATCAAAAATTCAGAAAAAAACTTTAGATATTCTTCAAAATCAATTTTTATTTTATTTATAAATTTCGTCATGTATTAATCATCGTGTCATCGGTGTGGAAAATAAAATTTCCAACATCGAGTGCACAGTGGAGAGAGAACCATTTTTAGCACTTAACGCTGCCATTGCACTCCGCATGATCATGACTTCAAATTATTTGGCGTGGCAAAATCCTCGTGCGTCTGTATGGCTATAGAAATCCATGTTGCAGGCTTGCGCCTGAAGTCATTCCAACCCTGTCAGCCAAAGGGGTGAACTTCTAATGGCTAGAAATAGGTAAAGTGCAACGAGGCCAAAGTCTAGACGCATATCATTCGAAACGTGGTCTAAACAAATATTTCAAATGTTACGAGATGATATATGAAGTCATCAATGAGTTTTTTTTTACTTCATCACATAAGATATAAAATTTCGATTTTTTTTTAATGAAATAACTTCATCGATCGATTTCATTCGAAATCGACAAATAGATATAGATAATTTGAAATCACATGATTCGAAGATTTTTGTGCTTCTCTCACACTCTATAATACGTACATATCACTTGGGTCAGTAGGTATTATCGTCGTAGTATTTGAAATGTTCTTTCGATCGCACTTCACATATGGAGCACGAGTGATAAAAATCGCTGCTCTCAATATGGTATATCACAATATTTTTTGAGATCATGTACGTATTATAGAGTATGAAAAAAGCACATGAATCTTTGAATCACGTGATTCCAAGCTGTCTAGATCGATCAGTCGATTTCGGATGAAATCGACTGATGGAACTATTCCATTAAAAAAAGTTAAAGTTTTAAAAATCACTGCTCCTGACACGATGTATCACAAAATTTTTTGAGATCACATACGTATTATGGAGTGTAAGAGAAGCACGTAGATCTTCGAATCACGTGATTTCGAACTGGCTAGATCCATCAATCGATTTCGAACGAAATCAACTGATGAAAATATTCTATTAAAAAAAATCAAGTTTAAAAAATTCGTTACTCCAAATATAGTATATCATAATATTTTTTGAAGTCATACACGTATTATAGAGTGTAAGAGAAACACAAAAGGTTTTTGAATTATGTGATTCCGAAGTGTTTAAGTTCATATTCAATTTTATCCGAAATCGACTGATAGAGTTAGTTCATTAATTTAAAAAAATACAATATTGAATATTGACTGGTGGGATAAATTGGAAAAGTGATATTTAATTTGATAATTATAAAAATTACCAATACGATTTTGGTATTTTTCAATTTGAGAGAGATTCCCTTTCCGCAGCGCCGCAAGGTGATCGCCTTCCGCTTCTCAAGCCTCGTCTTCTCCAGACTAGTTCTCCCCGATCTAAACTCAGTCCCCTGGCCTCGGATTCGTCTGTAGCCACCGAAACACCACTCGTCTAGGCCTTGGATTTCTCCCCTTTCCCGGCTTTCTCACATTTGTAATCGGAAACAATTTCAGGTCGAATGCCGAGTTTTCTCTTCAAGACATCGGTAGAATTTTTTGGTACTCCTTTCGTCTCACGGGAGAGCTTAGGCCCCGGCATTGCTTGCTTGCGGAGAGATGAAGCGTCAGTTAATCTTAGAAACAAATGGTATTTTCTGAAAGTCCAACTGCAATGTATCAAATAGCGATAAAAATATTTCTCTCTTTAATAATGGAAATACTGTGGCAATGTTTTCAAATATTTCCCTGGTATCCTTATGCACCATGTTGTATATCATCATTCGTTTTGTGATTGTAAAATGAAACTGATCAATGGTTAGGAGAAGAGTCAGAGCAGTGAACATAGATGGGACAACATAGTAATGGACTTATATTGTATGTTATCCTTCCTGAATACCCTTACAGAAGCCTTTCAAGTGAAATGATTTAGATGTTGGGGACATGGTGGGACGGTGTAAAGCTAACATTTACTATTCTGCTAAACTAGAGTTGACGAAAGCATATGCCCATATGAGATTATTGGTGCAATGGCATAAGAAGAATAGGAGTATTAAACGTACATGAGAGAACAAACTAGTCGACTAATATTGTATATTATCCTTTCTGTTTTTTTTTTCTCAACAAGTCATGTACCGCAGAAGTTTTCTCAAGTGAAATGATTTAGAAATGCTAGGGATATAGTGAGACTTCAAAAGATAGTATTTACTACTATCCGTTGCTTAACTAGAATTGAGCATGCAGATGTATATGAGATTTTTGGCGCAATGGTTAAAGAATACTAAGGGTGCTGAACATAGATGAGACAACAAACTAGTCAATTTATATTGTATGCTATCCTCTGTGATTATTTTTACATAAATCATCGAGCAGAGAGGTTTTCTCAAGTGATACGGTGAGACTTTGTAAAGCTAACATTTACTACTATCCTCTACTAAACTAGAATTGGTGCATGCCTATGACCATATGAGATCTTTGGTGCAATGATTTTTTTTAGAACCGTCAAGTGTTTCTCCTGCATTTGGAATTCTAGATTCTGCATGTAGAATAAACATTATGTTTGGTAGTTTGATTTTCACTTAACACAACCAATGCCAGTTCCAAGCCGATGGAAAAGGATGATGGTTGCATTGGGTCTAGACAGCAATGCTCAATTTGTCTAGTAATTTCATTTTCACTCACAAGTAGAAATTATCATTCATCTTTACATTACTGGTTTACATTATTCATGTGTCACCAATTTTCAGTATTGTAAGTCTGAAGTTGATTATAAACTCAAATATGTGGAGATGTGTTTTTCACCGTAGATGTTTCATTTGATTGATCTAAATTGTTATCTTCCTCATTTAGCACGTTCCTGGTTTAAATTCTTAATTGATGGTCAGTGATCATTTCTGTGCATTTCTTGTCAAACAACCCAGTCATTGAAAATCTGAGTTAAGCATCTAAGATATCAGATTGTCTTGCCTGTAAGAAACTACTGGTGCTCTATTCTAGAATTTCTTTTATACTGGTAAATACATCAAATAACAGAGGTACTTGTTCCTGCTTACAAGCACTTCCATAGTCAGACCTCTTAGTAATCAAATGTATAGTTGTACTTCCATCAAAATTAAGCCAAGATAATACTTCATGTACAACTTGAGTTGATTTTCAGGGCTGAAAAATTTTGGATGTCATTATTTTGAGGTTTCCATTAATTAAATGTTCAGGACTTGTATGCTTTGCAATCATGTATCCTATGACTTCCTTTTGAATGTATTTATTGTTCAACTAAAATAACAGGTGTTGCAGGTTCAGCCATCCTAATCACATGCAAGTAGTTCTTCTTTCACGTGTCTGGAAGTGCACAACTTTATCATATTTCTTATAGAAGATAAATCCATTCCCAATGTAGTTTAAGACAGTGAGAATAATGTAAGTAAAAGCTAGCCAGTTATATTAAAGTTTCATATCAAATTAAATTCATTACTGCAAGCATATTGCTAGAAATTGCAAAATCAAAACAACTTGAGACTAATTCCCACTTTCACTACTTGTTTTTCTCTAAATATAAAAACATTTATGATTAATATTAAAACTAATAGTATGATTTTCATTTTTTTCAATAAGCTTTCTGTTTAGTTGTTGGATTAGTGGTATAAATGGTTTTTTTATTTGTTTTTTTTTTCATTTTAGCCAATTGTAAAAAAGTAAGTTGTTTTTTGGTAGCTTCTCCTACTTTAAATGCTCCTTGTACGGTCTTTTTGACTTATACCTCTACAATGACATTATCATTATGTTTTGTGTTTAACCAGTCATCAATTGCCACGAAACAAACTGTATGAATCTATCTTGCTGGATATAAATCTTGAATGTCGGATTCTTCATTAGCCACTGCATAGTCTTCTCATACATGCATGGAAAAGCAAACAGCTAATTGTAAATGTGTCTATTATCCTATGAGTTGATCTCTAAATATACCATTGACTTTCAAGATTGTAATAATTCTATCTTATGATATTTGATTCTGCAGCAGATCTAGACATTCTTGACCGTTTCATTCTTTTTCCCCTGAACTTTGATGCCATACCATGTCAAGTATTTAACAAATGAATGAAAAATAAATGGAGGATGGATTTGAAATAAAATTGAATATAAGATTATAGATTTCTTGAGATGGTCTATTGTTTATGTTGAAAGCTTTAAGGTAAATGATATTTTTTCAGTAATCAACCATTTTCATTATCAATGGTTTGCATGCTCTTATTCTTGTTGATGGACTCAAAATCTCATCCAAGTACTGCATTGGATTCCATGAATATCATCCAAATATCACAATCGCCATGGAGAGATTAACTGTCTCAGCAGTCGGGAGGAAAACTTGAATGAACAATTCTTCTTCTGAACAATCATTATTAACAGTGGCACTCTGGACACTCTCTTAATTTTAGCAGTGTGTTCCAGAGGTGGACATAAATAGTTTTGTAATAATGGACTTCATGAAGCTGCACTTTGTATGCTAACTTAATTCTTGGCACCTGCTTCAGGTCCCCACATTCACCTTGTCTGGAGGGTAGCTGCATGTTCTTTTCAAAGATTAAGACTTTAAATTTGGCTAACTTCTCTTTGTTGTTAAATTTTTCATGGTGATCCAAGAGGACTAATAACTCACCTGCTAAAAAATCAATCCATCCCACTCTTTGTTTGTCCGTGCGCAGGTTATAAAGTAGGAAGACATGAATCATGCTTCAGAGATGAATGCAGTATGATTGCAGCTGGAGGTGGGTAGAAGCAGTAAAGATATTGCTGAAATCTTTGCCTGGTGGTCTCCCTGATCTGACACACTTCACCACTGTCACTGCCACTGCCGTGCCACATCCTTCACAAACAAAAATGGGCTAGGTAAAGTTCATTGGCTTCTTTGAAAATTTCCTGCAGTGTTAAATCTATAGTGATGATGATTGATTTGATGTCTGCTCAGTCATGTCCTCTTAGCACTCTGCAATCAACCCACTTACTGTAGCTGTACTGAGATTTTGACAGCCTACGTATGTTTTATGTAGTATTCATTTCTTTTCAACAAATAAATACTTGTGACCAATTCTTATTTTGCATGATACTTTTATGCTAAATTAATTACTATATATGAAGAAACCTTCGCAATTGTACCATGTGTTCATATGTTGATTAGATACCAGGCTTGAACAGCATAAGTTTCTCAGCCAAACTGGCAATAGATAGGGTAAGATTTGGAGCGAAAAAAGATGACAATCCAGGGCAAATGTGCATAACAGTATCGAGTCATGATTGTCTAGGTGATCATTGTTGCCATGCCCTTCCTTCCATGGGCATTGTCTTAATGATGTCTTTTCTTGTTATTCTCTTTATGAATGAAAATATTTTAGGCCATAGCCATCCCTGGACCATGGTAATGCGTGTTAGTGTCGGTGTTTTTAACTATCAGACAAGTTGTGGCATTAAATTCCTGTTTTCGTGCAAATGGAATTAGTATTGAATCCAAATCTTATCCGGTTTGGTTTTGATTGGTTCATTATCTATTCCGTCTTAAGGCTTAATAAATATCAGATGGGAGATTGATCTCGAGCCAAATCAACTGGTTTGGTTTGACTTTAAAAACTCTAGTTAAATTTCTCTGTATAAGGGGATGCACAAAAGAGATCTCGAGTTTTTGCACCGTGAGGCAATTAATTTGGTGTAGCATTTCTTCTTTGGAGTCACAAAAAGTAGGTGAGTAGGATTGTACATGAGCTTGAATGCCCATAGGAAAGATCTCATGAAGATGCATACCTTGTTAGTTAAATCTAGAATAAACTTCTCACAACTCTTTCCTTTATCTTAAAGTTGACTCAAGTTTCAACTTCTTCAACTTTCCTAATAGCTTTTTTGAAAGATTTATTTTATTTCTGGGGAGATATAAAACTGCTGTATTGTATGCTGTCTTGGATAGAATTTGAAACCAGTTTTCAGTTTACTGGATCGATTTGATTTCCAGATAATCTACTTTTGAATTTGATGGGAAGAGTTAGTTAGGGAGGACCTTACTGTCATTCCTTTCATTACATCTACAACACCACAACTACAATCATTTCCATAACTGCTCCCTTGCTATATATGGTAATCTTCTAGTGCCCCTGAAAACTGAAACTGTGTGCAATTGAGAAGAAAAAGATGCCTCTTATGTTAACTCATTGTCCAAGTTAAGCATATGGATGGGAATTGATTGGGACCCTTCAACGAAACCAATAGCTATTTGTAGTTGTGTAACATCTAACAATTAATCTGTCGAAACAAGGAAGTGATGGAGAAGAGCTTTTGTGCGTCAAACCTAAGGTTTGCTTCCATAGAATGTTGGATCCGGATTAATTCAGATTTGACTGTCTGCAGTAAGATTGGTTGATCATGAGATAGCACTGGCGCCATGAGAAGAGGAAATTAAAATGTCCAAGTGCTATGCCCCACAAATGCTGAGTCTTATGCTTAATAGCCCTGTAAGGTAAGTTTTCACATTTATCAGCCATCTTGGAACGGTTGTATTTGCAAAATGGGAGGAGAAATGGCTTGTATGATCTGATATGAGGATGCATTGTTAATAAATATGTGCACCTCCAATGCCGGCACATCTAGTTCTCCTCTTGATCGTCTGACATCTTGCATTGCATTCAATGTTGATGAGTCTTTGGCACTGATTAGACAAATTATTCATGTCGATGCCATTACCTTATTGGCATCTGATATAGGCTGATAGTTGGTTCCAGACAGTTTCAACTCTACTATATATGATCAAGCATAGTACAAAATGGGAATTAGGATTCAATCCTGGCTAAGGACCTTCCTTATGCAAGCACCAGATGTGCTTAATACATCATGAAATGGTCACTAACTTATTTCAAAGATTAATCCATGTATTGGATGTGGTTTAGACTTTGGAAATTATGGAAGGCTTCGTGTCTACTCTAGCCGTGTAGTTGTATGCCCTAAAGAAGTAAGCTTAAGGGATACATTATTCTTTTCCTAGCATGCTCCTCCAAGTTGCATCCAACCAGTTCTCACGTTGAATTATTTACCTGAACAACAACAATTATAAGTAACGAGGCTCATTATGGAGTTTAGCGTGCCATTGGACATTTAATTTATTTGACCTATTCTCCATAAATGTATGACATCTGATATTTCACTGTTTTATCAGTTTAAAATAGTGTATTCTTGCTGCACTCTTCAATGAACCCACTCCTACTGCCCTCATTTAATTGCAATGAGCCAGCCACGCACAGTGGCATTGCACAAACTGCAAAAACCCCTAGCTTTGAAGCCTTTTAGGTGTAGGGTGGTACATGCTTCGTGCAGAAACATGCAAGTCCTTGTTTATTTCTTGTGGTGGTTGTGCTCTTGTGACCGTTTAATATTTAGGACGCTTGAGCATTGCATAAATAGGCAACAGATTTGGTTGGTTTAAGGTATCGATTAGTTGCCTTAGGTTTATTCTTGTTCTTTAAACTTAGAATAAACAGTGGAGAGACAGCTTACAAGTAGCATTTAGTGTTTCAGTGCCCTACCAATTTTAAGTTCACCAAATTTGATGAGGTTGCATTAGTATCCCAGTTCCATTTTCCACATCCATTTTCAAGGCTGGTGGTCCTCAACTCCTCTCTGCAGCTACACAGCATGAGCTTTCATTCTTTCTCAGGGAAGAAAGAATAATGTAGGCCCATTTGGGTGGTAAATTTCATCCAAAACCTAAATATTAGTGAAAGACCAATAATATTACGAAGAAAAGATAAAAAAAATGACATTGACAATCGGATCAGAGTGATCAAAATTGCTTTGGCCTGATGCAAAATGACGTTAGCAGGTCCATTGCTCAGCCTGGTAAACCAGAAGCCGGACCAGATTGACTCCGTCAAAGCGACTGCTTCACCCTTCAAGTTTTTTAAATGCACTCGGTTTCACCGCTAGTTGCTTTGAACTTCAATTGTGTGTGTCTCGCGCGTGATGAGAAAATTCCCACACGCATGGAGCAGCGTCCTGGTGCCAATAAAGAAGTAACGAGAGGAGTCTAAAAAGATCAACTCTTTTTTCAATGTCTTGTTCCGCACTGCTTAATTGATCATTTCCCTGTGCTGAAGGTGAAAGACTTGGCCACTGCTTTCCCTTCTATGGAGTACTGCCAGAGGTCACCAGAAACCAGAACACAAGAGAGCAGTGAGGTTGTTAATTACAACAGCATTGGTTTGCCAAAGATCAGTGGAAGAGGTCACTGGAGACCATCCGAGGACCGCAAACTCAAGGAGCTTGTTGAGCGCTATGGTCCTCAAAACTGGAACCTCATTGCAGAGCAACTGGAGGGCAGATCAGGTTCTTGTCTTTCCTCAATAGCCTATATCAAAAATTTCACCCTTCTTCAAGAAAGTTGAGTAACTGAACGTTCGTTTTTTTCCCTTTTTTTTTTTGTCAATGAAGGTAAGAGTTGCCGCCTAAGGTGGTTCAACCAGTTGGATCCGAGGATCAACCGGAGACCATTCAGTTATCAGGAGGAAGAGAGACTAATGGTCGCTCACAGCTTGCACGGCAACAAGTGGGCCATGATCGCAAAACTCTTTCCCGGAAGAACTGACAACGCGATCAAGAATCATTGGCATGTCGTCATGGCCAGGAAGTACAGGGAGCAAACAATGGCTGCCTCTCCGAGGAGAAGGCTTATGGTCGAGGAGGGAGTAACCAAAATATCGTCTCCTTGCTTTCCTTTTCTTGGTGGCTCATCCAGTGGCTTGGATCGCAGTTGCCAGAGTTCAACTCCATTTGACTTCTTCTCTGGTAAATATTTTTTCACCATTACATTTTATTCCTTTACCAAAAGTTATATTTTTTTTAGATGCATGTCTATTATTAATTTTATCTTGAGTAAAGAATATAGTTTTACCTTGAAAATTTCATTATTTCTTTCTTTACTTGGCCCTTATAACTATGATTATAATTTATCAAAAGAAAAAGACAAAAACTTATTCCTTTTAGCAATATTGTACAATATTGAATTTTTCATCCATACATTCTCAAATCCCCGTTAAATATTTTTTCTTTGGAATATAAAGACATGTTACTAATTTCTCTTAGTAATAGCAGTTGATCAACCCAAGGTTCGTTTTTTCAACCAAACACCTCAGCAATCGAGCCATGCTTCAGCCAATGAGACGCTGCCATTTGATCCCGATCAAGAGATCACCAATCTTGATGCACCGCCAAGCTTCATAGATTTCTTTGGTGTCGGGGCCAGATGAGGCTGATGAGTTGGCAGTTGGATTAGTGGGGTCCAATCGAGGATCAATTGGAGAACACAAAAGAAACTGTGGAGCCCATTTAGAGATCCTCTTGGTATGGGTTTTTCTTTTCCCCTTTTCTCCTCTCCTCTATCTCAATTAACTGTTTTCTGAACGAAACAAAATATTTTGTTCTTAATTTATAATAAAAAAATATTTTATATCGATTAGTAAATTATAAAGCAGACAAAAGTCGTGAAATTAGCAAAAAAAAAAAAACATATTTGTAAGTTCTTGTATTAATTTTGCTTCCACAAAATCTATTTGCCACTTCCAATTGTATACGGGTCCTCAAACATTCCTAGTTACCACCTCAAATTACGTCAATTCCATTATCATATTTTTACATCATTTCTTTAATATTCAAAAATATATATTACAGTTTTTACAAAAATGATCAAGTGATTAACACGGATGATAAAATTATACCAAAGAATAAAGATTAATTTTTGAAAGTTATAAAATTTTTTGATATGTTTATCTTTTGTCATGTGAATTTTTGATTGAGTAAAAATATTTTTTATAATTTATTTTTTTTTTTTTATTTAACTGAGGATCTCTTTTTATCCAAAGAAATATATATTGCACCCTGACGCGTGCGCACGAGGACTTTCTTTTTCCTATTTGTCTGGGAAAATAGCAGTAGACAAGTGAAAATGAAATGGGGGACAAAATTTGATGGTTCAGTCAACGATAACTTATAAACTTTTCGAAGAGTGTATTTTTAGATTGTGTGGTGAATTTTTTTTTATAATAAAAAGAATATTTTGAAAAAGAAGTGCTGAAAAATATGAAAGTATATATAGTGTACCTTTAGAAATTTGTTCTTCAATCAATGGGCTTAAAGTCCATTGCTTAATGGGCAAAGTATTGATGGTATCGATAATAGGTTTCATCTCGAGTTTCTTGATGATCTTGTTGGTGATCGATGATCTCGTTGCCTTAATCGGTTGGATGGTTCTCAAAACACATACTCGCTCCATTCTTTACACAGCGTTGGCGATGGCATGCACAATTAATCTACAGCATAGCTCATTCGAGTCATGAAACCCTACATTTGCTGAAATTAATTAATTGTGTTACCATTCCAATAATGTTTTAAGATTTAGGGTTGATCGATTAGGCTTTGGAACTGCATCCCCAAACTTAAAAGGTTGCATTAGGGAGAACTTTGGATTGGCTGTGGCTTTGTCGAAGTTTTGCGCAAGCTTATGGGTCTTGACAGCTTCCTGTCGACGCCGTGAACCCTTGCAAAAGGATCGATTCCGTTGGCCTAAGGCCCAAGAACTTCAGTTACGTTGTCGAGGTCGACGGTCGGCGGCTGAAAATGTGTTTGATAATAGACTGAAATTAGAATGAGTTTTGTCATTCCAATAATATTGTTTGATTTATAAGTTGGGAATGGGAGTGATCGACGGTGGTCGACGGTCGGCGGCTGACGACGACTATCGGTGGCAGCGATCGTATTGGCTGGCAGCGATGGTTAATACCGGCGGCGACGGCCGGCGTGGCCGGCCGAAGCAATGACCGGGCCGTGATCGGCGATCGATGACCATGGCCGGCCGTACGGCCGATCGGCGGCCCGACGATCGACGGCGGTCAACGACCGTTGAGCGAGTGACGGACGACAGCGAACAAGAATGAAACTCAAACCCACCATGTGAGATGTATGGGTTTTGTTGATTCCCAATTATTTAGAATTGATTCTCAAATCCTCCTTCCTAAAATCATTAACCAAATATTTTATATGATTCTCATTCTCATTTCCTCATTTCAAACTCACCCGTCAAACGCCACCTTAATGCAAAAGCTTCAATAAGATAATTAACATACCAAAATGTTAGAGCTATGTTTCAACTACTGCCGATTGGTTATATGGATTTTATTATTGTTTTGATTGAACTTTTATGCAAAACTATAGCATAGTAATATTCAAATCAATTAATGAATTATATCTATTAGAATTCAACATGATTGAAATTGAAATATGCATGTGTTATGAGTAGGGAGTAGATGATGTGCCTGAAGTGTAGTCATGAGGTAATTAATTGATGAGGGTATCGCCGTTATAGTTCCATAAATCAGAGCAGTGACTGGAAGAGGTAATTCAAAATGTGAAAGTGCTTAGAACAAAAGAGTTCAACGATCATCATCGTCAAGTATCATTAGTCTCGACTAGTTGTCATCAATTAATAGTCTCAAAGATATATATTGATACCGGACAAAAGTAACTCATGATTAAAAAGGCTTTTGTATGATATTACTTCCCGATAAATTGCTGAATGATAAAGATATTATGACACGGTAAAATTGTAGAATGACAAAGCTATTATCTCTCGGCCTCGCCAAATGAAGAAGCTATTAATTATCTCTCAATCTCGCCGAATGAAAAAGACTATTTTAAAAGAAAGGTCTTATGTCTCGGCTAATATATTATATCTCAACTATATGACAATCCGAAGGTCTGACATTCAATTACATATTCCATTCCTGTCAAGTGACATTTCTAACATATATTATGTCTCAATTTTAATTAAATGATGTGACATTCATTGGAGACAAAATAGTCAACAAGACCTTCTTCAGCAACAATCTCCTCCGACAGAAGGACATATGATCATACCTGAAATATGTGAGGTCTATTAAATGAGGACGTATCTCCTATCAACCGCGTAAGGGTATTAATTACGGTCCATGCGCCAACAGTATTTATGAGGATAATGATCTCAATTATCTTTAATAATCGGTGTCGTCCTATCATAAGGTTATATCACCCACACTCCCGTAGGCAGGACTTCGCTTATATATATAAGGGGGGGAGGAGGTTCGATATCTTTTACCTTACACTAGTGCTTTAATATTTTCTCTACCTGTTAATTCCTGCCTTGAGTGTCGGAGGAGCTGAGCCGAGATCTCTCTCGACGCTTTTAACCGTTTCTTTCTGCACAAGATTCGCCTTGGCTTTGAAGCTTCATTAAGCTCACATCCGAGATAGTTCATCATTTCATTCGACACCATTGTCGCATCAATTCTTCGAACTGAGTCATCCCTTTGCTACTTTCACTACTGAACACCTCAGTATTATGATCTCAACCGAAACATGTACAATAGCACAGGAGCATCGAGGAGTTGAGATCTCGAAAAGCAGCACCAAAACAATGATGGTGACCCGCTTTAGTTTCCTTCCCTCCATGGTGTTGGATTACACTATCAATAATACAATTGCTTTCGAGAAAGTTTGGATAAAAGGTGCTCTAATTTAAAGAGGAAGGGATAAGTATATACTTTAAAAAGTTAATCTCATTGTGCTCTAATTTCATTTGCTTTCCTAATATAATCCTTTCAAAATAAAATGGGATTGGCCGGTTCAATCGCTATATCGGAGATTCAACTTTGTGCAAATCGATCGTCTTGTTTGAGCGATGGAGAAATCTCGATCGGTTCTCGCTAGTTTGAAATGTAGGGTTGATTTTTATGGTTAATTAGGTTAATTCACTAATGTCATCCTCCTACTTTGTAGTTTGGTTGGATCGATCAATATAGTTAATTAGGAACCTATATAATGCCTCTTGATTCGATCTTATGAGCAACGGAGCTAGCAATCTCAATTGCATCGGTTGAATCAAAGCGTCTTAGCTATAGTGGCTATCGTAGAGATATAATGTTGCGGGAGGTGACGGGTTCGAGCCCTCCTCAGCAATAATTGACCAGTAGGTTCTATTGACTGAGATATTAGGCCTGATCCAGGTAGACTCTTATCAACTCGTAGAACTGTACCTCCAAAAATTCCTTTGGGGTTTTACGATGAGAGCGCTCTGGGCTAATCACGTTAAAAGTTTATCGTACTTTTCTGCCTTAGCTCTAGTTAGCGTGGAAATATAATATCATGGAGTTGCCGGATTCGAGCCCTCTCAAGATTGACCAAGAGGCCCCGCTGACCGAGATATCCCGGCGTAGCTCTTATCAATTCGCGAATCGCGCCTCCAAAATTCTTTGGGAGTTTCGATGAGCGCCGCTTGGCGGTGATTACACGTTAAAAAATTTATCCGCCACAGTTCTTTGCTCTCTGCACAAATCAATTGCATCGGTTGAAAATTTTGCATATCTAAAAAATCTAACCACATGTTTTTGAATTTATTCCAAACATTTGTTGACCTATTCGAAGCACCTAAATCTCATAGAAGAGCTTATTTAATTTTTCTCTACTACAGTTATAAAATGTTGTGTGATACCAAAAAAAAAAAAAATACGAAACGAAAATTAATATAATACAAATTGTCAAAATCAAAATCAAAACTAATTGCAACTCAAAATTATTGTGTGCACTTTTGGTTGGGTCCACCTAGCTATGACCTATTGATCACGGTGGTTGGGGCCACCATTTTCTATCAGCCCGTGAATCTTTTTTGGTCCCTTGCAATATAAATATCTCCATTAAATGAGGTAATTTTAAAGATTTTTATCCCTTAAAATTGCATATATATTAGATTGCGATTTTCTTGATATATATGTATCTAGAAAAGATATTAATTTGATTATATATTAGATTGCAATTTTTCTTTTATAAATTGTCATTTTTGATTTGTTGAAAATAGCTAGGCTGACATCGAATCTCTAGATTATAATTATCGAATGATTCAATGTTTCAACGTTGAAAAAATCTTATCAGAGTTTGTATGAATAGGATTTAGAATTGAAGCCATGACAAAGAAGGGAGGTTGGCATATCCCAATCGAAATGTATTTATTGTTCTTATTAAAAATAAGCTTGCTATGACGTTGACTTATTTATTAAAAGAATTTTGTTTGAATTAAAGGAGAGTCAAATGTGTTGTAGATTTAGGCAATCTAGTGACTCGAGTCGAGTTGCCACCCTCGATGAAGATGAACGTAGGTGCACTTTGTGAGTCAAGAATCTTTCTAATTTGGTAGAATTGATCACTTAATTGTTCATTTAACATTTACCGAAAGAAACAAGTTTTGGACCATGTTCGAAGTTAGTGGTGACAAAAAGTGAAGTCGCAATCGAAGCAACGACAACAATTACTTCGAGAATATGTGCAAATTAACAAACAAAAATGGTCGCGATCAAAATAAGTTTTGGTGAATGAGAAAAATTAAAGTGAGATAAGGAATGATGATATTTTGGTTCCTCAATTTCGAAAAAAGTGCAATGGAAAGTGTGAAGATGGGATAATCATTTATTTTACACAAGGCTACTTCAATCTTGTCTAATTTGCAATATTTGGTACATGATTACTGTGATCTAATATATATTTACGGAGATACGTAGTGATTAAGGTATGACGGTGTTTATAAAAGTGACATGGATTGATTTCGGAGAAAGTCTAAAGTTCTTTTCTGGATTCGAGACGACTCTTCACTGCTCATGGCCACTACATCCGCCCATAGTGATTCCTTCCGCGAATATTATTTATTTGAGACGATTTGTTTTGGTTAGATGATGGATTCGGTGCTTTATATAATTAGGACAGTTTCCACCGAGAAAAATGTGGAACTGTTACATTAGCAATCCCTCTCTAGTTGCCTCTACCGATGGAGAAGGTAAATCAGGATCTCAAGTGGTAAGTGTAAAAGAGAAGATCGGTCGATAGTTCAAGACGATAAAATCTTCAAAAATTAATTCATATCAATTTAAGAATTATCCTTTTATAGTTACCAACTGGAATAGTACCAGGGACTTGGAACAATTTCCACTTGCTCCTAGTGAACGAGGACTTGATCGATGTAATCATATAATTAGGCATCATGAAAGAGCACAATTAAAGGTGGTGAGGAATAGAGAGTTGTGAAATTGTGTCCTTGCACCGCATTTAACGTGGGATTATTCTTTAGTTTTTAAAATAAACAGATGATTTCTTGTGATTCAATTATCAAATAAATTAATTTAAAATATAATTTATCCACACTCAGAAATCAATTTTTAAAGTATTAATTTTAATTGTTTAATTGAGTACACCATATCACTAAAAAAAAAATAGACTTCTAGAATATATATTCATTTTTATTAGAATTTCAACTCTATTCCTTTTAATGGTTTAATTGTTTAATTGTTCTCCTAAGTATTTTACCATTATACCACATACAACTATTATATTCTTTACTTAGAGGCGAGAATCATCATAAAGTTTAAACTCCCCTAAACAATGTTGTTATACAGATTGAAACCATCGTTAATAGAAAGTTCTCTAGGTCCAACTTGTTTAATTACTAGAGGAGATAATAACAATTAATTAGTCGATCAACATATTTAATTTACACCAAAATAAAATATATTTTAAACTATTCATTTCTAACTTAAAGTCGATAATGACATGAATCTTTCATTGAGTTATTCTTAATTTACATGAATCTCATGTGTGATGATCTATAACATGCCGAGCCCCGACATGAAGCACATAATCCGAACCCTATCGATTAAGGAACCCCATATATACTGATGAATTAAATACCCATGGAGACGAGGGCTAGCTGGGGAATAATTAATAATGATTTGATACTTCATTCTTTAGCTTCTTCTCCATCCATCTAAAGAGGAGAAAGCCAACAGAAGACGATTCATATTCATTCTCTCGATATCTATCTCTAGCTACACATATACGACCAAGATGGAACCTGTCTCACTTCCTCATCCATCAAAACTTAATCTCTGCAAGAGTACTGCAACTTCCTCTTTTTGACCAACTCAGTGGACACAAATTAAGTTGACCTCTCCTCCCTCGATCATTCTTTGTACATGGTTGGTATAGTAGGAATAGCGAAAGGGTTGAATATGTAGATCTTAGTGGTGAGGACCAGGGTGTTTACTTATATAATTTTCTCAAAAGATAATGTTGTAATTAAGGGACTACAAACGATTCAACTCTAGCATGACTGTATTTAATTATGTTTTTCTATTTTTAGTTTTTTGTTTTTTCGTCTTTTATATCCCTAGCTAATTGTGTACACAAGTAATCTGTATAATTGTAAGATTAAGCCAGCAATTTTAATTAAATTGATAGGGATCCTCTAGTTTTCAAAAGAGAGAGAGAGAGAGACAATAGAAACAAGATAGAGTTAATTGCTACCGATCATCGAGTTTTATGTGATTAATGATGTTTAGAATTTAGCATACCTAACGAGTATATATATTAATTAATGATCATCACCCACTTGAGAGAATTAGCAATATTCTTTACTAGATTAATTATTACCTTGCAACCAGTGTTTTAAAAGGAAAATTAAATCACTTAAATTGGACAAAAGACGAATGTAAAAGCTCTTTGTTTGCGGCACGAAAGCAAGAGGATGAACTACCTATCTAGCTAGCGTGATTTATGGAAAGCATCAATCGATGACATTAAGAAAAGCAAAAGATCAAACTACTTCGAGGAAAAAGATTAGAAATTTAAATTAGCATCTAAGTTATAGTGATTATCCCTCATTTTAGCAAGAGCAGTGAAATTTTTACTATTTGTGCAAATATATCATGATCACTCTTCAATTTAAGATATATATTCAATTTTTTAAATTATGTATATTTAATGAAAAAGATATAAATGGTCTAACGTATATTTTGTTATTTCTTAATTTAACATAATGCATCTAGTAAAAATATATTATAAGCTTGACTATACGTTTTAGATTCCTAAATCTTCCAATAAATTAAAGGGTCCCTCTAGGATTGTAGTACTCAAAGGGTTTGTACTTAGGGCAATATCATGAATGCTATCACCCTCTATCAGAGCCTCTAGCTATTGAAGCTGGGACCTCTTTCGAATACAACTTGAGATTTCTCTAATGGTGTCTTATTCGTGAAATAGCCTTGAAAACATGCATGAATATTCCTCTTTTTTTTTTTTTTTTTGCTTTTACAATTACTTCCATCCTTGTCTGAAATAATAGGATAGCTTTAATTTATTTATTTTCCCTTTTTTAATTTCTTCCTCAAAAATACGACAAATTTAATTTGTTCATTAGTTCTCTTTTATTTTCCCTATAAAATGCCCTTATAATGTTCATTTATAAGGTACAAAATTTAAATAGTATTGCACAGGAGAAAGAAAGATGCCCCAATAATGTGGCTTTTAATAAGAACAATGGCTCAAA
Source organism: Wurfbainia villosa (assembly GCA_025175895.1). Taxonomy (NCBI): domain Eukaryota; kingdom Viridiplantae; phylum Streptophyta; class Magnoliopsida; order Zingiberales; family Zingiberaceae; genus Wurfbainia; species Wurfbainia villosa. Next base: position 56,212,897 of record CM045990.1, on the reverse strand, counting down.
GACAAAGTATAGTGTTTGAGGCAGGCTTCATCTCCCTTCCCATTCAATTATTTTACTCATTTGTGAAATTGCTAATTAATAACTATTTTATTAGGTGAATGATCAATTGTCAAATTAAATGAATCGAGTGTTGATTAATTAATTATTTGCTTAATGGTGCAGATTATAACACTATAGTTTTAAATTTAACAGTACCATTATAATTATAAGTTTCTATTGGCTTTAGTATTGATTAAAATATTTTAACTTTTATTTATTTCTACCTTTTACGATGCAAAAGGTTTTGTTCTTGGCGCATATATATGATCATTAATCGAACGTATATAGATGAAAAAAATGGTGATCATGTTAGAGCAATCGTGGTACCTTGACAAACAATATCTAGTGGAGTATATCCAACTATATATACACGTTAAACTCTATATTTCATGATCAACGAAGACAAAATATTAACATTTTTAGCATAAAGAGATCATGTCTTACACCTAGATCTCACCGACAAAAAGTGCAAGTAAAAAGGAGCAACAAAAACATGTCAAATGTATGTGATTAGACACATTTATGAGAGAGAAAAATTATGGACCAACAAAATTTAAAAGAACTACACATTCAATTATTTTTTTTATAAATAAATTTAAAAAAAGCCCTACGCATTATAAGTATCTATTAGAAGTATTTGTGGGGAAGACCTCCCTAGTCACAATTACTCCTGTAGTTTAGGAAAGGGAAGAGTAAAAAGTCTTTAAAAGTCATAGACATGATAAAACCACAAAATAGAGGGGGATCAGATGCCTACTCTTCATTTCCAACACAAGTTAAAAATAATAATAATAATTTAGGTCGAGAGAATATATTAATTGATCATTACCAATTTGATAAAGATTATCTTAATTAAGACTTATTGTTAAGATTTTAACTTCAAAACTCATCCTCATCGTTAGTGCTTCATAGACTTTTTACTTGTATGAATCCAAGACGCCTAATCTTTGTCCTAAATATATATCTAACCCATTTGAACATAACACATAATCGACTCTGAGTCAAAACAAAATGAGTCAACTATATAACCAACATATAGTTGGATGTGAAGGATGTTAAAGAAAATTAAGCATCGTATATTGTAGTTCTTAAGTTCAGTCGACTCGATCAGATGGACCTAAATGCTCGATCAAAGAAGCACTAATCTCGCTTTTTGTTCGTTGTGGCATCCTCTCTCCTCCCTATAAATAGCACCAAACAAAGACAAAGGAAGACCACACCTTCCCCCTAGAGTGGTCATGGCTTCTCACAACCCTAACCCTAATGAGATCCATGACATTTCAGTGGCCACCTCGCAAACCTCCGCCTCTCCCCTCCACACCCACCTCTTCCCTCCCTTCCTCGCGAGAAAGGTCCCATCTACAATCATCTCCTCAATTATTATTATTATTTTTTTACTTTGGCAATTCTAATATTGGAGTAGTAGTGTTAGAATTTGATCGAGTAAAACTTGGCTACTTCAGGTGGTTTCTGAGATGATTGCCACTTTCTTACTGGTGTTCGTCACCTGTGGCGCTGCTTCCCTGAGCAAGAGCAACCCAAGCGTGGTATCCCAGCTCGGAGCCTCCGTCGCCGGCGGACTAATTGTGACGGTCATGATCTACGCCGTCGGCCACATCTCCGGCGCGCACATGAACCCCGCCGTCACTTTGGCCTTCGCTGTCTCGAGGCATTTCCCATGGATACAAGTATGTTACATTCTTATGAACTTACTTCCTATTCTCTTCTTTCTCTGCTATTCTAATTTTTTTTTTAATAATCTCTTCTTTCTCTACTATTCTAAAAAAAGAAAAAAAAAAAAAACTTATATAAGAACAAGGATGTTTTAGTGCCGAGAAGACAAATTCAATTATTTTTCGATATATTTCTTCTACTAAAACTATAAATATTATAATGGGTATCAAAGAAATGATTGAATTCATCATTTAAAAGCGTGGTCCACAGGCGTGCTATATGTATGGCTCCATGTGCCTCTTTGTCAATGTCTATTTCATACAATTTATATAGCATTTAAGACATTTTTATTGTGTGTATATCTGTAATTCATGGTTCACTGAATCAAAAAAAAAAAAAAGTAGAAGATGAAGAAGACATTTTTATGATATGAAATTTTAGAAAATAAGTTTTAAATTATAGAGACCATTCCTAGCTACAAAGTCTAGTCTCTCTTAGTTGACAATTTTGTCTTTCCAAATTCCACTTAGCGGTCAACCTCAAGGCGGATCTACTCGAGTTAAATCTAGTCGAGTCAAACGTAGTCAAAGTTACACGACGGATTACTTGTCTTCGCAATGGGAATCAAATCAAATGGACCAACAAAAGTCTCATCCACTCGCTTTCGCCAAGACAATCGACCTCATTGAGCATCACTTTGGGGACCACATTTATTTCATGGAAGTTTCAAATGACTATGCGTGTCCCATTTGTGTAGGTCCCATTTTATATGGCCGCTCAAATCTTTGGTGCTTTGATCGCATCCTTCGTCCTCTTAGAACTGTTGCATCCGATCACGAATTTGGGAACGACCACCCCGGCCGGTGCGGCATCGAAGGCCTTGGTCGTCGAAATTGTCGTCACATTTTGTATGATGTTCGTGACTTCCGCCGTCGCAACCGATACGAAAGCTGTGAGTTATATACATTTATTGTCGATATATATTTATATATTATGTATCTTAATTAATAAATAAATGGTTTTTGTTTTCTTATTTGCAGATAGGAGAGTTGGCAGGTTTAGCTGTTGGTTCTTCAGTATGCATAACCTCCATTTTAGCTGGGTAATTAAAATTAATACGTAGATTAATTTCACAAAATTTAAGATCTTACATAAGTAGATCAGGATCGAACAGGAAAAAACATTTGTCAATCAACACCTTGAAACTTTTGTTTTTTACAGAAAATATGTTTAATCTTCATTAAACAAAAATTTAAGGGGGAAAATCACAATAGCAAAATTCTTAAAAGTTAAAAAGAGACCATGTGAGTACTAAAGATGGAGTCGAGTTGTGCAGGCCGATCTCAGGTGGTTCGATGAACCCAGCCAGGACGCTCGGACCGGCAGTGGCAAGCAAGAAGTTTGATTCGATTTGGGTCTATTTTGTTGGGCCTGTTCTAGGAACCTTAATGGGCTCCTTGTCCTACAATTTCATAAGGCTGAACGAGAAGCCCACTTCGGCCCAAACCGACGGCAGCAACGCCCACAAGTACAAGCTCTCTTCCTTCAAACTTCGGAGGCTTCAAAGCCAGGAAATGAGCAACAATAATTCCTACGATAATATCTGATAATTAGTCATTTTGGAGGACGAAATTTCACTAGAAATTAATGTAATCGCATATAAATATATTAAATGTATTTTCCATGATGTTGTATATATATTTAGTTCAAGTAATGCAGGAATGTAATGTAATATCCAGTATTTTTCTGATAGAAAATTTACACACATACTTGAGTGATAAATTAAATCATTAGCTGATAATTATCTAATTAATTAACCAGATTAACGGACACTTTATCTCTAGCGTTGGAATCATAACGAGAAGAAGCTTGAACCGCACGCCTGACCGGTTTAATTTTGGGTGTCCAGACGGAGATGGGAAATTCCAAATTAGAGTTCAAATAATTAAAAAAATTAATTCTCGACTTAAAACTGTCCTCCCATCAATTAATTCCACGCTTATAAATTGGTCGAGTTTTGGGGGAACATGGTTATTGGTTAGCAATATAATTCTTGGTCATAGGAATTGATAAATAAATTAAAATTAAGTTAAAACATAATAAATATTTGTGTTTCCAAAGAAAATGTTCCTTTTCTATCAAAATATATATTTTTCACATATACAGAGAGAGACAGAAAAGGATATATTAATTAACACACTTCAAAATAATATGCTCGAAGGCACTTTTATGAAACAATTATTGTTTTAAACTTTCTATCTTTGTTTCTTTTTAATAAAAGGCATACCTAAAAAATATCATCAAAAAGGTTTAAGTCAGAAGGATTTGGAGAGACTTGGGATAGAATATAATATGAGAATACATGAAGCTTCTGTTCTGTTGGATAACATGTGAAACACCTCTCAAACCATGCAAAATATTAGTTTAATCACTCACTCACCACCCACTTTCATGTATAATTAATGCTAGGAATGCAGTAAAAAGTTTGTTGTTTTATCTAACTCTGTTTTGTTTATGAGGAGGGTGTTTAAGCTTAAAGATAAGGCGAGCATTCGGAGTTAAGCCCTGAGAGGGAACCCTAATCCAAGTAGTGTGTGTAGGTGACCATATTTTACATCTCGAGAGCCTAGCTAGCTCCATAAAGTCTTGCCTGAGGAGTTTTGATTTATCAGTTGGTAGCTAGGGTTAGGGTTGTGATGACGGAGGGGAGAAGTTGTGGTGTTGTTGATGAAGTGGAGATGAAGGGAAGAGGGTCGTCGCCTCGTCGGACGAGGTGATACCGCCGGGGGGGTTTAGGTTTCACCTGAACGAGGAGGAGCTCGTGAGGTTCTACTTGAAGAGGAAGGTGCAGCAGAAGCCTCTCTCTATTGAGTTCATCAGGCAGCTCGACACCTACAAGTATGATTAATGGCATCTTCCGATTAAGCTCTCTTCATTGTGTTCATCAACTACTTTTCCAATTTCATGTTTTGTAGCGAACTCTTTGGTCTTCTGTAGGCTGCCCTCTTTGACATTATAATTTGTGTGTGTATGTATGTCTTAGTTATGAATTCATAAATAATTAGTAAAATCCTTCAGATCAGCTTGCAACAACTGGAGAGAAGGAATGGTGCTTCTACTGTCCAAGAGATCGAAAGTACGGGAACAGCACAAGGCCAAACAGAGTAACTGGGGCTGGATTTTGGAAAGGCACAGGCACTGATAGACCCATCTACTCCTCTGATCAAAACGACTGCATTGGCCGGCCTCAACAAGTCCCTTGTCTTTTGCAAAGGCAGCAGCGGCCAAATGCGCGAAGACCAATTGGATGATGCACGAGTTCAGACTCGATCCCCACTTCCTCCGTTCCGCCTCCTCATCACCACTTTTAATTCTAGTACTACTTTGGATCATAAGAAGCATGATCGCAAATATCTTCTTTTTTAATATATCCTCCTCTCTATTTCCCTAATCAATAAAAAAATTTTAATTACGTACCTTAATACATATGGATTAATACAGGATTTATGGGCCATATGTAGGATCTTCAAGAAGACCAACTCAGTGGCAGCACAAAAGAGCCCTCTCATGCACAATCGACGGCTCAACCACATCCCACTCATCGCCACTCAGACCACATTACGGCCTAACCACAAGCTCCTCCAACAACACCCTTAAATTGCAGCAACACCAACAATGCCATGGCCAACGACTTCCCCCTTACAGCACAGGCTTCTGGCTCTTCTCTACACTGCACTGCCATGGACGTGACCTCCATGCTGCACAACCTGGGCAACAGCAGCAGTGACCACCATCAGTTTGCTGTGGATGGTCAGCATCTGCGGCCGTTGGAGGCAAACAGCCGGCTCTGCTTCGATAATAATAGTTCTTTAGCTTATAGTTAATTAGTTAACCCCTGTGAGATTGGTAGTGCTCGTACTTTTCACTGACATGTGTTATAACTTATAATAGAGTTATATAGGAAAATTTTATGATTTCAGTCGGGAGTTATTATTGTATCGATTTTAAAATTATGTGGGAAACTATGAAAAACTTCAAAAAAAGAAGAAGAGAATTTGCCTATAATCGCTGCTGCCCATGACGCGGGACGGGACACGTGGGACACTGTTCCCTCTTGCGTGGACACCGAGATCACGGATCGTGCTCAACCCTCGCCACCTCCGCGATCCACGACAGCACTCGTGTCGATCGTTGACCGTTTACGTAGTCCTGGCCAAAGAGAACTGCTTGCGTTTCAGGACACGTGGCTCTCAAAACTAGTGGTTGAGCGATGCCGTCCACGTGTCCACGGTGTCGTGCCGTAGACGAAGCAGCGACCGCGCGTTTCGCCATCCTCCTGGCCCTTTTTAACTCCCCTGCCGTTCGTTGCTCTCGCTCAAAACCCTAACAAGAGAGCAGGTGCGCAGGTCGAGGACGGCGGCAATCTCCATGGCAAGAGTAGGCAGGTTTGAGGTGGAGGAGGAGGAACGGAGGAGCCTTTCGATGCCGTTGGTTCACAGCCAGGTGAGGCGGATTCGCGAGGAGGACCTACGGATAGGCGCCGTCGCCGGGGAGGGGTTGAGTGAGAGGGTTATGCGGTTCCACCTCGCCTTCCATCACGCTTCCGCCTCCGCCGATGTGGCTTTCTGTTCTCGACTCGCAGCGCTTCCGGCCTCCCCGCTTCGCAATAGCAGGACGGCCCTCGGATCGGCTTGATTAGGTTCGATTTCTTCAATTTCTTTTGTTGTTTTTCGTTATTCGGATACGATTTTGATTTGTCGTCGCTCTCGTACCTCAAATCAGTTATCTGCTCCTATTTTCCCCTTTCTAAATGGTTCGTGTGCCACGCTTTTACGAACTATATTATTATTGACAAGCGCTGGAGTTGTTTCAAATCCTCGAAAATCGTAGTTGATCACTGCTATTCTACTTTAAATTCGTCATGGACTCCTATTTTCTCCTCTGCGAAGTGTTCATGAAAAATTCTTTAGGAACAACAGTATCGTTATTTTCTTGCAACCGATTTTTTACCTAAAACAAGAATTACCCAGTTTCTCTAAAAAAAAACATACATTTCATACTCAGATTCAATCTTTATATTTTTAAGATTTTTCAAAATTTCTATGCTCTAAATTAGAATGTTTTTAAATTTGCAGGTCAATGTTGTCCGGCTCAAGGAAATTGGACAAGTTTTGGAAATATTTCTGTTTTTTTTCCTTTTTATCAATCATGTTTTGTACAGTGCAAGCATAGCTTTTTGACATCATATTAATCGTAATCCCGCCGATTTGGTATCACGGCCTCTAATTTTCACGTCATTCGATGTGTGAGTTCCAATTATTTTACTTTCCTGTTGTTTAGTGTGTGTTGTGCTGTGCACTTGCTCTACAAAGTTATAATTTAAACCGTCAGTTCAACCGTTTATGTACCTGCCGAAACATAAGGGTCCTATAGGCTGTACAGCCGGGCCGCTTCATGGGGCCCACACCCTAATCCTATACGCATGCGACGTTGACGTTTCATCCTCAAGAACAAATCCGTATCGTTGATCGTCTTCCTTGTGGATCATCCTTTTATCTGTAGCAAGGAAGCAGCCTCTTTCTCGAAGCTGCTGCTGATTCGAAGAAACTGGCAAGCCAAACACATGCAAAGGTCTCTTCTTGCTCACTCTCGACTGCCAATTAATGTTTTCTGCTTCTCTACAATCATAAATACGTGTCATATATGATAACGTTTAGATTTAACAGGAGTTGGCATTCTACATTCGCTGAACTTACTGGTCCGAGGACGAGACGAGTCAGATTCAGAATGCTTAGCGCCGAGAGATGTATTGTGGACTGTGGCACTTAATAACGTTATCAACGCAGTCACAGAAATCACGTTCTTCGTTAGATTCCAGATTAGACGGGCAATACAGTAGATTCACGTAGAACCTTGACTAATTACATGCATTGCTATTTTTTTAATGCAGATGTCGGTCGGTTGTCTGCGGAGATGACAACTCGAGCGAGACCTCCCCAAAGTGAAAGAAAAAGAACTAGAAAATGGAAATACTGATTCTTGCTACTTCCTAACTCACACTCAGAACAGAGAGAATTTACGTACGTACACCATCTATATACATCTACGTAGATCACGTAGATGTGGACTTCCATATCTATATTGTATGTAATATAATTATATTAGCTGAACTACCATCAAATCAGGAACTGAGCATGTTCCGGATGATCTCGGCCTCGGCGCTGTTGGTGTCCATTGTCGCCATGAGCGCAGAGAGCCGGTCACTGAGGTCGTCCACCTCCCTGTTCAGGCTCCTGATATAGTTGCATGTCTCCTTCAGTAACTTCGCCGCGGACACCTGCTCGAGGGCACAACACAAGGTTAGCCATCAATGTAGCCTTTTTCTCTTGTCAAATCGTAAGTCTATAAACTGTGCTGTTTAGGTATTTGTTGTTTTGCTTACCCGGCTGGCGCCTCGTCGACGGGTCTCCGGGAGGAGGGATCGGAGCTTGGAGATGAGCTCATTAATCTCCTCCTCTGAGATCCTGTTCCTTCTGCTCGACATTCTTAATCTACTCAAGTAGTACAATGAGTGGGTGACACTGAGAGGTGAAAGAAGGGAAAGTGGTGGGGTGGGTGGAGAGATGAAGAGAGGCCAAAAGAGTGGAATTAAGGGAGGACTTTATAGGCGAGGGAACGGTGAGAGCAGAGCAAAGGGAAGTGGAGATGTGCAGGGGAAGATGGAATGTGTAGACCTATGTCCCTTCCCTTTCCCTCACCCGGTCCTGCCTCCCAACCCAGCTTCTCCACCAATGGAACACTGCCCACTCACTCCCCTTTCGCCACGTGTCACACCACACTAACCTATCGTTGTCTCTCTCTTCTTCTCTTTAATCCCTGTTTAACCACCCTGGGACTTGTTTTAAAAGTCGCCTAACTCTCCTCCCCAAAGATGTCACGTGTCCTTGTCCCCTTTGTCCTAGGAATCGGAGACCTGTTAATCGTCATCTAACATTGATTATTAAAGATACTTACCATAGAAAACACGGGCGGGCTTTGGCATCATTTACCAAATAATGTGCGCAAATCTCGCTAATTTCCGTGCTAGTGTGATGGCACCTGGCCGACGGCTCGTGGGCCATTGGCCCATTAAAGGAGATCATGTGATCTGGTTCCCTTACAAATATGGTCGTTCCCGCTTGTCTTATCTAATACGCCATAAATTTAGGCCACAATCCTATTTCAGGCACTTGCAGCTTTCATCGCTCTCTCTCTCTCTCTCTTAAAATTCTCAAATGAGCTTTTACCCATTGAAAATCCCTATTTTACCATCTCATTTTTCATGACTTTCGGATAGTGTTAGCTCAAACTTGATAACAACCTTAATATAAGAAATAATACTGTCACTACCAACTCTCTCTCTGTATGTATAACCCAACAAGTCCACATGACCAGCTTTAAGTAGCATATGACATATGAAAAGGAGGGAGGGTGAATTTGTGGCCTTATGGAGTCTGTGTGAGGAAAACAACAGGAGGGGACTAGGTGTGTCATGTAACTGTCATGATCGGTGGTTCGGTTGGGTAAGTGCCTTATTGGGTAAGATGTTTGGTAATATTAATTAGTTGGGTAGTTTTAACGAGAAATATGTGATTTCATGTATATAATATTATATATATTGAAGAGGCAAGCGTCAAAGGATATATTTTGAAGCATGAAACCTTAATTGTGTTATATAGGCTAATTAAAAATTAGGCGGGTAGGGTCACAATTTAGCATCACAAGGGTAATAATCTGGCGTTAATATTTGCAGAAAACTCAAGTGCTTAACCTTTATTCGGACTTCTATGAAGAGTGTTTGCGTGCATCCATTGTCTATCCTGTGTGCATTTATTTATTTTAGTGTACATTTGTTCTTTATAGCAAGTATATTCAATTTTTAAATCATGTGCGTTGTCTCAGCACAAGAATTGTCCTTGATAGGCTGTTAGATGATAGCAATGAACTGTTGACTGGGGACAAACTTCCCAAATTGACGAAATTTAGGACCAATATGTTTTTCATATATCCACATCAAACTGTAGTTAGTCTCTTTAAATTAACAAAATTAAATCGAGAGGACATCATCCATTTTTAAGTTTCCTGATAAAAATTTTTTACTAATCATCTTCGCACTGAAATTTGCAGTAATCTAATATGAAAAAAGCTAAATTTCTTTTTTAAATTCAATGACAATGTTATCAATGCAATGGATTCAACAAGTGCAATGACAGTGTTTCTGTTTCCTTTTCAGATCACTGAAACACATAACCAGTTGATGCTTGTTTCCTCTGGCAATTAAAGTTCATGTCAGAAAACCAAACTGAAGAGGAAATTAAAGCATCAACTTGGAGACCTCTACCAATGACCATCATCTCGAAACCCTGTTTTATCTGAAAAGCTGTTGAGAAAAAAGAACAAGAAGCTAGAAAACTTTTTAGGATGAAGAAAAAAGACTCAAAGCTAGCTAATAATTTAGTAGTGGACTGATAAATAACAAAGAAGGAGAACGTGTCAGATAACTTTTGACCTCCCTCATTAGACTTTGACGATGGAGTTTGTGGTCTGCACAAACAATTTAAATCCCTGTACTACAAAATCTTTCTATATGGACCACTACAAGATCCGATGGTCCACTTGTCGTCGAGATTTGGTAGGGCAATATTGCTTCTTCAAAATTTAGATAGATTATTGTTGTGTTGCAAAGATTACTGAGGGCCTTCAGCTCTTCTTGTATCTTATTCAACTGAATTCTTTGTTGCGCATTTATTATATTTCTGTTCTAGTTTATTGTAGCTGCAATTCTTGCTGTGTGAGAACTGTTCAATATCAATCTTGAAAGTTTACTGTAGTACCTATTGTCTGGTCTAGCTAGGTGATTGTTATTGTTTATCTAGATTGGACTGTCCATCTCCTCTCTCTCCTTTACTTCACTCTTCTGCTCTAACAAATCTATCTACCTTCGCCTCTTCTTTCTTTTTCTCCTCTCATCTTCCTTTCTTCCTCTCCTCTACTTTCTCCACTTGCCTTCTATAAATCACAATCCCCGTTCTTCTCTTCTCTCCCTTCCCCTTCTAACTTCTAAAAATTTGCTTGCGCTGGCAACCTCCATTCTTTTTTCTCGCCTCTTTCTTTCTTCACTTGTTCCTGTTATATCATTGAAAAAAAAATATCAAAGGGCCTACTTGTAAATTCTTAAGACTTTTTTTTGCAAAAATGCAAAAAATAAAAACCCACGAACAATCCTTTTTTTCTGCTGCCTCTTCTGACCTCTTCTTTTTCATTTTTTTTCCTTTCCGATTTTTTCTATTCCGTTTAATTTTATATAACTCTAATCAATCTCTATATAAATTTCTTCGTTGTGGTCGTTGCTAGCTTCATCCCTATTGCCGCCGTTGACACTATCATCCTTGCTACCCACCGTTGACATTCACTATAAAAAAAACAGTCATTAACGACGAATTTTAAAATAAAATTCGTTGCAAAATAAATTAGCGACGAATTTAGCGACAAAAATATTTTTGTTGCGAATAAAGCGTCGCAAATAATAGCGACAAAATTAGCGACGAATTTTTGCGACGAAAATTAGGGACGAATTTAAAATTTCGTCGCTAATTTTGTTGCAGATGTTACCACGATTTCAAAAATTCGTCGCAAATTTCGTCGCAAAAATTCGCGACGAATTAAAAATTCGTCGCGAATTTGCGACGAATTAATTTTTCCGTTGGTAATTTTCGCGACGAAATAAGAAATTCGTTGGTAAATTGGCGACTGATACAAAATTGTCGCAAATTTCGTCAGAATTGTTAAATTAAATCTCCGCAAAAACCAAATTTTGCGACGAATTAATTTTTTCGTTGGAAATTTTTGCGACGAAATAAGAAATTCGTTGGTAAATTTGCGACTAATACAAATTCGTTGCAAATTTCGTCGCTAAATTCGTCGCAAAGTTCAATATTTTGCGACTAATTTTTTTCGTTGCAAAAATTTGCGACGAATTTAATTTTCGTCGCAAATTTCGTTGCAAAATTTGTCGCAAGTTGGATTCGTTGCTAAATTCGTCGCTAATATGCGACGAAAATTTAATTCGTCGCAGATTTCTCAGAATTTTGTAACGAGTTTATATTTTTGTCGCTAAATAAAATTTTTTTTAACAGATTTCATCCGTTTCGATATTCTATCGTATATACAAATTTTCACACACATACAACAAAACACAATAAGTTCTAATATCCAAATAAATACATTCAATACAAACAAAACACACACACATTCAATACAACAAAATAATATTCAATCATATCCAAATAAATACAATACAATATCAGGTTAAGAACAATACAACATTCCAAATAAAAAGTTATATCCTTTAACATTTCAAACATCAACATAGTTCTGATATTCAAATAACAATGTCTACAAAAGATCTAAACACATGGGAAAGAAAAAAGAAAAGAGAATCTGGTAAGCTCTGCCGACATATTTTCTACCTGCATTAGAAAAGAAACAAAAAAAAAGTATCATGCATTAAAAAAAAACTATATACTAACACGAAAATAAATATGCAAAGACTTACAATGATGTGCAGGTAGAAAACCGCCATAGGGATTAACTTCATCGATCATTCCTGTTTTAAGCAAAATAAACAAACTCAATAAACTAAAAATTTTTAAAAGTACTAATTAAAAACATGCATACAATATCATCATCGTCGCCACCATCATCGTCATGACTCGGAGGAATATGACTTGGACGTAACTAAATTCTTTAAATCGCGTAAGCATAAGAAAGACTTGTTGTCGTCGCATTTCTATCATTTCTTGATCCCTTTGTGAGTTTTGTTGTTGTATTTCTAGAATTTGCTGATCTCTTTCATGTATTGTGCCCTTCAAATTGCTAACCTCCTCGGTTAAGTTATGTATACGTCGCAGCTCTTTGGTGGAGTAGAAGAAATAGATCTACGAGGAGCATTATGCATTCTGCTCAGAGAACCCATACCTAATATCCTTCCCCCTTTTGATCCTCCACTCGCCTCAAGCCATAAATCTAAATTATTACTAACAGATTGCTCAGATCCCTCAGTATCACCGTCATCTCTTGAAATTCTCTGAGATGAGGATAACTGATCATATCTCTCCTACACAAAATTAAAATTTTAATCAGAGCATTTACATAACTAACAGAATTAAAGTTATAAAGTAAGTTTAAAGATTAATTCAAACCTTAATTGCTCGAGCTCTATCTCCATTCCAAGTCTTATCTTTTTTTTGGAAAGTGCGAACGAAAGTATCTATAAATTCCGGCTCCTTTTCCAATTCCTTAGACTAAATATAAGAATGTTAGAAATAAAATAATAATCTGAAATATAAGAATGTTAGAAACAAGAACAAAATAATTAGAAGTATTTCTTGTTTAACAATTACAACTCATTTCAAAGTGTACAACTAATTAATTCACATTGACTATATATTCTAAAGTAAAGACTAAAGAGATCTTCTTAGTATTTACTTGAAAATTCATTACAATGTTATGAAAGAAAACACTTTTGCTTATGGCCTCTTTATCATTATATCATTACAGGAATTCATTCCATGTCAACAAAGTTTCAGGAGAAGAGCTTGTTAATGTTATACAAGCATAAGAAGCTCATGGTGATGTGTTCTATAGTGGAATCACGTAGGTATAATGTATACATAATAGAAACTTGGCTACTATATATTGCACCAAGACACTGCCAGAAATAGGAAAATGATATTCAAATGGATCAAAAGGTTACATTTATCAAAAACCAGAATGAAGATGTAAATAAACAACTACAATTGAAGAAACAATATTCACCTGCACAACCACACCTCCTTCAGAATCCCCTTCTTCATTAATAATACTAAATATCTTTTCAAATGCACCTTCAAACACTACAATTTTTTGAATCTCCTGAAGATCAATAGCAACTAGTTACAGAAAAATTGCTAATGGTACATTACTTCAAACTTCAAATTATCATCATAGAGTAGACCCATCTCTGCCTGACGTGTCAAATAAGTGAGCAGAAGTAAGGCTTCATTCCTAATGACCTAATATAACAACTAAACCATCAGCTCAAAGCATAAGTTATATTGGCTAATATGGATTCATACAAAATAAAATAAATAAAAAAGAAAACATATTTGAGCAAGAATCTAAATAAGGAACCATAATATCCAGGCTGTCAAAGTACCACACAGACTACAAGCTAAGGAAGTGTATATCCAGAAGGATTAACGGTTAGAAAATAATGTGAAAATCTGAAATGAGGAGAGAGCTAGGTGTGAGCTGAAGAGGGGTGTTTGTCAAATTGAACCAGCAAGAGAGAGCCAAGGAACTGACATTAACTATAGCTTGTGATAAATATTTTTGTGCTGACTACAGTTTATACTATTTAAATTATACAGAAATAGATGCAATAATGCCAGGAAGGAAAGATTAAGAACAAATATCAGTATTATCCATGCTAATGTGGAAAGATACTAAATGTCTTACAAGGACTGCAATTCATAAAATGTATATACAGTGAGGTAACATACTGAGAGCATAAATCCTATGAAATGTCATCATATAACTACATATCCATCACTTGAAAGTTTACCGAAAATTCAGGTCCAAGAGAGAAATACTCAGCAACAATGTATTTAAATATAGGAAGAATTTAGAAATTTCTATTCTTTATGAAAATTGAAAAATCTATAGTCATTAACAGATTCATTTCCACAACCAGATAAAAAATCATACAAGAAACTAAGGCTACTTTATAGGTATTTAACCAAGGCAAAACTGTTTACTGAAATAAATCATATCCTATGAAGCCTACCACTAAAATGGTATATCTCTTGTTAAAGAGGGAAGCTCACACTGAATTTTTGACGGAACAAGGAGTTACTACAAATTAAATTAAACCACAAGTCTTAGCTATGACAAATTGCATTGATGCAAGTATCACAGTAACAAAATAGCTTCATTTCTCCACAAGAGCTTCTTTGACATTAGGTAATTTAGGGAAAACAACAGCCATTCAAATAATTGATATAAAACCAATTGAATAGTTGAGATTCTAACCTCACGATCAATTGAATAGTCGCGATCGGTGGGTTTGAAGGGCGCGGGTTGCTCGCGGTGGGGGGGCACGCTGTCGACGAGGGGCGCGCAAGGTAGCGTGGCCGCCGGCCGGGCTCATGGCGGCGGGGGCCGGTCGCGGGCGTGGGAACGCGTGGCGGACGAGAGGCGGCGCGTCGCGGGCGGTCGGGTGTGGCGGCGCGTCGGCGTCGGTCGACCTCGCGCTTGCCGGCTCGGGTGGGCCGCGGGCTCGGGTCTGCACGACGACGGGCTCGGGCGACGCGGCCGGAGGTCGGTCGGCCGGAACGCCGCGCGAGGCGAGAAGACCGGCAAGGGGAAATTAGGTCGTCGAGAGAAGGAAAAAACTTAGGTCAGGGTAAAGTTAATTAAATTTTGCAACAAATCTTTGGATTCGTTGCAAATTTGCAACGAATCCAAAGATTCGTTGCAAAATAAAAAAAAAATTAAACGTTGTTTTTTTTTTTAAATTTGCAACGAATCCGTGGATTCGTTGCAAATTTGCAACGAATCTAGGATTCGTTGCAAATTAAAAAAAAAATATACTTAACGTTCTAAAAAATTTTAATTTTTTTTTTTTTGCAACGAATCCAGGATTCGTTGCAAAATTGCAACGAATTTTATTTTTTCGTTGCAAAATTGCCGACGAAAATTTATTTCGTTACAAATTTGCGACGAAACCTAAAATTCGTTGCTATATTTGTTGCAAATTTGCAACGAAAATAATTCGTTGCTAAATTTCGTTGCAAAAAAACTGTTTTTTTGTAGTGATTGCTCGCTGCGACTGCTGACGTTATCACCGGTGTACCGTCGTTACTTCTTAGAAAAAAAACTGATTGATGAAGTTCTTCTTGATTGTTTTTCTTTTTAACGACCTTATGTATGATTAATATTACCTGATAAAAATAAAAATAATTTATGATTTTCTAATCTTGAAATAGAAGTAGATTAAAAATTTCGTTTAATTGTATAAATATTTTTTATAGATTACTTTAGTATATGATAGAAGAAAAATAACTATCAGGTACATTGAATATATATAATTAGGTTTTGATTAGGATAATATTAGGAATAAATTGTTTACGGTTTATATTATTTTTTAGATGAAAATTTATTTATATACTTTTTTATATCTCTGCGGTTTGATCACGTTCTTTTATATTGGCTTAACCTTGTATATTGTACCTGGCGAAAAATTAAACATGATACAGTGGTCAAATATTGAAAAGTAAAGTATAGAAACTTAGAATAATTCTCTTGAGAATAACTTAAAACTTTATGAGAAATTTAAAGGAAATCCATAGCGAAAATGATTTTATGAAGATGGTTATTTATAATTAAATTCTACGGCAGATTTTTAACTCAACGGTTATAAAAATTTATCAATTTCTCAACTAAATTAATAAAGAAATAAATATAACTCATGCTATAGAAATTTTGATTTTATAATCAATAAAGAAGATGAAATTATTAAATTTTAGATAATTAAATAATGCTTTATAAATATAGAGATTTTGTTTAGTGCATTAAAAATAAATAATTTATCTCACTGGATAGATTACGGATAATTCATCCTATTTTTGTATGAGGCATCTCACGGGATGGATTGCAGGTCGTTCATCTTATTTTTATGTGAGATATTTTTGATGGATTACAAGTCATTCACTTCATATCTATGTATGTATATGTGCTTATGTACTTCGTATTTGATGGATTGCAAGTCGTTCATCTTATGCATATACGATGTATCTTTACAGGATGGTTGCGGGTCATTTACTCTTATCTTATATTTATATATGATGTATTTTATATCAGTGGATTGTAGGTCGTTCGCTTGACATGTATGATATATTCTATAAGGATGGATTGCAGGTCATTCACCTATTAAATGTTTATGTTTGAGTCATATATTTATGTAAGAGTAATATGTGTTTAATGTCGAAATGAAAAATTGAGAAAATCGATGAAATTCATTAAAGAATGAATAAGAGTTAAATTACGAGAACAGAGTAATAATCAATGGTGTATAAAATCTGAAAATATAAAGTTTTTTTTTTTGTTATTGACTTCGTGAATTATATATATTCATGGACGTCTTTTATTACTCTATTTTGTACATTATGCTTATTCTCCGTTCTTTTGACCTCTAGATTCGTATATGTGAGGTGATTGTCAAGGTTCAATCAATATTAAGATTGATAGTTTAGAGATTGCTCAGCGATGGTTTGAAGATATCTTCTATAGTGTCAATTCAGTTTATTTTTTTAGTATTATTTATTACTTATACATTTTGATATTTTAATATATATTTTTTTATTCTGCATGAGTTAGTGTTTTAGTCATTTTATGATATAATCAAGTCAGTATGGGACAAATATGTAGTTGCATTATTCTATGTACATCATTTAATAAAGTGTTGTATATTTATGTTCGTACAATTTTGTATATATTTATTGAGGTTTTTTTATGATTTTTTATTACAGTGATGAATATTATCTAAACAACGAGATTATCCCTAGTATAGGGTTGGAAGATTTCGGATCGTGACAGTTCCTCTTTTCTTTTCCTACAAATCTACCACCCTTAGGGTGTGTTTGTCACGAGTGATATAAAAATAAATAAAGAAATAACGTGGCATACTTTTCTTTTCCAAGTAGAACTTTTCTTCTATTTCTTTTGGCTGAAATGAAGCAGAGAAAAATAGGACAGATTTTTTGTTATTTTTTTTAAATATAACTTCTATCTGAAAAACGTAACATTGAAGCTCAAATTCAAACCAAAAATTTAATATATACCTCTTTCAAAAAATTTTATTAATGTTTTTAATATATAAATTTATTTTTTCCCCATCTTCCCTTCCAAAATACTCAAGTTAAGTTAAGAAAGTTTGAGAAACAAATCAATAAAGCCTTTTGAAATGGATTGTTTTCTTATGACATTGTTATTTAGTTTTTATAGCAAAGTTTGAAGTCAAAATATCTATTGTTTCTGTAGATTCAATCGGCTTATAATTTCATTATTTCTTACATCGTTAAAATAATTAGGATTTTAATTGATACGCTGTGATTATGGTTGCACGTAAAGTGAACAAATATCAGTGCAAAATTTAGAATGGACATTAATTATGTTATAATGTCGTCAACCTATTTCTTCAAACACATATAGAATTAACAATTCATTCTTCACTTGCAAACCCAAAACAAAGAAACCAAATTGTTTCATGTGGTATCATCGTCATTTATTCTTTCTATCACTTTTTTTCAGTGTAATTATGAAAATTTTTGTTTATTTCCATCAACTATCTTAGTTAATATTGCAGTCATAACTTTGTGATAGATCATTTCATAAGAGGACAATCAAATTATAGTTGGCCTCATTTTGAGTTACATAATTGGTAAATATTTTTATTGCCATGGATCACTTGTTTCTTCTTTTACATTTAAAAAAAAAACAATTTCACGTTTAACTGTAAATCATACACATTGGATTATATTTGATACGGTGTTTCTCTTTGTTTAGTATTTAAAAGACAATATACCTGATTCGTCGATATTTTGCATGTGTTGGAGCTATATGATTTGAATGGATTGTATATATATATAGCTATATATTTTGGTTGATTATTGTTTGTTATTGGATTTTTTTTTTGGTGTATTGCATTCATATTCAATTTTTTTTTTTACCTTTTTAGATGTATATTTGTTATTCCATTACATGTAAGACTATTGAGAGTCTACCATTAGTTTACCATCTAGCTTAAAATCTACAGTGATCATTGCCAATGTTGCAATTTTATTATCACCTCAGAAGATTTTCTCAAAGGTTATCCGTATTTACCAGGCCTGAGACTCGAGTAGTACGAGCTTGAGACAGTAAGTAAAACGTCCACTTCAGGCTTTCAGTTCGTTTATTCTACTATTATTAGGAGAATTACTGCTTTTAAGTGTTGAATGCGACGCACATTTTAGTAGAAAAGCAAACTCTCATCACTATACTAGCAGTACAGCCGTTGTCATCGTGTTATTTGTTTATGCTCACTTCTGTACATCGATACTAAGGATATTGATCCGACGTATTCTGGGTGTACTCGAACGAGGATGGTTTCCCCGAAAAAAATTCTCGATTATTGTCTATTTCAATTGAGACTGGAATGCTGAGGTATCTAATAATGAAAACAACAGAGGAGGGATGACTCGGTTCGAAAGGTTGACACGGTAATGATGCCGAATGAAAGTGTGAACTATTTCGGACGTGGGTCGAATGAAGTTTCAAGTTCGAGACGAATTCTGCACAGAAATAAACGGTTAAGAGCGCCGAGAGATCTCGGACAAACTCCTCCAACGTTTAAGACAAGAATTAGTAGGTAGAGAAGAAAATATGTAAACACTAGCATAACATAAGGTGAAAGATGTCAAACCCTCCCCCCTCTTTTTCCTTTCAAGTGCCCTTTATATAGGCGAAGTCCTGCTTGCGAAGCTGTACAGAGGGGTGTGAGTGATATGACATTATAACAGGACAATACCGATTATTAGAGATAATTGAGATTATTACCCTCATAAATGCTGCCGGTATATGATCTTAATTAATATCCTCGTATGGTTGATAGGAGACACATCTTCATTTAATAGACCTGATATATTTCTCTGAAGCAGGTATAGTTATATGTCATCATGTCGGAGGAGATTATTACTAAAGAATGTCTTGTTAGCTATTTTGTCTCGAATGAATGTCACGTCATTTAATTAAAGCTGAGACATAATATATGCTAGAAATGTCGCATGGTAGGAGAGGAATATGTAACTGAATGTCAGGCTTTCGGATGATCATATAGTCGAGATGGAATAAGCTAGCCGAGACACCATGCCTTTGTGTTTAAGATACCCTTCCTCATTTGATGAGGTAGAGAGACAATGTCAACATCCTTCGGGAAGAAGCCGAGATGAAATAGGCCTTCTTTATTCGACATCTTACCAAGGTGTGTGAGACATTTATTATCCATCTTTTATTATTTGGTCTTTTGTCAAGATGTGATGTCTTTCCATATCAACTAATTTTAATGCGTAAGTAGTTATAAATACAAAAATCTTTTCAATCATAGATTAATTTTGTCCGACATCATTGTCAAAATTAAATGATGAAAAATTTAACCTAATTATATTCGCTTCGTTCTTTCAGGTGAACACGAGGGAAAAGAATTAACACATCTCAATCATCGTCACACTTTTCCTTCTAGCATTTGGCTTCAATCTATGTTTGCAAATTAATTAAATTACTGAAACAGGAGAATCGTATCGAGTATATGTGAATCTTGAACTCGATTAACTCATCAATGCTGATTAATATATAATTATTAGACGAGTTTCGCATAATATTCAATAAGTAGACAAGTGTCTCGCTCGAAGCTAGCTCAGGAATTTTAGCTGTTAAAGGTTATTTTTATTAATTAATTTAAATTAATCTTCAAGTGTTTAATAGTTTTTTTTTATGTTGCGTTAATTAATCGCATATCTTATAGAAATATTTATTTATACGAATTTTATATTATCATAACAATAGTTTAGCTAAGGATTGTTTATATTGAGTAGAGATGAACAAACATATATAATCACATTGAGATCTCTCTCTCAAATATCTATATTTATGAATGACAAATATTTTTATCCCCCCACGAGAGAATCAAGTGGTTAATACAGACGATAAAATTATTTCAAAAAATAAGGATCTAAAAATTATAAAATTTTCTGAGATGACTATCCAAGATAATAAATTACATTATTCATAAAACTCTCACAATTCTTTATTAAATAAATATTTAAGAGGTTTGATTAATTTTAATTTGTAAAACATACGATGAATTTGTATATTATTATTATATTTATGTTATTTATCATAGATTTGTCGCCCAACAGTACAATACATTACATGTGGAAACGTTATTTTTTCTGAAAAAACAATTTGAATTATACTTCGAATGGCTATTATATAATTTAATTGCTCTACTTTCAAAACTGGATCGAGCTTAATTATAAAACACCTACCGGACGGCAAAAATTTTAGCGTGGGAGGTCCAATTCTCCGAGCTACATTGATTATCGAGCGAAATAAGCCGGTCCGGTTCGATTTTTTATAATGTTCCATTTATACCCAATTTAATTGTTCGAAGAATCTGATCGACCAATAAAAATAAATAAATAAACCTTAAATACGATCCAGCTGTCACCGATATTTGGCTCAATCAGGCCGTCCGCCAGTGGGAACTAGAACGCTCCGGAATCGTGATCAGAATATCCCAATCCAACGGTTCTGATTCCATCGCCTCCCCACACGCACGCCCTACGTGTTTATACCCCACTCTCTCTCTCTCTCTGGCTTTCAATTTTATAGTCTCGCCTTCAAATTTGGGATTGAGAGTTGAGACCGCGTTCGCCGACGCTCTCAGATCTCTCCGTCTCACTTTCAAATCGCCCCTCAAACCCTAATCCACCGCCCTTGATCTACATCCTCAATCTTCGATATTGGTCATGGCGAAGCGCAGGGCGGTGGCGGCGGCATCGAAGAAGAGGAAGAAAACATCTGATGATGCAGCGAAGAAGGAGGAAGAGGAGGGAACCACGAGCAAGTCGCAGGGCGAGGATCTCCAGAAGGAGCCGAAGAAGAGACTGGCCAAGGCGCCGAAGCCGAAGGTTGAGACTGAGTACTTCGCTGAAAAGAGAAACATGGTATGGCTTTGGCGCCCGTTTGTGTTAGATTGAGGGAAACTGCTGGTTCTGACAATGCGCAGCTATGCCAACTTGTTATTAAACTACCAGTACTTATTCGTCCTCGTTAATGTTTCTATGTACAGGAGGATCTATGGCAATCAGCTTTTCCAGTTGGAACTGAGGTTCTTTCCGTAGTTTTCTGTGCCATCAGTTTCAATTTATTTAGCTAAGCCTGAGGATAATTTCATTGTTCAGCTTAATGTATTAGTATTTAGAAAAGCTCTCGATAACTTTACCTGTATATAATGTTACTTCTACTTTATGAGAGTTTCTGAGACGTTGTTGATTTGATTCTTACAGTGGGACAACATGGATAAACTTAGCGAGATAAATTGGTGTTTTTCAAATTTAGAGGTGCATTGTTGTCTTTTCTCGATGCCTGAATGAAGAAAGTGTATTGTTGTTGATGAGCCTAGTTGATTTTTTGGTGCATAGAGTGCCTTTGAGGAGGGTGGGGAACTTCATGGGAAGACAGTCTACATGTTTGGCAGCACAGAGGGTAAATGACTTGGGATTTTTTCCCCTCAGTTCATTTGATTTAATGTGTGTGATTATATTTTAGTTTCTAGTTGACGATTAGATTCACCATTTTAGATTATATTTCATCGAGGATTTACATTCAACTTCACTCTTCCACAACCAATATTTCGTTTGGTATACATCTTTAGATCTTCTTTAGACCTTGTTTTTTGGGGTATGTGTGTGTATGTTTCTTTCTTTCGATTTACTTCTTATTTGTTTGCATCCAGTTGCATACATACAAATATCTGGAGGCTTCAGTTATCTATTTAATTGATATGATTCTGTTTTCCATGCTTGTGCAGCTCAAATGT
The DNA here is from genome assembly GCA_025175895.1 of Wurfbainia villosa. NCBI lineage: Eukaryota > Viridiplantae > Streptophyta > Magnoliopsida > Zingiberales > Zingiberaceae > Wurfbainia > Wurfbainia villosa. The sequence goes on along the minus strand of CM045990.1, from coordinate 56,190,465 downwards.
TAAATGTGAACGGTGAAGATAAAGTTGTGCTTATTCCCATTGTGGTGGCAGTAAGTCGCTTCAGATAGGATTATTTTCAACCTGATGCCTTGTTGATAGGAGATCGTTAACTTCTAATGTTTTGTACATGTAGGCTGTGAAATGTATTTACTATATTATATTTGAAAAAAGAGTTCAAATTCTTACAGATCTACTCATTTCAACACATTCTTTTTTACTTTTGAATTATCAAATTATACTTGTTGTAGGCATGTATAATGTGATAGCCAATCAGCATCAACTATTATTTATTCTCCTTGTATTGCTTAGCACAGTTGTGGTAGCAAACAACTTATTTTGTAGAGTTATTTGGTAGTGGTTCTTGACCATTAATGGAAATGAGATAGTTGAACTCATGATCATATGCAAAGAGAGGCAGAGCTTTATGTAGTTTTTTAATAATAAATTTTAAATTAGTTTTTAGAACTATCGTTTTGTTCATTTTCTGTATTATGCCCTTCTCTAGGTAGATTCTCCAATTCCACCATCTGATAAGATTGGTGTAAAATCTGTTCAAAGGGAGAAAGAGGAAGTAATACCCATGAAGACAATGAAAATGGCATGGGTTCCATATATTCCACTTGAAGATCGGTGTGTGCTAATCTCTTCAATTTACACATGTTAATTTCCAATCTGATCTTGCCTACAATTTGAAGTCAAATAGTAGGCACTTTAATATATATTTTTTCCAGTCTTAGTCAAGTTGATAGATTGAAGACTCAAATATTTACTATGGCTTGCACTCAAAGAAGGTACTGCAATGAATTTACTTTCTTGTTTGATTTTTTGTTAACTGTGGTGTTTGTCCAGCTGAGCTACTTATTGGAACGTTTAGGCCACTACTTTTTATTTGTTTTGGATACTGTTGTCTAAGAGTGTATTGTCTTAGGCTCTTAGCTGTTTCAATCCTTTTGGTTTTGTCTTTCTTTTCTTACCTTAGCTTTCCTCATCTGTCTATCACTGCATTGAAAACCCTCCTTCAGCAATTACACCATATATTCAAGGCACCCTTTCCAATTGTCTCCTGCTTTTTTATTCTCTCATTATTTTGATGTGTCTATATGTCGACAAACTGTCACTACTTTATATAAAACCTTGGTTTCAACTTTCAAGCAATGTATAATACCTATATGAAAGATGTTAAGTGCTGGTTATACAAAAATGGTTTATAGTCAACAAATCATATAAAGCTTATTGTTTCTAACTTTATGTTGCATGCATTTTCTGATTATGTAAATATATCAGGGCTACTTTGCTTGTGAATGAATGATTGTTAAGCCTGGTGTCTATTTGTCATGAGTTCGCTTCCTCGAGCGCATCTTTGAAGTGTCGTATTCCTTGTACTTGTGATTGGTGGTGAATATGAGTGAAATTCTATCACCATTTACAGGTGTTAGACTGAATTATTTTACTTTGTTATCACTTCATATGCAATGAAGCAGAATGAATAATGCCCTTTGTGAAAAGGAAAAATATCTTTCTGTTAATCTATCCATGCCAAATAGTCATCATATCTAGAAGTTCATTTTTTATACCTTTTCTTCTCAATTTTTTTTGCAGATCTGCATTAAAACATCTGAGGATTGAGCGTGTCAAGCAATATGATTATTGTCTCCCTTGTAAGTCTTTGGCCCTTTTGCAGTCCTTTCCTAGAAAATTATTGTTTGTTTCTATTTAATTAAAAATTTTTGCTTTGGATGCCTTGCTTATGCTTTATTGTTGCTTTTGGCATCCTTCCTGTGATGACCCACAAGGTTTTTTGATGACCCGCAAGGTTTTTTGGTCTCTTACATCAGTGGCTTCATTCAGTGTTTCTGAATTGTGTAGACAAACTCCACGAGATATCTTGATGACCTTAGAAGTTCTTAGGTAAAATAGACTACAAAGTTGATCCTTTAGTTTTTTCTTCTGTCTTTAAGTGCATAATATCCTACCTGCATAATACTTGTTACAAAACCAATTAGCTATGTGATCCATTAGTTAATTCACTTTTGTATGTTGGACAACAAGAGGCTCTGTAAACTAGGGAGTCTAGGACATTAAATCCGTGAATTGCACTGCAAGATTGTAATATACTATTAGTCAGTGAGAAATAGATTGTCAAGGTTGCTTACATCGGACTGCAAGTGGCTTAACATGCAGATCTGATGAATCTGGTTTGAACTAATCTGATGCTCATCTACAGTTTGCTATTAACTTTGATGAATCTGATGAATCTACATGCAATTTTGATGAATCTGATGAATCTACATGCAATTTTGATGAATCTACATGCAATTTTGATGATGAATCTGGTTTGAACTAATATGATGCTCATCTACATCTGGTAATGGCCTTTCTATTTGTCCATCTTGGCAATTACATCAAAATTGTTTGGTATGTCTGCTATTTGTAGGTGATTTTGGAAGTTGATGACATGCTGGAATTTCACAGCTTACATAATTTTTCTTTCGTTAGCTTTCTCTTCTATTTCATTAGTGTTCCAATATATAATTGAGATGGATCTTCCATTGGCATCTCAACATTATTTCTTTGTGTTCCTTTCGTTGATTAGCTGAAAGGCAAAAAAAGATTGACATATACAGCTCTTCATTCTTCTTACCAAGTAAAACTTGTCTTTTTTTTTGACATGCTGAAATTTCGTGGCTTACATATTTGATCCCTTTCATTAGCTTTTCACTTATACTTCATCAATGTTGCAATGTAAAATTTAGCTGCCCCATACTTTGCCCCCTCCACATATTTCAATGCATTCCTTGTGTTGATTAGCCGAAAGTATTGAAAAGTTCATATATTTTTTCCCAACGCGTAAATTTTTTTTAAAATTTTTTTATTCAGATCTTCAATCATTGAAAGCAGATGAAGATGAGGATGATACTGTTGTTAATATAATGTTTCCTCTAGAACCTCCGGTATGTAAATCTTCTCAAAGACTTCTTCGTTGTATCTATTGTCTCACTAGATTCATTGTCTTTAGTTTTGTGTAATTCATTTCATCCTGGGTAAGTAGCTATAACGGCAGTCTGAGGGCCTTCTTAATCAAATGTTAAAGCAACCTCACAGTCTTATGGATCCATGTTGCAAAACCTGGCTGTCAGGGCAACTGGTGGGCTCTCTAGTTCTAATTTTTCTTGTTGAATTGGGCGATAGTCAGATTTTTTTGAATTGCACATGAAATTTTTTTGCTGATATTTATATAACAAATGTTTCTAAAAAGAATTCTCTTTTTTTTTTATTGATTACTGTGTGATTAATTTTCGCTGTATAATTTGTTGGTGATGATGGATAATTTCTATTTTTACAGATTGTCTGTGATTATGATTGGGAAATGGATGAAATTGAGGTATAAATTCTGGTTGTTATATTCTCTATATTATATTGATTGAACATCCTTGGAAATTTCATTTTGGTTTTATGAAAATTTAAATTTTCAGTTTTAGTTTTTCAATGGAAATTGGACAATAAATTCTTGGCATGTTTGAATTTTTTTAGACGTGTTTTTGGCCTATGTGATCTAGCAGATATTATGTCTATCTGGTACTAAGTACGCTTTCTACACTGGCACAATCAAATATTCCAGGAGTTCACTGATAATCTTATTATGGAGGAGACACTACCGGAAGATAAGAAAGATGAGTTTAAGGTAATTTAGCAAATGTTGAGTATTTCTTTATTAAGACTTCGAAAGTAGCTGACATGCCTTTTATAAAATGAAGCTTTGTTCAAGAAATTGACAACGATAAAAAGGGAATATGTATTCTTTAGCTTGCTTCATGAAATGCAATAAATATCTTTATTTTCGTTTTTTTACATGTCATTTGTCAGTATATTCGAAGTAATGGACAACGACTTACCTCCACATTATTAAAATATCCTTGGTAGTATTATTTCATTTGGCCTCGTTGATTTACCTAGTTTGCTTGATCTGCCCTTCCCACTTGTTCTTCTCGCCTTGTCTTGCCTGTTCGCTCAGTTTGTCCAATTTGCCTGATCCATTTGACCCACATGTCCTATTCTCTCGGCCCCTTTGGTTTGTGTGGTTTGTCAAGATTGACTTGCCCTGATTGCTCAGTCTTTCCAATTTGCCCGATCCATGTGGCTTACCTGCCTTATTCTCTTGGCTCCTCTGGTTTGCCCATTTTGTCAAGTATTGGCTTACTTGGCCTTCATGGTCCATTCGATCTGCGCTGCTTGCTCAGAATACTATTTTGTGGATAGAATAAGAAATACACCATTAGATTTGTAATCAAACAATGAAATACTTTTTCACTATTACCATGAACCAAAGGCACCATTAGATTACTTTCTTATATCTCAGCTGCCAACTAAAATTTTTACCTTTTACATTGCAAGGAATATGTGAAGGAACAGGTCAGAGAAAGGAGAAAAGCCCAGCGGCAGGTATTACTAAACATTGATCACTAGTTTTCTGATAAAAGTTTGTCTTCTGTTTATATATCTTTGGTCTCTTTCTGCCTCTAGGCAAAGGAAGCAAGAAAAAAGGCCATCGAAGACATGGACCCAAAGACGAGAGAAGCCATGGAAAACATGAAATTTCACAAATTTTATCCTGTTCAGACACCGGATACACCTGATATCAGCCATGTAAAGGTATACATCTATTTCTTTAATGGACCCTCATTTGCCTTATGAATTACAATGCTTAATTGCTGGTTCTTCGTCAACTATATATGCTATGCCAATTGGGAAACTAAACAAAACAGACAAGAATGATTTTTCAGGGTTTGAGGTCTGATTTTGTGAATCTGAGATACTGTTTCAGGTTTAGATTGTTTTTTTTTGGATTCTTACAAATAAATATTACATAATACATTTCACACACACATACATGCATGCATTTACATTACCCACGTGTGTGCACACGTACACACATATACACGCACACAGTGATTGTTATTTATAAACTGCAAAGACACTTAAAAAATAATAAATAAATGATTTGTGTATTGATTGTATTTATCTATATCAATACATTTTACAGAGACAAATAGACACTTGAGCTGCTAAACCAAACTAATAAAGATTTAGGTTTTTATAAATTTTTAGGATGTGAAATATTATATTTAGGGTTGGATTGTGTTTATGATTTTTATAAATAAATATCACATAATAAATTTCATACACACATTGACACATGCACGATCCATACATGTGCCTATATAATATATCTATGTGAACAGATATGCACACTATATAGTTATTATTGGTAAAGTACAAAAGAAGTTTGAAATAATAATGATTTGTGTATTGGTTGTAGTTTATCCACACACACTATAGTTATTGGTAAAGTGCAAAAAAGCTTAAAAAATAATAAATTATCTTAATTTTGGTTTATTTTATCTTATATTGTAGAATGACTAAAGTTTTACATAAATCTGCAAGCATAAAACTAAGTTCATAAAATCTGAAAGAATCTGGAGACCCTGAAAGACGATCAATCTCCCAATCTTACTATTTATGAGTTATGGCGTTTAAGATTTTTTTTCTTCTTGTTTTTTATCTCTATTTATTGCAATGTTCATCACTAACTCCTCTGTTGATATGCAGGTATCATACATAAATAGGTACTATGGGAGAGCTCATTTCTTGAGATAGCCTTTCTTCGATATCGGTAAACAATAAAACACAAAAAAATAAAAGAAAAAACTCTCAATCTCATGAAGCTCCATGTGGCAATAATGGCAACTGAAGACTTTTCTCTAGTTAAATTTTCATCTCACTCATCTTAGACCCATACCGGCAAGGCTGAGGTTATACTCAACTCGTCCCACGCAATTAAGATTCATTCAGCCCTGGACTTGACAATCCTCCCACTGAGTGATGCCATGTATTGTGTTATATTTTGAATTTTTGTTGTGTTATATTTTGAGCCCCAAGAAATTGTAGTTCAGCTGGGTAATTGTATCATTATTAGATTTTTCTAAGGCGGAAAGGCAGATTTCTCGTCGGTAAAAAGACAGGAAATCTTTATATTCGGTTTCTTTCTAACTTGTGATCGATTAATAGTTGCTGCGTGACGTAATTTTTGGTTCTCTTGCAGCAGGTTGAAAGAGAACTCAGGAGGGCAAGCGTCCTTGAAGAGATGAAAAGGAAAGTAAAAGCTGTAACTTTTGCATAGTGATAGAACGCCACCTTATAATTTTTGTTAGAAAACCGAGCATCTTTGTCCTTTTCAATTGCAGGTCCTGTAGATCCATCTGATAGATGTTTCAACAGGTGAGTATGGACTAGGCCCCGGCTTGTGACGGCGTCAACTCAGTTCGAACTTCGAAGCCTGTTGGGTTTTGAGCACGGTCTTCGAATATGTTGGGCCGTCTTCTGCTTGGAAATGGCCCAGTAAGTACCGCCTCGGCTCAGCGGGTTCTCGACATGGCTGGTTGTCGTTGTCTTGCCTGGGTTATTCCCTGTGGAGCTGTAAATTTAGTACTAAAGTTAATTAGCAAATTTATAAGGAAAGAAAACCATTAAAAATTTAATATAATAGAGTTGATTAAAGCTAGGCATGATAAGATTATCACGGTCCCCTGCTTGTTAGTGTTTTAGGTTATTTGTATCAGTAATGGCCTGCCTGTTCTGTCCATTTGAGTTGTGCGCAATCTGTTCTGGCCCATTAGAAACGTAAAGTGGCCTATTCACGCGGTAATGAGCCGCACGTCTTACCCATATGTATCTTTAACGAGCTACTGTGGCCCATTTGCATCGATAATGGTCACGTGTATTAACCATTTGTATCCATTAAATGAGCTAAATTTGTGCCCATTTCATTGGCCTTTAAGTCAATCCATTTACATCTGTATTGGCCCAAAAATTAGGCCCGAATTTACTTCATAATGGGCTGCGTGCTCGGTCCATTTTACATCCGTAACACCGTACGCAACTTATTGGTCCACATAAAGGGCCCACTCTAATGGCACAAACGGAATGGCCAATTTAGCCCATTAAACATCCATAATGGGCCACGTTTTCGGCCCATTATAAATCGCAAGCCATTTCCTCAATAATGGGCCACAATTGGGCCCATTTTACATACGTAATGGGCCATTAACTATAACGGTCGCACTGCGGCCCATTTAATCCCTTAATGGGTATATATTGGCCCATTATAATCTTAAATGGGCCACCTGTACGGCCCATTTAAGGTCACAAAATGGGCCGCATGTGCAGCCCATTTAAGACCATAATGGGCCGCATGTGCAGCCCATTTAAGACCATAATGGGCCGGAGTATTACGCAATTAAGCCATAAATGGGCCGAATGCATGGCCCAATTTAGACCATAATAGCCGCATGCATAGCCTATTTAAGACCAGCCCTGAATATTAGGAATTCGTCCGCCCCATTAAATTTATAATAAGGTCAGTTGGCTTAGCCATACTGAGTTCGTGTTTATTTAAGCCGTTAGGTCCAGCGCTTAAAAATATAGCCCAAGGGCCGTGTCCCGCCGATCAATATAGGTGGTTGTTTGAGTTTTTCAAAGTTTTTCTTTGACATCATTATCTTTTTCAAAAAATTTCGAAAGGATAAACATGTTTTACCTCATAAATTTTTTAATAAATCTGAATTCGAATCAGCAAAAATCCAGAAGCATAATATTCAAATTTTATAAAATTTCAATTCGAACTGGCAAACAAAAAACAAAATATTAAGCTTCAAAATTCTAAATCAAGTTTCCCATTTTTATTAAAAAAAACAAAAGATGGATAGTGTGAAGGAGGCATAATATCAGAATTTTCTTTTCAAATTCATTTTATTAGAAAAAGTATTATGAAATGAGGAGACGCAACATAGTATACAATTGAATAGAGGATCCCATGTGTAAATTTTTTATTTTTTATTTAAAAAAAAAACAAAACCCTTTGAATACCATTAATAACAAAGATGCCCTTTAGTTCTTTGCAAAAGACCATTTCTTTATAAAAATAAAAGTCCTTTCTTCTGGAATGGGAGGCATCAAGTGTCGTATTGGAAACGGTCAAGGTATGAATTTTACCTTTCTGGTGTGCCATCGCTGCCTTCTTAATTTGGTTCGGTGCCATTGTCTGCGTTGCATTGACGGCAGATATTTCTTTTCCAAAATTAAATATCTTAAACTTGATGCTTCGAACAACGATGACTAATGATCACTTTGAATAGACTTATTCAAATAAAAACTTGACAATTGCAGCCATTTTTTCCAGTCAAAGAGATTCTTCTCTTGCACTTTGCTTGGTCCAAGGGGCATCCACATTACTTCCTCTAGAAAAGCGCCTCGAAAGTCTCCATGAGTTAGCTTGCATCAATATCTCTGCTTTTTTTTGTCAAACTTCACCATCTAAAATCAAGGGAAAAAACTTGCCACTATCCATTACTAGCTGGCCACAGCGCTGTCAATAGGACCAGAATAAACTAGTAGAAGGATACATTGACAATGCATTTTGTGAAAACTCGATCCTTTTACTGTTATTAAATCTGAGTGGAATAGATCTCAGTTATACAGATTGACCTACAGTTAAAATTTATTTCCTTCAATTCTGTTCCAATCCAACAACTATTAATGAGATCTAAAGCACCATAAAACCCCCTTCCTATTAGCTTTTGTTTACGGATAGGTCGCTCATCTAACTTCACTGAAGTCTGAAGACGGATGGTAAATTGAGGTTAAGGAGAAAATAAATATGAATTGTCATTACTTACCTTTCCTTTTCATCTAACCAAATAAAATTGGTTTCATTTCTCTTTCCCCCTTCCTCTTTTCTTCCATCACTTCCTTCCAATATAACATAATATGAACACTCACCGCTGGTTTCAGCCGGCGATCCCCATAAGAAACTTCCCCAAGTCAATAACATATTCAGTCATACTTTTGTATTTTATATGTTTTCTTTGAAAACAATTACCCTTTTTCCATCACAAGAAATATCTGATAAATATTAATTGATGGGGTCAGAGCTTCTGTCCGATAACATCAAGATTTCATCTTTCATCACGAGTTGCTTGTGACTTCAACTATCTTGATTCCTATTCCCACTTTAATAAGAGATATCCCTTAAATAAATAATTTTCGATTTAAAATGTTAATTATATTTTTATATTCAAATATAATTGTATAATATTAAATAAGGACACTATACTAATAAAAATATGTTATCCATATTAAATATACTTCATATAGGATTAAAAGTTTAAGCATTATGTTGTTACTTTTAGTTATTTTATTATTATCAGCTTAAGGAATAAAAACTCAAAAAATTAAAGTTTACAATGATATAATGGTAATTCCAACTAATCCACCAAATATTTCTCTATTTCTTTTACCTTTTAACAATTTTTATATATTCTCGAGATGTTGAAATAATTTAAAAGTGAATTATTTCTTTGGTTGTCTCAAGTTCAATGAAGTTTATCTCTTCCACAAGGACTTATCCATAGTCCACACCTTATGTTTCTTAACAAAAATTTTATTTCACCTTTTGAATTCTAAAGTTTATTTCTTTGTCAAAATGCCTTTGAAATTGACCGTGTTAGCAATTTTAAAGGCAAAATAAAATTTCCATTCCATTTTTTTTACTTTTTGTGATATAATTAATAATAACAATTTAATTAAGACTTGGTCATCATATTTTCTGTCCTCATTTATTTAATACTCAAATTGACTTAGATAAATAATTCGTTTGATTCATATCGCCAGTGGTCGAGTAGTTTCCTGATGTACTTGTCATTACCTATCCCTTCTTTTTCATCCAACTAAACAAAATTTGGTTTCCTTTCTCTTTCTCTCTTCCTTTTTTCTTCAATAATTCCCTTCCAAATATAATCTGAACACTCACCGAGTCAATGCCATATTAAGTCATACTTTTGCATTTTGTATGTTTCTCTTCAAAAACAAGGAGCTACTCCAATTTCTTCCACAGAAGTTTCAGAAGTGATACATACTATAGTATTGATTTAAGCATTTTGTATCGCCTACTTGTCTTTATTATATGTTTCACTAATACTCTTTTTTCTGAAAAATTATCAAAACTGTTCCATGGGATACATACTACTACCCTATGCTAACCACTCACCATTTCAAGAGGATAACCTGGATTAATTCATTAATTTGTGGCTAATTGTTAGGAGCGATTTTCTATCATTAATTTGAAAGGGAGATGCTTAAATTAGGTTGATAGTCAATGTTAAATTGTGCCCTTTTTCCATCATATCAAATTGCCGATGTAATATTTTTATATTTAAATATGATTCGGTAATTTTTACTAAGGATAATATACTGTTAAAAATTTGTTAACCAAATTTAATTCATAGATAATGTTATTACTTTTAGTTATTTTATTATTATCTTAAGGAATAAAAACTTACTGTGTTAAATTATATATATATATATATATATATATATAATGTTTGGTCTAATCAAATTCAAATCAAGTGAGTCCAACTAATCCACCTAATACTTATCTATTTTATCTTTTTACATTTTTATATCTCGAGATATTGAAATAATTTAAAGGTGAATTCTTCCTTTGGTCGTCAAGTTCGATGAAGCTATCTCTTGAACAAGGACTTGTCCATAGTCCACACCTTATGTTTATTTTTACTAAAATTTCATCTCATCTCTTGAATTTCAAAGTGTATCTATATGTGGTATAATTAAATCTCCCTTTCAGAAAATGAAATCTCCCTTACATTTTTTTTACTAAAAGTGGTATAATTAATATTAATAATTTCATTAGGACTCGGTCATCATATTTTTTGTCCTCGTTTATTTAATAATAGAATTGATTTAAAGAAATAATTAGTTTGATTCATCTCACCAGTGGTCCAGGAAAGTAGTCCTGATGCAATTCCCTGAAAATAAAAAAACAAAGGTAAATCGAGGGGACACACACAAATTATATATATAACATAGAATTAGAATGGAAAGAACATAAAAACACAATAAATTACCTCAAGGATGATGGCACGTAATAGCAATCGACAACGTGGACTCCACGGCGACGCAATCCAAACGGGGCGCACAACGGGAACGAAACGGAGTGAACGGATCATCGGTCCCATTACTGCATTCAACGAACCACAAGACCAGCATCACATTCAATCCATCATCAATTAACAAAGATTAATGGGAATGTTAATTTAAATTAATTATGAACAAATTGACTGATTTTTAATTTTATTTTTGCTCTCGGAAGTGTTCTTCTCAGTTCATTTCCGGTGTTTGTTCCATCGGCGTTGCATGAACGCCGGCCACATAAGTGTATGTACAAATCGGACGGCCGAGATCAGATCGCCGCCGAACTCCAGCTCTGGTACAAAAATAGCAACAAAAAGAAATGCTCCGAACGAAATCCGATGGTCCCGGACAATCTGGCCGTGTGACGAGGAAGGAGAGGTGAGATTTTGTTTTATTGGCGTGTTTCTACGAACCTGATTTTACATCGGTGGACTGGACGGCCGAGATTTAGGAATCTGCTGCGTTGGACGTCCTGGAGAGGCGGCTAGGGCGGGGTTGGAAGTTGGCCCGCCGCCGCTGCTGATGAGAGGAGGGTCGGATGAGCGCGGCAAGCGCGCGCTTCACCCACTCACCCTCCACCGCCCCGATCCGGACCAGAGAGTTCGCCATCGCAGACCGCCGCGCGTTGAGCCTGTTCGACGGCGAGGCAGCGGCGGCGGATCCGCCTCCGCCGTTGAGGCCCTTGTGGAGGTGGCAACGGAAGGATCCGGGGTGGGTGGAGGGCGAGCAGAGGCAAGTACGGCGGGCCGGGGCTGGGGCGGGGGCAGATCTGTTTTCAGAGGAGGCGAGGGAGCGCCCTGGGGAGGCGGATCGGTTGAGGGAGAAGCAAATGGAGGGGGAAACCGAAGACCCGGCGCCAGCGAGGCGAACGTGCGTGGGGGAGGCAGATCGGTGATGCATGAGGGGAGCAGAAGTCCGAGCGGAGAGCGACGAGGAAGCGAAGCCACCGGCCGGCGGGATCGATCGCCTCAGAGGGAGCACCGGTCCGCTGGATCTCTTGGAATATGAGGCCATCGCTTCGTTTCGAATTCAACGAGAGAAAGAGAGAGAGAGAGAGAAAGAGAAAGCACTCTTATAGAGAGAGAAAGGGAGGCTTCAATTAGCTAATTCGTCAAACGCAGCTTAACTCCGGCGCGGTATTTATAGCCAGAGGCCAAGGGCATGATCGTAATAAGAGACAACGCTCGGGCATTTATTTTCCATAGGAATCGAGTTAGCGGAATCATCCCGGTGGGCGGAAAAATTCGTTGAAAACAAAACCACGTGCCTACGTCAAGAAAGGACCTTCTAGTCCCCTCTAAACAACAAAAATGCCACGGACAGAACGACTCGGTCAAAGGACCCGAACCTTCTACCTCGCAAACAACGCGATCCGACAACGGAGATTACCGTAGACGGCGAGGGTATTTTGGGAAGTGGTTCCATTCCAACGAATCACGAGCTGTCATATAAATCTTAATCAGCTTCATTTTGTCTTAATCATTCCTTAAGATTCGCGATTGCGTTCTGATTCTGAAACATATCGCGTGATTAAACAAAGTCCGAATACTGTAGCTGTTACAGTTAGATAAGACGTAGAGTTCGAATCACGTTACGTCGACGTTTATAACACGTCGAAGCAGCGGTCAATGACAATTAATTTGCCGACGATTACCCGTTATATGGTCAGCCTGCATTTTCTTTGCAACTACATGAGAAACTCCAGCACCGCGTCAGCCCCGAATCATTTTGTTTCCTTCATACAGAGGAGCATATCTTGAGATCGATCATATATCATGATTTATTTTTGCATTATCATCTTTTACAACAATAACTAAAGCATCTTATAGATAAGTGACAGACAGCAAAAACACTAAACAAGTTATTACCAAATGTGCAGATCAATGCTAACTGATGCTTTATGTACACTTATTTACAAACACTGTTTTTTTCCCTCTTGTGCTTCCAGTCGATGCTTCAACATCATTAGATTAAACTAAAATCCGGCCAGGAGTTTAAACACACCCATATATACAGTTTCGACGATGGTCGAGTCTCCTTTGCCAGCCTGAATCTCCTACGACAGTGCGCGTGCTGTCTGTACATGAAGGGCGGCTTCGACCCGAGCTTACTCAGGTCGAACGCTGAGGAGGTTTGGAAGGGCAGACAAGTGTAACTTCTTCATTTCTTTGGCAGTCACTTTGCACGACTCCAGGGTGAGCAACCGCAGGTTCTTCAATGGCTTCAGGTGGTGCAGTCCCGCGTTTGTTATGCGAGAGTTCGAAACGTTAAGAGAAGTTAGTCCGGTTAATCCTGTATTCGAAGGAAAGTCGTCAAGGTAAACAAATGTGAAAGTAGATTGATTTAGTTTTTGAGAAAGTTTGGTGTGTACCTGAAATCAAATCGAGAGTTTTATCTGTGAGGTGGCTGTTTTGAGACAGATTCACTTGTGTAAGAGATTTAAGGTCCTTGATGTTCTTCACTCCGGCATCGGTTATGAAGCCTCCGCATAGCTCAAGCGACTGCAGGTTCTTGAAATCTGACCAAATTGCAGGACACGATGAATAGGAAGGCGACCCAAAATTTTTAGAATGTTCTTTTATCTATTAGAAATATCAAGATAAATGGAAAAACCAAGCCAGATAACTATACATAAATAACAAATGATAATCCTGTGACAAGATCAGCATATTGTCGGTTTTACTAATAGTGAAATGTGTAAGAGAGTTTAGAATCTCAACAATCGATCTTTCAACTAGAGTTATACGACAACATATTAATCTCAAGTACAGCTCAATAAAGTAGGAGATCAAAGCCTGACAAATGCGAGCAAGTGAGTCTATTATCATTCTCTTTTAACGTCAAGAGACAATGAAAGAACCAGAAAAAGAGGACATATTAGTAGGTTAATCCACATACGTTTCAAATAGTTTGTGCCAAAGTCTGTTATACGAGCACCAAAAAGATCCAAGTGGATCAATCCAGTAAGACCTGCATTATATGAAACAGCATATTTATTAATATTTATATTACCGGGAAGGCATTATTAGAATAAACTTTAATGAAAGAGCATCCAAGGAAAACTCCCATAGTAAGACAAGAAAAAACATATTTGAAGATGGTCATTTGACAGAAGCAATCTAGGAAAAGGAATGAGATATTTGAAAACAAGGATAATAAAAGAAAAGAGAACCCAGTGAATAAATACTAAAGAAGTTGCTCATAAATTTTGGGGCAGACTGTAATTCATACAAGCAATGAAACATTATTATCAGATCTTACTGGTTATTGTATAATAAACAAGAAAACAACATACTAACATAAGTTGAGAATGCAAGTTCAAATGTTAATGTATAACGAACAAGAAAATATATCAGGGAATAATACAAGGCTCGAACAGATCTTACTGGTGATTGTGGCTAACCCTGCATCTGTTATCAGGCGAGAATCCAAATTGAGTGATTTAATAGAGGTTAATCCAGACAATTTCCGCAAACCACCATCAGTTACTGATGTGAACGATAGATTAATACTTTCCAAATTGGACAACCCTGCGAAAGAATAGATAAATACTCAGTTATCAATGGTGTGATCATCTTAAATGAAACAGTTCTATGAAACTGAACTTAATAGCTTTTCTACAATTACATAACATCAGAGAACACAAAGAGTTAAACTAGTCAAAGATGATTCCATCTGGTAGCAGGATCAATGGAACACAGTAAGAAAAGTGTACCGACTTCATTAGCAACAAGAATTCTTTTATGATCATGAAAACACCGCAAATGTTGTTCCCAATTGACCAAGGGTATACCAGATGAAAAAGATGGTGTGTTGGCCCTCAGAACATAGAATTATGTCAACGGCCACAGAGACATGGATCATTTTGAATAAATAACACTCCAGCTCTCATACTACTAAATTTCATTTCCTTTTCTCAACTGCTCAATGGATTTGTTAATAGACTGGACTAGTTTGTAATTGCTAATCAGGCACATCAAGTACAATTACTAAACAACGGACTAGTTTGCAATTGCCAATCAGGCACATCAAGTATAATTACTAACGAATGGCAAAAACGAAAATTACTAAGTAATGCATAGCATAAATGGCTGCTCTCAGTCTCATTGCAAATCTCGCCCAAGAGGCAAACAATTTGGAAATCCTTCGAAACTAGCAATAGTTGAATGCATTATAAACAGAAATTACAATGGATCTCTTAGTTATATATGAAAAGCTACCAGCGATGTGTATTTATTTCGAACCAGATTCATTGACATCTTGAGTAGGAAAGGTAATCAGGAGCAACCCAAGAATATTGCCAGGAAAGATTTCTACAGTTATCAGAATATTTGCATTTGTCTCCAACTAGCAACCTTAGCTCCAAACAGATGTTCTGATTTCCTAAATGGAAAGGGAACAAAAGCATTATAAAGTACTAAATCTAGTTGAAGCTCAATTTTGAGGTTCATAGGAAAAGACCAAGAGATCTCACAGAGAATTGACATTTTTGCATGCAAAGAAGTACTGATATTAATTTATCACAAGATAAAGTCACCATGCAATTGTTGCTACAACATTAGCCCATAACCCAACAACAAAATAGCAAACCATGCCCAAGTTACCAATCATACCAGACAGATGGCTCAGTCCATTGCTACCAACCCCTGTGTCTGATAGCTCCAAACTTTTTAATTTCAGCAGACCTAAAAATACAAAAAAATGAATTGGTAGAAATCTCAGGTACAAGAAAATTTCCTACCTTCCTTGAACTTAGATGAGACAATTTGTCCATGAACAGAAAAGAAACTGAAGGATGTAGAACATGAAACCTAATGCATGCACATGTGAGAAAATTAACAAAAATAAAGAGCAGATAATGATTATCAGGGTGCAATAAGTTTTGTAACTTCAGTTGACATTGTAAGGTATACAACTTGCATGCCTTTTTCTTTTCTAACAAAAAAATGGAAAGCAGCAGATAATGCTTCTACACCTAGAAGTATACTGCTGGCTCATTCTCTTCCTAGTAAAAGTTTCACATTTGAGATATGTATCTACTTATGTTGTTCGACCAAGATTTTACATGCTACACTCATATTGATGTGACTGATAAAAGTTAATAAAATCACAGTAAAATATAGAGAAGAACATAATGAAAACACATTAAGAAAGTCATAGAAGTTTGTCTGCTCGCCTCATTTTGGAGAATACAAAGCTTCATGTTGGTAAAATGAATGTAACTAACAACTTGAAATTATTAGAAAAGCAACACAAACCTTTCATATTTAATAATCCTTCACTTCCGATGCTACAAGAATCAAAGTTCAAGCTCTCCAAATTGATCAAATCTACAATTCACCAACAATTAGCAAACTCAATAGAATGTTGGTAAAGTTTTGCTGCCATATATGGACAGAAACAAGCAACAACAAATCAAGAAGATATATGAAGCCATAAGAATAAGAGACATAAGTTGTCATTATATTAAGCAAAACACTGATTACTTTGAACTACAATCCAACTTAAAAAGAGACAACAGGGCAAGGGAGTTGGAAGCTGAAAATTGGAGCATGGAAAATGTAACATGACAGACAATCCTTAATTCCGTTAACCATGAGAATCATATTCAGAATGATATCATGATAAATGGCATCAGTCAATGCAAAACATACGACAACAACAACGAAAACGACAACGACAACGAAAATGACAACAACAACCAAGTCTTATCCCACTAGAGTTGACTATATGAATCCTCTTATGTCATTGGACTCTATCCTCCACTATAACATTATCTATATTTAAATAAATTTTATCTTATTCTATCATTGCTAACCAAGTCTTCTTTGATCTTCTTTCTCATTTGATTTATATATTTGTAATAGTTTCACATTGCCTAACTAGAGCATCTATCAATAGTCTAAAAATATATCCATGCCATCTTAAACGTGCCTTCCAAAGTCAATGCAAAACAGACAGAAGTTAAAAAAGGCATGTGAAGAGTCAGGTGACAATGCCAAATGAGATTTTACCTTTAAGATGCACCAGACATGCATCACTAATGCTGTTGAATCCCAAGTTCAAAACTTTCAGCTTCTGAAGTACTTTCAGGTTCTGAAGTGCTGCATTACAATAGTTACCATAAAAAAATGAGCATATGGAAAATAAAAATAACTCCACCAAAACAATTATGACACCTCACTTTAGTACCACAATTTTAACACTACATTGTGAGTGGTAGATTCATAAATGAGTTTTATAGGCTTAGATGAACAAGTTACTACTAATTTGGGTGTAAGGATTTTGGGCTAGTAGTTGGATTTAACAACTTAATAGGCTTGTTCTCCCATCTAAGTGAAGTGAGACAACAATGATAAATCTTCTGCAAAACTAATACAGCATGATTGCTTTACAAAGTAACAAGTAGCATTGTCAGGTGACACATTCCAAGTGACAAATTAGCAAGCGCTTCAATTCTTAATATTTACCAGTTGAATGACCCATGCATTGTATATATAACTGATCAAACAGGATTGATCTCTGATCCATTACATCAAGAATAAAAAATTTAGTACATCTACTCGTGCAACCTAATGTGTACAATATCTTCATCAAGTCATCAAACAAAGTAAATGAAACCATTCAGAAGAAAAGAGAAGTGCTACAAACATGGATATTGAGTATATTAACACACTTTCTGGTGGTTTAATTTTCCAACAAATTCACAATTGCTTGAAAGTAAATATCAACAACTCCAAAATGAAAATGAAAAAAAAAACATTTAGGATATAGTCATAACACAATTAGACAACAGTTGACGTTGTTGCCGAATTGGGTAGAATAGACACTTAAGGGATGGTCGTTAATAATGCTGAAAAGATTCAAAAGCAATGGCCTTCATTTTTTGCATGCTCAAAAGCCATCTGCATTTTTGACATAGAAAAACTCACCAGAAAAATTTTCACTTCCATCGTCAGATATGCAACAACGGCTCAGATTCAGAAACATCAATGATGGAAAGCCTGTGAAAGAACATCAAGAAAACTACAATTTTCACAATTAATCAGGTCAATATAAAAATCAAATGAACAAGAGGACCACTTGAAAAGATAGAATACTTCAAGAATGCAGTTTTAAATATGTGCTACATGTATCAATATTCTCTTGAATCACTGTTAACACGATTTGTGTAGTTATGAGTGAAAGTGTGAAACGGATCTTATGTAGTCCATAAGCAAGAGTGTAACCGAAATTATTCAAAACAGCTTATAAAACAAAATTTGATGTTGCTTATTTAAGCAGTGCAATAACTAAACACCTGCTTTCAAGAATTCATCAAGTTGCGTGACTTTCATTAACAATTATTTCCATGGTTATCAGGTTGGAAGAAAAGAGAAACCTGATATAACTTTCAAGCAAGCAGCAGTAAGTGGACAACCCTCCACGTTCAGGTGAGCAAGTTTGGATAAACCTGCACAAAATGAAAATGAGAAATATAAATGCAACAATCAGAAGTGAAACAGGATAATGTTGAAAAGCAGTTACAAAAGTGGGCGATAAAAAACAATTCAGACATTAAAGAAAAATCAAGGTGTAAGTACTAAAAGACGTCCACTCTGTGGTACCTTTCAATTGAGTGATGCCTGCATCGGTAATTTTACAACACGACATTTGCAGCTCCTTTAAGTTTGTTAGACCTAGAACAATGAACAGGAAAAAAAAAAGTTTTATCGATAAGACTTACTGGATAAACTAACAATACCAGACCAAGATAAAGAGCATCAGGAAAAAGGATGGTGGGGAGATGACAGTGGACCTCCTTTTTGTGAAATACCACATAGTAAGCTGATTAGGGTATATTATCCAACAGCAGAAGGAAAAACATGCTAAATCATAGAAAGTAAGTTCAGCTATACACATTTTTGTCCTTAGTTGTTTTACATTCATAGCCGAATAGCAGTTCTAAAGGCCCAGGACTAACTATAGGAGAAGGAACAAATATGCCAAGCTGAAATGAAAATGTAGCAAATAATAAACAGGGAATTTTGCACACGTGAAATAACAGGTGCACAAAGAATCCATCTTCATCAGAAGAAGATACATTTCCATGCAGACATCACATTTCTATCTAGTACAGGATACAAACAGCAGCATGTAAATGTTTATCCTACATGTACCAATTTGTACATCACTGGAATGCCTGAACAAATAATGCATGGAAATTCTTTTTCCTCAAATAGTCTCTCTTTGGAGAGGGTTGTTCCTGAGAAAATACTGTACTGAAATTGCAATATTTGAACAGAGAAGAAACCCAAACCTGAGATAGATCCAATGTCTGCATCAGTTATACAATTGCAATATTTGATGTTAAGAGATTCAAGCTTTCTTAAATCTGCAGGAAAGATGATGAACGAACATCATACCCCTATGATCCAATAGAATAGGTCCAATTTGTAAAAGAAATAGCAGCAATGAAGTTTTTAGTACCAAATGCAAAATCATAGAGAGAATTTTCAAAATCCTAAATCAATTAAAATGCTAACATCTTCATCGGAGAAAAGTAGGAGAGTGGTGAAATGCACTTGATGATTTTGATGAGTTAACTTTATCATGGCCGGTTCTAAGTCTGGATAAAGGAGGAGAAGGATTGTGTTAAGTTGTCAGCCAACATTAAACTAAGACAAATGTTCAATGAATGGATCCATCAAACTATTGTGCTAATGCTAAATTATTCTCTGGAAGGAATGCGTTACAGGATCCAACTGTAACATCTTGGTAAGGACTGCTACATCTACAGAACTCAGGTATTGCGATAAATATGCAAGAGTTTGCGTTGCAGAGTCCGATTGCAATGTATCGACAAGAATCACTACATCTCACGAGAACTTGAGTGTAGTGTTAAATAAGCAAGGGTTCTCACACCATAGGTTGGGTAAGAATAAATATTATAGAAAAACTAATAGTCTAAGATTTAGTACATGGAACATAGGAACTCTCACTGGTAAAGCAATGAAGATAGTATATACGATGATCAGGAAAAGAATTACTATTTTGTGTGTACAAGAGACAAAATGGATAGAAGAGAAGACAAAGATGATAGAGAACTCGAATTTTCAGTTATGGTATACAAGAAAGAGTAAAACAAGAAATAGAGTGAATATTATTGTAGATAGTTCCTTAAAGGATGAAGTTGTAAGAGTAGTTAGAAAGGGGATAGAATTATAGCTCTCAAAATAGTAGTGGAGAAAGAGACTATGAACATAATTCGTATATATGCACCTCAAGCAAGATTAGATGAAGTTACCAAATTAAGATTTTGAGACGACCTGGATGAAGTTTTACAAAATATTCCGTCAAATAAAATGATTTTAATATGAGGCGATTTAAATAAGCATGTCGGAGTGAAAAATAAGAAATATGAGATGGTGTATGGGGGTATGGGTTTGAAACAAGAAATGAAGAAGGTAAAACTATATTGGATTTTGCAATAGCATATGATCTTATACTAGCTAATACGTTTTTTAAGAAAAGAGAAGAGCATTTGGTCACGTTCAAAAATGAAAATAATAAATCACAAATTTACTTTCTTATGGTTAGGAAGAGAGATGAAAAAATTTGTAAAGATTATAAGGTCATCTCTGGAGAAAGCTTAAGTACCCAACATAAATTAGTAGTATTGGATATACACCTCAAATATAGTATTAATAAAAGAAAAATATATACGACTCATAAAATTAAATAGTGGAAGTTAAAGAATGGGAAACAAATCATATTTAAGGAGAAGATAGGAGTACAAGTATTATATGAAATATACAGTGATTCTAATACGACATGAGATAAAATGATATCAAAGTTGAAAATAGTAGCTAAGGGTGTACTCGGTGAGTCAAAGGAATATGCATCACCAAGTAAGGAATCTTGGTGATGGAATGAACGAACGACCTATAAGGAATTATATATTTGTAAGAACGAGGAAAACTTGAAAAAATATACAACAACAAAAAAAGAGACTAAAAAAGTAGTAAATGAAGCTAAGAATGAAACTTTCAATGGTTATATCGAAAATTAAATACAAAAGAAGGTGAAAGAGTCATTTATAGAATAGCTAAAGTGAGAGATAGAAAGTTAAAAGATTTTAATCAAATAAAATGTATTAAAGATGCATGCAATATGGTACTAGTAAATAATGAAGAAATAAAAGAGCGGTGAAAGAAATATTTTTATCAACTTTTTAATGAAGGTTTATGTGACCAACTTAATTTAGATAATTTAAATATGTTATATGAGTATAGAAATTTAAATTTTTATCGTAGAATTCAAATTTCAGAAGTAGAACAAGCTTTAAATGGAATGCAAAATGAAAAAGTCATTGGACCATATGATATTCCGATAAAGGTATGAAAGTGTCTAGGAAAATAAGGTATTGAATGACTTACAAAATTATTTAACATGATATTGAAACAAAAAAAATGTTTGATGAATGGAGGGAAAGTACTTTAATTCCCATATATAAGAATAAGGGAGACATACAAATTTGTGGAAACTATAGGAGTATTAAACTAATGAGTCATACCACGAAACTTTGGGAAAGAGTAATAGAAAAAAAATTAAGGAGCCTACGATTCTTGAAAATCAATTTGGGTTAATGCCAGAAAGATCGACAATAAAAGTTATACATCTTCTCAGACAACTAATTGAAAAATATCGAATGCAAAAGCAGGATCTACACATGGTATTCTTGAAGCGTAACATATATTAAACTAATTAAGGATATATATGAGGATGTAACGATCAAAGTGAAAACTTCAAGCGGAATAACTGAAGCATTTCCAATAAAGATAGGAGAGTATTAAGGATCAACTCTAAATCCCTATCTTGTTACACTAATCATGGACGAACTCACTGAACACATTCAAGACATAATACCGTGGTGCATATTGTTTGCAAATGATATTATTTTGATAGATGAGACATGTGAAGAAGTAAATACTAAATTAGAATCTTAGCAGAAAACATTAGAAGTGAAAAATTTTAGACTTAGTAGAGTAAAGATAGAATACATGAAATTTAAATTTAGTAATATTAGATGTAATAAAACAAGTATTAAGATAGGAAATGACGAATTGTTTGGAACTGAGAGCTTAAGTATTTAGGATCATTTTTATAAGATGTTGGAGGGATTGAGAGAGATATCTTATATAGAATACAAATAGGATGATTGAAATGGAGGAAAACATCGGGTGTTTTATGTTATCATAAAGTACCTCTAAAACTGAAAAGGGAAGTTCTATAAAATGACAATTAAACCTGCTATGTTATATGACGCTGAATGTTGAACTACGACTTGAGCACATGAGCAAAAGATGAGAGTTGCAAATATAAGGATGCTAAGGTGGATGTGCGTGCATACGAGAATGAACAGAATAAGAAATGAGAACATTAGAGAGAAAGTCAAAGTTGCATCTATTGAAGAAAAGCTCTGCGAGACATGTTTAAAGTAGTACGGACATATACTTAGACAACTAATAAATGCTTTAGTTAGGCAATGTGAAACAATGACAAATATAAATATCAAACAAAAAAAACAAAAAAAGACTTAATTGGCAACAATAAAACAAGATAAAACTTATTTAAGTATAGATGATGATATAGTAAGGGATAGAGTCCAATGACATAGAAGGATCCATATAGCCGACTCTACCTAGTGGGATAAGACTTGGTTGTTGTGGTGGTTGTTGGTGGTGGTGTCAGTGACTTGTGTCTATATATTTTTCGCACAAAGTTTTTTTAACCTTCACAGCATACAAGAACTTTTTAGACAATTAGCTTATTAGCTTATAGTTTGACATGACTAAACATTTAAGAGAAGAGAAACTTAGGGGGCATTGGGTAGACGTTTTCTTCTTCGTTTTTCATTTTCATTTTATGTGAAAACGAGAAAACGCATTTGGTTCGCGTTTTCCATCTCCATTTTATAGAAAATAAAGGAGCATTTTCTGGAAAACGAGAAATAATCGTTTTCTATTTCCATTTTCGTTTTCCAAAAAATAAAAGAGCGTTTTCTGGAAAACTGAAAAACAAAAAAAAACTCGTTTTCTGTTTTCTGGAAAAAGAGAAAATGAAAATAGAAAATAGAAAATTCTCTACGAACCACACACCTCCTTATATTTACAAGAAAAGAATCTACTTGCTAAGAAACCACCACTGAATTGTATTGTTAATTTGTTAGCATCAGTCATTCAAATTCTCTTTTAAATCAATGGCAGGCTTCTAATTGGAAAAAAAAATCTATAACAACACAATATATGATCAACATGAGAAACCGAGATCCACTCTATGGAAACTCAAACCTTTTAAATGTACAAGCCCCCCATGGATCTTTAAGCATCTCTCAAGGTCCAAATTTACCAAGTTAACTAAGTTGGTAAAAGCTCTCATTCCATCAGCAGTGATAGCATTGCTCTTCTTGAAACTCAAGGAGGTCAAGTTTGAAAGTCCTGGGAAAAAACATGCATTACAATGGAATCATACAATAAAAACAGAATAGACTATTAAGCCAACTAATTTTTAACACGGGACGAACATTTCATTTCTATGAAGAGTAATATGATTGCATCTTTAGTGATATGACTGAAGGTATACAGCTGACATTCTATGACATACAGCAAAATTGACATCAGATAAAAGAAAAACCGTCTAGCTATCAAGATTTGTAATAGAACATTAAGTGCCTTAGAACCTATGTAGCAGAAGATCGAGATAGTGCCTTCATGTTTTTTATTTACAACACTGAGGTAAAGAAAGTATTTGTATCATAAACATTAACTACAAAGTACAAGACATGACCCTACATTAGGAAGCCGGAATTAAGGCAGGAAATTGTCACTAGTACAAACCTACAATGGTCCAAATGCATTACTTAATGTGCTAAAAATCCTCAATCATGAACACAGAAATATGCCTTCTTTGAGAGCAGTATAAACAAATTCTGTAAGATTCTCAAAATCAGGAAAATATAGGAGGATATGGAGAAGAAGTCTGAAGATACCAGATAAGTGCCCTAGGCCATAGTCTGAGATTTGGTCACAATAGTTACATTTCAAGCTCTGGACATTGGGACACTTCTTAAGGAGAGACAAGCCAGTATCCGTAACATCAGAGCAAGAAATATCAAGGGACAGAAGTGATTCCCCTTGAGAAGAAACTATTCCAATCCAACTATCTTTGACTCCCGGATATTCTCCAATCAAAATATCCTGATGAAACAGCAAACAATGGAAACTATCAACAAAAAGAAACACAATCTGCAATTTGTAAGAGTGCTATCAACCAAAAGATTAGTGCATAGCACAATTTAGGAGGCTTGCCAAAGTATATAACAAAGTGGATCTAGAATAACATGAGTTCTCTACATCTTTCATTGAACAGCAAAATCACTCTAACTAAGCTTTCTAAGTTTGAAGAACGAAAGCACACAACATGGAACAAATCTCAAAAATGAGATAACAAGTACAAGGAGTTTCCACTCAGTAGAATTCGAGGAAAAACTGAAAAAGGCTTCCTTCAAACAGCAGCACCACAATCTTACAACTGTATAATGATATAACTTTTTTTTTTTTGGATATTGTGTTACTCAAACCAGCAAAACAATTGAAATGAAAATTTAACGGACAATTTGGAGTAAAGAAAACATAATTTCAACCTGAAGAGCACAGTCCCGAAAGGCTTCAAGAGACACATCATTCAGGCAATGAGACGCCACTAACTCGTTGAAAATCAACTGGCTTATGTCTCTTGGAAGCACGGAAAAGCTGCCATACTTTCTGATGTCCTGGTTACATAAAATACTTTTTCAAGTTAATAGAAGTTGTCAAACAAAAACAAACTAAAAAACACCAAAATAATATTTCAATAACAATGAAAACTACCTCACGAACTTTAGCGACGCATAAGTCCATGAGGGAAGGACACTTCCCTTGCTCTCGAACTGATACATTAGTATTGCATCGGGGCAGGGTAAGTAGCAACCACTTTGCACTGCCACTCTTGGAGTATCTTCCAGACCTGCGAAGAGCATCTTCGTCGAGAAGGTCTCTCTTCCTGGAACAAGCTCCCCCCATCGGAAAGCTAGTAAGTCCTTAATGATGATTTCTTCCTCAACCTTTTTTTATACTGGTTCTTCTGATGTTTTCTAAGAAGTATAGTACAACCCTTTTTTGGTCGCACTACTCCATTCTAGAATAAGATTCTCAGTCAGCACCGCACGAGCCATAGAAAAGGATCCGAACTATAATTCCAGAAACCTTTTAAAAAGCACTTATTGTAAGAAAAATACTATCGAAAATCGTTTTTTGTATCAAACTCAAAAGTCTACTCCGTAAGATCACAACTTCATGAGAGTCCAAAATGTTCTAGATTACAGGAATTCAGAAGGGGAACGATGATCGAATAAAAAATTCATCCAATAAGCGCAATCACCAGTCCATAAACTCCAAGTTCAAAAGCAAAGAGCGGAAACAAGCGAACTCTTAAGAATAGTGCGGAAGCGACGGCGACAATCAAAAACTAAGAGATAAGGCACGAAAAGCCCAACGATCGAATCACCGAAAGCCGTATTCTTACATTCGCGGAAGGCGAAGTCCGGGTGAGGGGCGATCGAAGCTTAGGGTTCAGTGGATACGGAGGTCGAGAGGGGAGAGAGATGGCTGAAGCAGCACGAAAGGGAGGGAGAAGAAAAGGAGAGCTCGGTGTACGGGCCCTTGTAACTAATCCAATAGATGCACGACGCGTGTTCGTCTAGGCATGCCGAGCTCGGCTCTTCGCAGGAGAAGGATAAGGCAAGGCGGGACGGGCCGATCCGCCCTCTAAGCACGACACCAAACCGGGATGTGAAGACACGTGGCAGGTGATCTTCGTAACAACGACCGGTTCTCGAGTCATACGAAGAGAAATAGTTGTAAATATTATTTTGTTTTTTTTAAATATACAATAAAAAAGAAAAGAAAAAATAAGATTGTATCTTATCAAATAACATAAAAAATAAAATTAGAAAGTATATCTTCATTAATTTTAATATGTAGATAAATTGAGACGCGAGTAAATTCATTCTTTATACTTTCTTTATTATAATATTTATATTTAAATGGTGGTTGGTGTCCGGATAAGCTCGGGCGGAGCCCACTTAAGGGGTCCACGTGCAGAATCGCTTGCTCGACACGCTCCCTCTTCGAATAATCCAAATAAAAAATATTGGTAATTACTCATTAAAATTAGGAAATTTTCATTTCAACTCGAAAGTTAAAAAATAATGCCTGTTTAAAATTCATCAAGGTATTTTAAAACTTTTAAAATTCTAGTTATTTAGATTTATTAATTACCAGCGCAGCTAATTCATCTAATAAAAATAATTATTGAAAATTTCCAATTCAACACCACGGACATAAAAGAAGAATATGTAATCCGCGAACTATGGCGGAGCTGAAGGACGTCTATGTAATTTTTTTTAAAAAGACATTTTCGATTTGATCACTAGAAAATTTATATAAAATTGAACTGATCATCTAAAAATTAATCCGATTGAAATCTTAGATATACAATACCAACTAATAAAAATAAAAGCATAATTTATTTATCAAAATCATCATAATCGTTCAATCGAATTGCGATCGAAATTCAATTGCGACTCATTAGAATTGTAACCATCAACATTACAATCACCACTAACTGTAACAATCACAATTGATTTCGATTACGATCCGATCAAATCATGATCAAATTTCGATTGAATCGTGATTAAAATTCGACCGTTCAATAACGATAAACGACGGAAGACAAGAGAAGGTATTACTATATATTTTTTATTAACGTGCGTGCTCCAACAAGTCGCGCAGTGTACAACAAAAAAATTCTAGAGTATCTATTTATCATTTGGAATGGATATTTAAATGGATTTAAATATAAATATTTAATCGTATGTACATTTAATAAAATCATTCTACAAAGTGTGTAATTATGAACAGATTTAGCAATTAGTTCTGAATCTCTACGTCTCAAAATGCAACCTAGTTGGCAATTAATTCTAAAAATTGATTAAAAATTAATAATTAATCCCAACTTGCACAGATGAATCATAATTTAAGACCCAAAAAACAAAGTTATTTAAACTTACATAAAATCCTGCATCGAATCTATATACATTTAAGAAAAATAGATTTCTACAGCACTGGAAATTGAGAACAGCAGTAACAAACCTCTTGATAAACTTTTGTTTAGTTCTGTCCAACATAAATCCAAAATGAGAGCGTTTACAATCGTTTTCAGAAGCAAAACCAAAAATGTGAGAGGTAATCGTGGGTCACTACTTCCAATTTCTCGACTTCTCGATACGAATACAAAGAATTCCTCGATAAAAAATCACCTTATCACGACTATTTTTCCTTCTTTTTTGTAAAAATGCTAGAACCCTATGAATCTGGATAGTCGATCCGACAGATTGGCTATCACAAACCCAGCAAAAACCTGCGATTATGAGAAGCAAAAGGAAATTTCAGTCAAGAATTGAATCGAGTCTGAATGTGTGGATTTGGCAGACCATAAAGACGACCAATACAAGTCGAATCAACTACACGGAAAGATCTGAGGCAAGGGCAAAGAAAGATTAGAAGGGATCTTAAATGAGATGAGTCTTCTAACAATATTATATTGTGCTAAAACTCAATCGCAGGATAAGATGCATTTTGTTGTCAATATGTTGTACAAATAGAAACATCTTGGATTTCAAGATTGATTTTCCAGTCGAGCAGAACCATAAGTGGACACGGATGCATGTTTATTGATCAAAAACAGGATACCTTCATGGAAAGACAACCTCCATGCTAGACTGCCATAAATGAACCAAACTTTCATCAACAAATTTGGTGTTCGATCTAGTAAAAGCTCGTTAAAATTTGAACAACTTGATAAATTAAATAAATAAAATAAATAAACTTGAATACGTATATGTTCAGCTTGTTAATATTCGTGAACAGTATTCTTAAATAATATTTATGATTAGACTCATTTAAATATTATTTATGAACTTATTTATACTCAAGATTAAAATATTAAAATTTTAAACAAACAAATAAATTTAACTTAAGAGTTTGATAATATTTAAATAAACCAAACTTAAATAAATTTGAATCAAGCTTGATTTAAGCTTGAATCGAGCTTGATTAAAAGCTCGATACTATTAAACAAGCTAAGCTCAAGCCTAGCTCAATCTCAAAAAAAAAAAAACCAAGCCAAGCTTAAATAAGTTTTTCAATAGCTTGATTAATTTTAGGCTTCACTTGGCTCAATTATTTATCAAATAAGCCTGAATACTATAAAGCTTGGTTTGACTCGTTTACAGCCCTATGCAGGAGGATTGATTACCTGAGTTGAGCCGAGGATGTAGACTGCTGAATAGTGTCGACCGTGAATCATCATATCGGCTACCATAGCAAGTGGTATTGTAAGTGACATGCCTAATGTAGCTACCAACGGTGTGGTCCATACGACACACAGTGCCCTGGTGAACAACAATCTAAGTCAGATACACAGCCTACATAATGACTCACTATTTCTGGCAAACATACCAGAAGTAATCTGAAAGAACACTTCCGATAAAGCCATTAGCAAGCACAACTTCGTCCATTTTAGCAGAATGTGGTATTCTGAACTTGGGCTCAATCCCCAGTGCAGTCAGTGGCCACACTGAAAAGAAGAAAACCGCAATATATTTTGTGATAAATATGTAACATATTCACAAGTAGAGAAACCGTGCAAAGCATTTAGTTAAAATTTTAAAAGTACAATATTGTAGAAACAAGAAAGATTAATCAGTTAATATACAATGGTGGGCACTCGACTAGCTTTATCTTTATCAAGAAAATCTAGCATGATCGTAACATAAATGGAAACACGAATCTCTAATCTAATGAAAAACAAAATATCCAAAAAATACTACACAAGAGCAGGAAAAAGAGCATAACATGGATGTGTACGTTAATAGCTTGATATGCCTCCTTGGAAACGTATATATCATTAATTTAAGGGAATACAAATAAAATACGCCAAGAAGGTAGACAGCAGTTGAAGATTGACATGCATCCTTAAAAGCTGCCAAGACTTTAACAAGAAGTGATAAATTATACCATTGGAGGAGAAAGAAAATATCTTCAATTACACAAGTGCTGATAATAGTGCTGATTGTAGCCTATGTTTGAGCTGATAATAGTGTTTATTATAGCTGATGTATGATATGCAAAACACAATAATCTTCGGAAGAGGGCAGAATTTACCAAGCCACCACAAAGCTACGAGGGTAAACAGTCCAACATATCCAAAGAGTTTCTGGATATCAACTCCTTCTCCTTCCTCTCCAGCAAACTTTTTTAGAAGCACTGCAAAATTGGATATCTAAGTTAGTACTAAATTATCAGTTAATCCTATCGAAAAAAGAATAATGCTGAAATGCCACAAACCAGTAAATAGACCATAACTCATTGCTGAAAGAAGACCAAAAAGATCCCCTATGAGAGACCGCTCTCCCTTGCTGTAGAAAGTAAAACCCTAACTCATATCAGACATAATCGCTACCAGGAACCAAACACTCTGGACAAGATAAAGGAAATGGAGGCAAAATTGATAAACATTCTTGCTATAAATATGGTTTGTAAAGATATTCTTCTTTTAGAAATGGAAAAAGAAAAGTGTACACCAACAACCAACCCCCAAAAGGGCACACAAATAGATGATACCTAGAGACACTAAGATCTGATTCATCTGTAGCCCAAGTCTTGCCGAATGTAGTCATCACTACACCAGCCATGCTAACGAATACAGCAACAACTTTGGACATATTCAAGGAGTCTTGTCGTAGAAATACACCAACAAAAAGAGTAAAGAGACCTGATGTTGATGATAACACAGTTGTACTTGCCACACTGGTTCTTGCAAGTGCTGCATTTGATAAGTACTGCATCCATAAAATTCAAATATTAAAAATGTCTGTATGATTAAATAATAATGATGACCGTGTTAAAGGATAATGCTTCGTCTTCTTAGTTAGCAGAAAAAAAATACAAGAAAAACCTATCAAACTAACTTAGAAAATCAGAATGATTCAAGGAACTATTGATGCTCAGGATAGGTTTGAACAGTCTTCCTTTTTCCTGGCTAAAAGGTTATTCATATCGGTTATTTAACTATGCACATTTTTCTTTTACCAGTTAACATGGTCCAAGAATATATTTTTCAAAGTAAAGCATCCAAGCATAAGCATAGCTGCATATCAACAAGCACAGTAGCCCTCAAAATTTCTGAAGACATCCACAACTAGCAGGTGACTGGACAACACATTTCAAACGAAGATACTAATTGGATTATAGTCATGACACACTAAAATATTTTTTTCCAATTAGGGATATCGCAAATGATGAAAACAAAAGTAATGTGACTAAAAGAGCAAACAGCTTTTATAAATGGGGATCATGAACTTGAAACCCCTTTGAAAGGAAAAATATGTAAGGAACTTTAAACAACTAAAACATTTTTAAACTATCAAACAGAATCAACATTAATTTTTCTTTCATTCTACTTTCAGTATATGCATGAATGAGAGCAAAGTGAAATATACTAACAGTCCGTCACAAAATAACTTATCTCACCTCTGTCACAAACCAAATAGGGGCAAGATAGATTGCGTACGTTATGATCTCCTTAGTGGTGACTGCTTTTCTTTCCTTCAGGACTTCAATATTCACATCATCTTTAATATGAGATATTAGTGATTGTTCCTCTACTCGTGCTGAAAGGTCAATTTCACTGTCTTTTTTTGCTAAAAGAGATTGTGATTCCATTTCTACCATCCTTGGACTATTCTTTGGAGAAGAGTTAATTCCAGATGGTGACTTGTTGCTTCTGGAAGAGTGCTTTCTCAGTAAACTGCACACCCAATCTCTGAGTAAAGATACTGGCAGATAAACAACCATAAGGGAGGCTCCCAAGTAAGTGACCGCAAATGGCTGTTGATAATCAGTAAATATACCCTGTTTCACAGTGAATAAAGATAATAAGATGGATTAATATAAAACAAGTTGCATGATTATATAATTAATGAAGTCACAATCAATACAAAAGAAAATTGATTTTAGTTCTGTCAAAATTTCAATAAAAACAGAATACACAAACAAAGTATTAATTCAATTAAAAGAAAATATTTGGCTTCCTAAAACAAAATTTCTCATCAGCCTTGAGAAAGTCATATCCAAAAATTGACAAGATGTTACTACAGACATATCAGCATTGAATATGGCACCATAGTTTAGTCCCTGATGTAGTGTTATGGGCTAATAAAAAGGTTTATATGCTTAGATGAAATTCCAAAATCATTTTGTTAGAAACTAGTCAGACCGACAGCACTCCTACCCGGAGATTGTCATTTTTTGACTCCTAGATCACGAACTAAAATATTCCTTCCAGATTCATATTGGCTGATCCTATTTCCCTAAGAAAAGCATTCTGATGTCAATCAAAGGCATCCATTCTGCAAATTAGTCTTATGTATCACAAGATGATGTATTTCTATCACCAATTTATGTGGGCTATTTAGAATTGTGATAATTAGAATGAATCTATCAGCGAAATCTATTTAATTGTTAGTAGTATCCTTCCCCTCTTTGCTCTCTTACTACGTGATCACAGATTATCACATGAGTCTGTGTGAAATCACCAGTCTAATATTAACAAACTGAAAAGTTATACGTCTCCAGCATTTCTCCACAGCCATAAAATCCATCTAATGCAGGGAGACTTGTGATATGCATACTTGGTGCCTCCTCTGTTATATGCTACAGCAAAAGATCAAGCTTTTACTCAAAGTCTTGTCTGCATCTTCAAATTTCAGTTGATTAGAAGTAGTGGCACAATTGTGTCAGCATTTCCTTTCATAAAATTCATTGAAAAATTGAATTGCACTTCGTCAGCACCTTAACTTTGTGATTGTGCTTATCCATTCCTAGCAAATGAACATTTCTACATTGTTAATTAGTGTAGCATTTATCCCAATCACATCAGCCAACACAATAACATCGTTGTTATACGGCTAAAATATGAAAAAAAAAACAAATGCAATCAGATTGAACTATTCAATACATCGCGTTCTCTTGATTTTTGGAATACTGTAACTAGGTAGTTCACGCCCAAGTCAAGTTTTCAATAAACTCGGGGTAAAACCTGCATGCTAAGGAAAAAGAGTCTTAAGATTTGTGATTCAACAGCCGACGCACTTTTAGTCCGACAAAGGATCAGCGATAGAAGTCCTTAGATCTAATTCACAAGTTTCAAAAGACCATCTTATAGATCATAAATTGAGTACAAACAAGCGCTATTTCATGTAAAGCAAAACATGCTTCCTCAGAAGTAGAAAAAAAATATCCAAAATTTTCAGGATTCATGATACCTAAAGTATAGTTAACGGCATCGCAAGACATAAAAGATTAAAAAAAAAAAGGAATTGTTTTCACATTGAAAACCATAAAACTTAAGCGAGGGATTCAGCATAAACCTGCGTGACTTCGGCTGAGGCGACCCAGATGATGACCACTGTGAGAATGAGAAACAACCCGGCTTTGTACCTCCAGCTCGCCATCGCCGCCCGCCTCTCCCACCGACTAATATCACCCCACAAAGACGCAAAGGGAGAGGAAAGCAAGAAAGTGATAAGAAAAATGAACCGCGAAAGATAGGATTCTGGATCAAGATCTAGCCTGCTGCCGCAGTTGTTCCCACTACCACTCGAAACCCGGACGGCGATGCCAAGATCACGAACAACTCGAACCCGTGCGCGATGGAAGAAGAAGCCCTTTTGCCCCTTCTTCTTCTCCTCCTCCTCCTCCTCTTATTTTTCTTCTGCTTTCCCTCTCCTTTCTCGTTCCGGCGAAACGACGAAAACGCGGAGCAGAAAAAGCGATAATAGAACTATCGCAGCTGCCTGCGACCACATGTATTAATTAATTTGGGCAAAAATAAATATACAGATATTTTAAATATTTATAATCTTAAATCTTTTATATAAATATTTTTATTTTACATGTTTCCTTTTTTTAGATTATAACAAATCCATCACATACTTATTTTTTAATTAAAAAAATATAAATATTTTATATTTTTATAATTAAGTTTGTAAGAACTTAGTCATGTTTAACGGAACGGTTCGATCCGGAATTAAATTAGAACTAATCCGTTAAATTTGAAATCGGAATCGATTCAAATCTAGAACTGAATCGGAACCATTTCAATTTCGATTCAATTCGGTTCTAATCGATTTCGGAAGAAATTCGGAACCGTTTTGGAATTAGTTCGAAACCGTTTCGGAATCGTTTCTTGTTCCGATTTGAATATTGTTTCAGTTGCTAATTTAAAGATGAAAACTCTTAACAGATTAATATGTCTATAAAATTATTTTACAATAATAAAAATAAGATCACCAATGTGATAAATAAATTTAAAAGCTCAAATTCAAAGAAAATGATCCGAAATTATTTCGAAATTAATCCGGAACGATTTCGAAATCAGTTCGAAATCGATAAGTATGCCTACGCAGAACCTTTGACTTTTGAACCGTGAGAAAAGTGAGGGAAAAGACACTTCGAAAGCAAGTGATTTAAATATACATATATTGGTATATCATATATAGGCCGTAAAAGTGAAGTTATGCCATCTTTGCTTCATTTCGAATACACTATTATTATAATATTAGACTTTATTATCAATTATAGATTACGTCATTTAGAATTAGATCCATGCTTTTTCCGTTATTATTTATTCTTGTGTTAGATATCGGATTATATTGACCGATTTAATAAGGTTCTCTTTATTTAAGTGACATTTTTATTAAGTTAATGTTATAGTTAGTTCGATCCAAAGGAAAGGATTTACAAAATATTTATTAAAAATAAAAATGGCATTGATAATTGATGAAGTTGATAGGGAGTTCTAATAATTTATAATTCATGTACATTTGATCCGCTTTGATTGGATTGTTTAGTACACACGTTTATGATTAAAAAAATAATATAATAATTGAGTTTTAAAAAAAAATAGTTGATAAATTTATTTATGTGGTAAGCAAGGCATTCAATTTATTAATGTTAGTTAAAAATAAAATTTAAATTAATTTTTTAATTAAAAAAATCAGGAACCAAATAAAGAGGCTCTCCATCGCAGGAGCTTGCGACGGTCCACTCATTCTCGCGGTAAATGAATTGTTGCGCGATGACGATGCTCATTTTTTAAAAATGTTTTTGGAATTTTTTGTTAAAAAATATAATAATTGCGACAGCAATTTGACAACCGCTCAATGAATGAAAAAAATCTAAATTATTTAGCACATTATACAACACTCAATAGCTAGTTAATCCAATGATCGATTTGGATGTATTAAGGAAAAAAAGACGATTTAATACTTCTTATTTGCTAACATAGAGTTCTTATATCTGATCTTTAAAAAAACTAATTTTTTTAAAAAATAAATTTTTAAAAATATCTGATCTCAATTATATCTGATCTAATTTTTATAAATAAATAAAATTTTCATCTATAAAAAAAATCTAATTTTCATTGTATCGTTCAGGGTCTCTAAACTTTGAGGACCAACTCTATCGATAATTCGATATTCATCACGATTATATAGTAAATAAGAAATATACGATACTTTCGAATGTGATTTTTTCTTCGGTGAGTACTATAACTTATTCTTTGAGTCCGTCGAGATCGTTGTTGTCCTTTCATCGTCGACCAACCGACTAGATCGTGATCGAATTGTAGTCAGAATTCAATCAAATTTGTGATCGTCAATATCGTGATCCAACCGAACTCTGATGCGGTCAAACCGTAGATGGATTCCGATCGTATTACGATCAGAATCTAATCGGATTACGAGCGGAATTCGATCGAGATATAATCGGATTTCGATCCCGACTGGACGGCTACAATCAAACTCCGATTTCTATCGAACGATTATCAAATTGCGATCGAAATTTGATCGCCCAATGACGATATCGAGTGTCGTTGAATGCAAGTTTTTTCGATGAAAAATACTATAATTTTTTTATTTATTATGCTCGCTCTACGTGCGCATAAATTGCACAATTTGCGACACTCGAGATATCAAATTCACGCTAATATTGATGCGACGATTCGTTCGTTCTCAATGCCTCCGCCAATCAATCCCACAATCAATATAAAGGAGATAAATCATGAGAAATATATTATCCAATTCAGAATTAGTACAGTAAAGAAATAGATATTTTGAAAAATTTATAATTTTCAAAGATTAATTTCTTATTCATTGATACAATTATATTATTGTACTAACTACCAAATTATTCCATGCGGATATTAAATACCTGCTAACATAATCAATAAACACATATTTAATTATTATTGTAACAAAGTAATTTGTCTTTGTCGGAGTGAACTAATTGCATCAAATGCAAAGGGGAAAAAAAAGACAAATACAGGAATTAAATATGGTAGGCGAGAGTTGTTTTTTATATGCCACCTTAAGCTCGTGGCCTCGAGTCCTTATGCCGCTTGACATGAGCTCCCGATCTACTTGTGAGCCCATATAAAAGCTTATCGGTCAGAGTTGTGATCTGACCGCGAGTTCAGCAGTTACCACTCAGTAGCCATAGTTATCGATTTCCGATTTGATTTTTAATCGATTTTGAATCCATCGACGTTGAAATCAATTGGAACCGATTCAAAATCGATCCGAACTGATTCTAAACTTTGAAATCAATTCAATTCGAACCGGTTCTGAATCAGTTTCAAATCGATTTCGAAACGGTTCCAAATCATATTCCTCGAACTTGAGTTTCCAAATTCATCTGTCACACCGATGATCATATTCTTTTTTTCTATCGCAAAATAATTTTATAGACATGTTAGCATGCCAAGAGTTTTCACTTTTAAATTAGCAATCAGAACCATATCCAAATCGGAATTCGAATCAGTTCCGAAACAGTTCCGAATCGATTCCGAAATTGGAACCAAATCGGAACGATTCCAATTCGATTTCAAAACCAGTTCATCTGAATCAATTTCGATTTCGAATTTAACAGATTGATTCGATCAAGCATATCTACCGATGAGCTCATTTTGGCAAAATGGGCCGCAAGCATGACCCAACCCAACTTGCCATAATGTTTTGCAGACCGTCCAACTTTAGGCCCAATTTCACCCAACTACGGCTCAATGACTTATTTGGGAAAAAAAATAATCACATTTTTTTCGTTCTAATTTAATATTTTTTATTTAATGTTTGCCATATTATGGAAGGAATTAGTTGGCAAACATGCTTGACTGTTTGTTGAGACATAGATCGGCACAATAATTGAATTCGGCGGTCACAAAAAAGAGAGTAGTCAATTTCAATTGTCCCCCTCCAAATTAATTAAAATTACTATTCTATGCCGTATCTAAGAGTTTACGGTATTTTTTTCAAAACGCTCACCAAGATTTAAATTTTTTTTTTTGAAGGTACACTATACTTTCGAATTTATCTAAGGATGAACTTATTTTTTTAATATTTTTTTATTTAAAAAAATAAAAAAAATCGCTAAAGAACTTTTTATATTTGTAATGAAAGAATATTTTAGGAATAAAAAATAAAAATATGATAAATTATTTATTTACATACGTCTGAAATTTTCTTATACTTCTATTTTTTTATATAGTTTATTTGTAAAATCCTCCTTGTACTTTCAAATTAGCAAAAACAACCCGCATGAACATTAATCTGGCAAAGCAGTCAACGAACGCAACGCATTCCCTCTTCCTTTCCACTTCTTTGAATCTATTTAAAGCAAAAAGGGGAGAGACGGCATTTGCGAGTGAGCGGCGGCAGTTACCGATGGAAGCCGACGAGCTCGTTGACAGCGACGGCGACGGCGACCTTGAGACTGCTCTTCTTTCCGTCGATTCGCAGCCGGAGGAACACCACCGCCCCCGCAGCATTCGCCGCTTCGCCTCCAACACCACCTCGCAGCTCGCCATTATCGGCTCCAACCTCTGCCCCATCGAAAGCCTAGACTACGAGTACTTTCTTCTTTTCCCTCTCATGCATGTTCATCTCCTTTGCTCGAACTAAGTTTGTAGTGTGGTTAAAGGGTGGATTTTGTTGACTAGAGATTTTGGGATGATTAAACCGCCGATTTCTACATCTCTATCTCTCTCTGAAACGAAAGGGAAGCATTTTGATTTTGCTTATCCATCTCTACCGATCGAGGGCGAAGAGAAGAATGCTGATTTTGTTTTTCTTTTTTGAAAAAAGAGAAAAACAAACCTGCCCTACTTTTGAGATTCTTGGATGAGCAAAATATGAATTTTTTTTCGTTTTTTATTTTTAAAATTTGAACTTTCGTCCGCGTGGTAAGACGGGATGAGGTCTAAAAGAGGTGTTGCAGGTTGATCGAGAATGACTTCCTGAAGCAGGACTGGCGCAGCCGGGGACCGGCGCGCATCGTGCAGTACGTCATCCTAAAGTGGACTCTCTGCTTCCTCGTCGGTGCCCTCTCCGGCGCCGTCGGTTTCTTCAACAACCTCGCCATCGAGAACATCGCCGGCGTCAAGTTCGTGGTCACCTCCAACATGATGCTCGACCGCAAGTACGGACGGATGCGATCCGGTGAATTCGCTGTGCTCCGCTGTTTCTTCTTCGTTAGCTGTTGTTTTACTTTGGTTGGTTTAGGTATTGGTGGGCTTTTGGAGTGTTTGCGGGGTCGAATTTTCTGCTCGTCATCTTTGCTTCCGCCATCACTGCCTTCATCTCGCCGGCGGCAGCCGGATCTGGGATTTCAGAAGTGAAGGCCTATCTGAATGGCGTTGATGCTCCTCAGATTTTCTCATTGAAGACGCTCTTCGTGAAGGTGCAATTTTTGGAATTGGTCTAGACTGAAATTTCTTACACATTTCGATTACTAA
The DNA here is from genome assembly GCA_025175895.1 of Wurfbainia villosa. Classification (NCBI taxonomy): domain Eukaryota; kingdom Viridiplantae; phylum Streptophyta; class Magnoliopsida; order Zingiberales; family Zingiberaceae; genus Wurfbainia; species Wurfbainia villosa. The sequence continues at coordinate 56,152,428 of CM045990.1, read as the reverse complement.
TGGGGCTTAATAAATGAAGTTATGTCTTTTTCTTTCAGTATTCACAAATTCTTCAACTCAATTGAGCTGCACAGCTTATAAAATTAGTAGATTGCAATTCCATGAGATTTTTTCCTTCTAGGGTTCACTTGTTTTCAATTTTCGTGAATACTATGCATTTGCATAGCATGTTCTATGATTTTCAATATGGGAAGAACTTGAAAAAAAAACAAGATTTATTGCTGAATTTGAATGATATGAAAGTAAAGCCTGCTTATGCATTCTTTTGATGATCAAGGGAGGCATGTTGAAGTTATTAATGCGATAAGATCGAGTTTTTACTGATGCATTGTAGAATCATTTGAATGATAAAGAAGTTGTTAATGCAGTAGAATTGAGCAATACTGATGCATAATGGAATCAACAGGTAGCAGGTAGCATTGCTGCTGTCTCCTCGTCTCTCTATGTGGGCAAGGCTGGTCCCATGGTACACACTTGTGCTTGCATTGCATCCATACTCGGGCAGGGCGGGTCTCGGAAGTACAAGTTAACTTGCACATGGTTGAGGTACTTCAAGAACGACAGAGACCGACGGGATCTAGTCACTTGTGGAGCTGGTGCTGGTATGGCTGCTGCTTTTCGCGCACCGGTCGGTGGCGTTTTGTTCGCGCTGGAATGTGTATCGTCATGGTATCATGCTACTGCATATCTTTCTTATCCCACCATTTTTCTTTGGTACACTGTCTATTTAAACAAAGCTCGCATTGAAAATTTCCTTAGGGGAGACACTCACTAGTGTTATAATCATCAGACAGTGGGAGATTACTTAAAACATCAGGTAAGAAACTGATAGACATGAATTGAGGTTCAACTGAAATAACTATGATTGTATCATCTCAATGAAGATCATATATGAAAAGTGTATTGAATCCAAGTTGAATTCGATGAAGGATTATGAAAATTTTAGGCACATTAGTTGTATATCAGTTTAGAATCTCAATTGCCTGCCTTATTGGTTTATAATAATATTCTCATAATTGATACATAGATAAGCAATTACTTGGCTTTGTAGGTGGCGAAGTGCACTGCTTTGGAGAGCCTTCTTCACTGCAGCAATTGTCGCGGTCGTGCTCAGGGCGCTGATCGATATTTGTAGGAGCGGAAAATGCGGGTTATTTGGGAACGGCGGCCTTATCATGTTTGATGTCGCTTCAAATGATGTCGCTTATCACTTAGTCGACTTACCTCCAGTCATCGTTCTAGGAGTAATAGGAGGAATCTTGGGAAGCCTGTACAATTTCCTCCTGGACAAGGTTCTTAGATTCTACACTCTTATTCATCAGTATGTATTCCTCTTCTATCTTCTACTTCGATTGCAAAGATTCGTCCATATCTCTTTTTTTTTCTGAGAATATATTTCAAAATTTGATCTTCAGGAAAGGCTACGTCTACAAATTTCTTCTTGCTGCTTCAGTTTCCATATTCGCATCGTGCTGCCTGTTTGGATTACCTTGGCTTGCATCTTGTAAGCCATGCCCGACCGGATTAGCAGAACCTTGTCCATCAATAGGCAGGTCTGGAAATTTCAAGAAGTTTCAGTGTGCCGCCGGCCATTACAATGATTTAGCTAGTTTATTTTTTAACACGGCCGACGATGCAATAAGAAACCTCTACAGCGTCGACACAGACAATGTGTTCCAGAAATCTTCAGTCCTCTTATTCCTGGCGACCACTTTTTTCCTCAGCATCATCAGTTATGGCTTGGCAATTCCTTCTGGTCTCTTCGTGCCTGTTATTTTGTCCGGTGCAACTTTAGGACGCTTTATCGGTATGCTTATGGGCTCACATTCAACTCTTCCCAATGGTCTCTTTGCAGTCCTTGGCTCAGCGTCCCTTCTTAGTGGTTCGATGAGAATGACTGTTACGGTCTGCGTGATCATGCTAGAACTAACCAGCAACCTCCTACTTCTGCCTCTGCTCATGCTGGTCTCACTCATATCCAAGACTGTAGCCGATGCTTTCACTGCTAACATTTACGATCTGATCGTGAAGTTGAAGGGCCTGCCGTACCTCGAATCGCATGCCGAGCCTTATATGAGGCAGCTCACGGTCAGTGATGTGGTCGGAGGCCCTTTGCAAGTATTCAACAGTGTCGAAAAAGTCGGCAACATAGTCCATGTGCTCAAGGCCACTGGTCATCATGGCTTCCCTGTGGTAGATGAGCCTCCCTTTTCGGATTCACCTGTACTTCTCGGCCTCATTCTCCGTTCGCATTTACTTGTTCTGTTGAAGAAGAAACAGTTTCTTCGTGCTCGAGCAATTTCAAGTATTGACATTGCAAAAGAGTTCTCAGCTGATGATTTTGCTAAGCGTGGCTCTGGTAAAAATGAGCTCATCGATGCCATTGAGCTGACTGCTGAAGAGATGAATATGTATGTTGATTTGCATCAGTTCACGAATACTTCACCTTATACTGTCGTTGAGACAATGTCATTGGCGAAAGCTCTCATACTTTTCCGCGAAGTTGGCCTGAGGCACCTCTTGGTTATTCCCAAATCCACTTCGGTACGAAACACACCTCTCGCTCAAGTATCTTTGCCTCTGCCCATTTCTATGTATATTTCTGGAGCTTGGTTAGCTCATGTTGCTATATGACAATGTCTTTTTCAAATCTTGCAGAGGACGCCTATCGTTGGCATATTGACAAGGCATGATTTTATGCCCGAGCATATACTTGGGTTACATCCTTTCTTACTAAAGAATAAATGGAAAAAACTACGGTTTGGGAGATTCAACATGACGGAAATCTTCAACAATTTTCTTGATCGATTCAAAAGATGATAGCTAAAATCGACCAGTGGAGATGAAGGTGTGTTTTGTTTGCATTTTGAGGCAGCAAGATCTGTAAGTTCCTTCGCTACGGGATTTGATATTTGATCCATGATTTCATATTGAAATTGTCGAGGATAGAAACAAGAAGCATAACTAATATTTAAGGAAGTTCGGAAAAAACGTCAAATATCTATTTAAAAAAAAAAAACATAAACCTTTTAATTGCTATCAGTTATTATTTAATCGAAATAGCAAGAACAGTCACCATTAAACCACTTGAAGTGTTTAATCTCCATGTATTCCATCCACCACAATTCAGAATTCACAGGGAAAGTGAACATTTGTACCAAATATTTTTTTTCAACGTCATTAAATTTCTTTTCGAGTTTCAGTCATGAAAATAGTCTCTAGAATAAAACTGTTACAATAAATTTTATTTCGGAATTCTACATTGATGGGAACTCTGTGCATTGAATTGTCCTTTATTATATTTCTTTGTTTATTCACAATTACAACAATATATTTATTTATGAATGTAAAATAAAACATTACTTATTTATGCACATTGGCAAACAAATGAATGGACAACCCTAGTCAAGTTGCTTATGCTACTGGCCAAATCCTTCCAACGCTGAGTTGTTGGGTAATAGGCTTTATCTTCAAAGCAGGGCTGATGGCAAGCAAGCTCACAAAGCAATCCACGGGCACCCTCATGCCCCAAACATTGACCGATTCGAGTTTACGACACTTATTGACGAGCTCGATGAGACCATGTTCTGTGACGTGGCGACAACTCCATAGAACAATAGTCTAAAATTCAAGGGAAGCACAGTCAAGGAAAATAGATTGAGGCTGGTATATGAATCTCATCCCATTAGGAGTACAAAAATTATATTGCACAGACATTATTTAGTTTCCCTATGGATGCTGGTCAAAGAAAACAAGGTTTCCATCTTGCTGAAAAACTAGGAAATGAATCGAAATTTTGTACGAGATCCAGCGGTTTTGGGCATCGGTTATGCAAAGTGAATGTTGTGCTGAAATTTTGTATTTCAAGTACTGATAGTCATGTGAGAGAACATGTTCAGTATGAACTAGTTTTGCATCTATCCATGTAGAACTCATGGAACAATGGAACTCAGGTATCAAACTAAAGAAAATCGATAAGAACACAATTGTATAATCCATCAATCACAAGGAAGATATTGCAAACAAACTACAATGACAGTAGGGTTTAAAGTATCAGTGGATTTGATAATCATTTTTAGCGGATCTATAAGTTCCCAACTGTATTTTAGAGAATCGAGTAATATGCATTTAGGAGAATACCTTGATATGTGGACAACTACGAGCAACAGCATACAGTGATTCATCTGTGATAAATGTGCCCCCAATATTGAGGTGTTGTAAGGAATTAGCTCTTGACACCTGAATAAAATCAGATATAAGTGAACGAAGTAAGGGGACAAATATGAAAAAGAAAATCACAGCAGATAGAATTTGCAAGATACTACTAGTTCAAATTATGCAATTTACAAAACACAGAGTCAGAAAATTGAATCCAAAAGAAATATTGCAAGAATGAGAGCATCAGAATGAAGGTGCGGCCTTATGGGATAAGTCATGCTTTTAGCAGCTAAGATTTGATTGTCCAGGATGTCACTGTGTTTGGCGAAACAATACATTCATGAACTCAAGACGATCGTGCTAATAGTATGTGACATGATTCACATGAATAAATGGACTGACAATTTGAAAGAACAAATTTCATCGGCATACACAATAACAATGAATTTATCTGTGTAGTCTCCCTTATTTAGTTCATAACCCAACCGAAGTGGCACAACTACAGGTCACCGATCAAACTTTGAGATTGTGAATTGCAACATCATGAAGGAAGAGGCTACCAGGATAATTGAAGTGATATACATCAACTTATTAGTTGATCACGGAACTTTGTCAAAACTTTTTCAATATCTTCGTAACTTGAGATGATTTGGTATCAGCAATCGGTATCTCAGTAAGGAAGAAAATTTGATAATGATGGAAAAAAAGTCAACTGATTAGAAAAGTAAACTAAAATAAGACGGGTCAACTTGAAAAAAAGAAGGAAATGTACAATTCAAACATACAATTGATCTATAATTTCTCCAAGGTTACTTGTCCAACTTGAAAAAAAAGAAGGAAATGTACAATTCAAACATACAATGGATCTATAATTTCTCCAAGGTTACTTGTCCAACTTGAATAATTGCTCACATTGCTTAAAAAATGGCCTTAAAGATACAAACTGAAGAAAGAAAATACTACCGATCTTTTGCAGAAGTTTTCAGTCAACCGATTTAGCATATTTCTACTATCTCAACGATCATAGGAAACATAGTTTTATGTATATTTAATTTGAACTTTCAGACACAATCCTGGTCCATGGGATATTGCAAGAAGCATAAAAGATAAGTACTAACCAATTGAATTACTCCTTTGTCAGTGATTCCGGCCACGCCCCACAGCGATATTGATAATAGATTACGAACGCATTTTGTCTGTGAAATCTTATACAGCCCTTCGTCAGTTATCTGGCAACCCCAGCAACTCCTGGAACTACAGCCAAAAAGCAGTTTCCATCAAATTGAAAAGCTAAAAATAAAGAAGACAAAAGGTCTCCAAATTTCAAAGAAGACAAGAGGTCTACAACAACTATATGAACTTTTCAGCCTCAATTGGCGACCAAAATCAGTGTTTTTCAGCAAAGCAACAGAGGGAAAGCAATCGAAATACAGTAAGACAAGGGGAAGAATAAGAAGATACACATCCAACTCTGTGATATTGTAGGCAGCCTGCACGATCCTGGAGGCGGATTCATCATCGACATTCCACCCGGCGAAGCTGAGTCGCTCCTTCCTCGCCAGCGACTGCACCACTCCTCCCTGCCACTTCCGACAGACTCCGCTCGCCCTAGTAAGTTCAAACTCCCCGATGAAACCAAAAGATTCGATTCGATTCGACAAAAAAAAAGAAAAGAGAAACATAGGGCTAATCGGAGCGTTACTGTGCCAAATCCTTGAACGAGAGGGTGAGAGAGAAGATGTGGGCGAGGAGGTCGACCGGAAGCCGCTCTATCTCGGACTCCATCTCCGCCTCCATCCCCACCGCCTCGCATCGTGGTTTTATGGGCGGCGGAGACGAGAAGATGCAGCGAAGGCGTTCAACGCTATGTGCACATCCGCCCGCCATCGTTACAGCGGCGAGACGTTTACTTAATTGGAATGAGAATTTTCAAATCTATTTTTCAAAAAACCCCTTACAAGTTTACCATCAGCAAATAACTTTTTTTATTTTTCATATTTTTATTCCCAAATTTAGAGTCAAAATTGTTATAATAGTCGTCAAATTTTTTCTCTCCAAATTTGGTGAAATTTTTTTTGTTTGTATAATCCAAACTATTTCAATATTGGTGAAAATTATTCCATATTGAAAAATATAAAATAATGTTTCATCTTAAATTTTCTTCCTGAAAAATGATCAAATATTACTATAATATTTTTTTAAAAAAAATATTTTTAAATATTGATCGAAATTGCTTTGGTTTTGGTCAAAAATAAGATGTTCATGTTTGACTTGATCAATATTTGAGCAATTTTAATCAATATTAAAGTAATTTATTGTAGACGGATTTCTTGTAGTGTTAAAGCTCTCGGAAAAATAACAAGGAGGATTAGCGTTTAAATTTCAACAGGCGCGAATATTCAAAAAATCAATTTTTAAGTGTGCATAATTTATACTTTGAATTTATCCAATAGAAAAAAATATTAAAGAAAATATTTTATTGAATAATTTAAAATTAAAATACAATATATATATTAACATAAGATGTCGTTTCAATGGTAGGGCGTTCATTACCAAAGAATATTTTGGATACTAGTTATTTTATTTTAATAATTCAAAATAATGTTTTTAGTTGATTGTGGAATTATTCTTGCGAACGAATGCTTTTGGCCTTTAGGACCAAATATATATTTATCCTTCTAAAATAATAAAGTCACATATTTACTATTACAAAATTTAGTATGGTACATATATATCTCTTCTAAGTATAGAATCTCACTTAAATAATATTTGATTAAAATTAAACTTCGATCAAGAGTAAGTCTTGTATTACAAGTATAAATCCACAATATTTTTATTTCATTTGACAGAATAATTCTCCTCTATTTTCATTTTAACCATTTTTGACGAATTAAACTGTTCATATTTATATGACACTGCTTTCTTATAATAAAGATAGAAGAAAATAAGATCCACTGAAATAAGAGCGTTAATGTAAACGTAAATATAATCTTACAGACTAATATTTTAAACTTAGAAAACGATTCTTCCATGATTAAAAAGGGGATCTTTCAAGAAGGTTTTCAGAGATGAACAGAGACTTCGTGAGCAATTGGAAAAGAAGAACTTTTTGATCGCCAAAATGCAAAATGCAACAACGCCAACCGATCATTTTGCCAAAAGCAAAACGAGACATTAAAAATTCCAAAAGACAAGGATCTCAATCACAGAGAGAGAGAGAGAGAGAGAGAGAGAGAGAGAGAGAGGAGATTTCAGTCGACAGAAAAACAATCGATGAATTAGTATTGAGAATATCGAAATGGACGGCTAAGAAATTTTCAGAAGCAAACAGAGAAATTCATGAAAAATGGAATTTGGAAAAAATGTTCGAAGACGAACAAAGGCAGTTCAAAGATGAACAGAGGCTTCATGAACAACTGCAAAGTTCCAATTTTTATCCACTCCAAACCATCAAACCCTAGCCGATAACTTCTACACAGGATAGACAACAGAACAAGTCAAATCCCTAGAAAAAAGATTCAATCGAAAAGAGGACACATGTAATGGATGGATTGATTCATTAACTGATACGTCCCTTTGTCGATCAGACTCCGTAGCGGGCGTCGCCGAACTTGTTCTTGATCCACTTAAAGCTGTTGCTGAGGGAGGACTTGAGCTTGCGCTCGACGGCGAAGGAGTTGTAGGAGGCGACGCGCCGCTTCCGCTTTAGCTCGGGGTCGGCCGCGCTGGCGAAGCCCTCCCCCTTCTCGCTCGGCCCGTTGAAACTGTAAGAGTTGGAGAGGTTCTCGTAGCCGAATCCGCCGCCGGCGACGGAGGAGTAATAGGAGGAGGAATCCGGTAACGGCCTGCGCTTCTCCATGAAGGGAAAGGAGAGGAGCGAGGAAGGAGGAGAGATGTGGGGATTCTAAATCGAGGGGAAAAGAAGAGGGAAAGTATGGAAGGTGGGACCATCCTTTTTAAGTGGGCTGGACCAGCTTATTGGTCGAACACTTTACTTGAATTACTCAATTGAGATTTAGAAGAAAAAAAATATATATGGCGAGCGAAATTATTATTTAATTTTTAAAATACTATCTATAAAATTACAAGTTATTCAATATAGGCATACTTAACGGATTGATTCGATCCGGAATTGAATCGAACCGTTAAAATTGAAATCGGAATCGAATTGAATGAACGGTTGCAGGAGAATCGAAATCGTCGATTGATTCGGTTCGGTTCAATCGATTTGGCTGGTTGGAGCCATTCCGATTGCTAATTTAAAAGTGGAAATTCTTAACATGCTAACATGTCTACAAGATTATTTTGCGATAGAAAAAAAAATAGAATCATCAACACGTTAAATGAATTTGGAAGCTCAAGTTCGAGGAATATTGTCCAGAACCATTTCGGAATCAGTCCAGAACCATTTCGGAATTGGTTCGGAACCGGTTCGGAACCAATTCGGAACCGGTTCGAAACCGATTCGGAATCGGTCCGGATTGAATTGGTTCCAAAGTTAAAACTTTGGAATCGAAACCGATTCGGATCGGTGCCAACGTCGATGAATCCGAAATGGATCAGAACCAAATCGGAACCGAGGAACGATAAGCATACCTAAATTCAATAATACAACCTAATTAAAAATTAAAAAACATTTGTCGCAATCAAATTGTCGAAACTGTTCGACTTGAATTTAAAGCAAAAAAACGAAAAGCTTTTGGAAACATAAATACGATATTAAATGCAAAAAAATTCAATGTTAATTAAGAGAAGGATTATCATCAAATAAAGTTCAGTTGGAGATCACTCATTGTCCATAGTGGATGTGAAAGGAAAAGCTCACTTGGTGGTGGTGCCGATGATGATAAAGGGCCTTCATAAGTTTCTTGGGTGCCCCACTAGCATGGTAACCTAACAAATATTGCACTGAGTGACCATCACCTCTATCTACTCATTCTCCTTTTGTCTACTCAACTTTCTTCTCCCGCCCAAGATATTCTTGTACAGACAATTTATCAAAATATTTACACACAAGAATTTGATCAAATTATCTCTTCTTATTCTTTGTTTCTATTTGTTTGATAAACTTTATCTTATAGAGTAATTTGGTCAGTTAATACAAGTAAACAGTCTTAGGGATCCTTCCATGGTAGCTTTGAACTAGACGTTAAATGGCATACTGATTCTGAAAATATGCTTTTGTGAACATAGACATCATTTGCGATAAAGCAAAAAGGACAATGGATCAACTGAGTTCTGAAATTTCAAATAGAATAATAGTCATATATAAATTCTTTCAAATGTTTCAAGTTGCTAAACTTTGTGAACGACAGGAAAACAGGAACTGTATGGTACTACTATTGAGGCTCATACCTTTTGGAAGGAGGCAAAACGTGCAACCAACTCATCATACTCCGGTAGTCTTGGATGCACTCGGATGCCATTTGAACTTAGCATGTTGGTCTGCATTGATTCAACTCGAGCAGGGACCTTGGAAACTAGTTCAGATTGCCCAACCGGTTCAGGTGGCGCCGAGGTGGTTCTATCTAGAGGAGGTGCAGATGCTCTTGGCTGACCTGAATCAAGAACATGATCTTTTAGAGGATTCCTGTTTCTCCTTGTTTTGTGGGTGGATCGCCTCGGAGTCCCTTTTCTGCTATAGTGAATCAAGAGCCTATCCATGGTCATTTCATCGTTGTCGTACTCATCGTACCTTGCAGCATCTTGCCAATCTCTGTTTCTTCGAGACCTATTTGGTGTTGGTGTCCTCTCTGCAAGTTTGCGATGGTCTACAGCAGTGTCCATCTGATCATAAAACTCACTGATTGTGCCAGCACTTCTCCATCCTGTATGTCTTCTCTGGTTGTCCGTTTGACCATCTGTAGGCTCTCTTGTGTATCCAGTTGTGATCTTCCCCTTGTCATAGCAAACAAAATTGTCATACTCCTTCCTGCCTCTGTTCTGCCTTTGGTTGTCTAACTCTCGATGACACGGTTCATTTTGATGCCTATTTCTGGTGTGGCTCTCCTCGTAGTACTCAACTTTAGGACCAACACTCTTCCAACTAGAATACCTTCTTCGGCTGTCCATCTCACCATCAATATGTTCTCTCGGATACCTAATTCTGGTCTTCCCATCATCATAGTAATCACAGTCATTACTAGCACTATGACTACTTCTGTGTCGCCTTCGGATGTCCAACTCATCGTTGATCAGTCCAGTTGGATGTCTATCTATAGTCTTCCCCACATCATAGTACTCCTCAATGCAACCAGAGCTCTTCCAGCTTGCATGTCTTCTTTGGTTGTCCATCTCATCATCAATTGGTTCTCTTGGATGTCTACCGCTAGTCTTCGTGTCATGATAGTAATCGACATTGGCACCTGCAATGGGCCTGCCTTGATGTCCTTTTCTGGTGTCTACTTCACCATCAATAGGTTCACCATGATATCTCTTCATTGTTTTCCCATTGTCATAGTAATCGTGCATGCTACTAGCACTTTGCCTTCTTGTATATCTTCTTCGGTCTCTCGGGGTTCGGCTTCTGTGCTTCTCATCATAAAAGGCTCTATCAATCCTTTCAGTTAGCACACTATCATTGGCCTCACTGCCTGTTAATTTCTGCGATGAATTACCTGTGATTGCCACATTGCTAAGAATTTCATCCTTGTGATCATCACAAATGACATAAAGTTTGGTAGGACAAGCAGAATCCAGTTTTTGAATGGCTTTAACATCATTGATTACAGAAAGGCCACTGACTTTAGTTTTTACATAAGGTGGAACCACACTGGTTGGTTGCCTTTTCTTTTCAGCAGGATACACCACTTCGGCGTATCTTTGTGAAGAATCATCCTGCGATCCATTTCTAATCTTCTCCGTCACTTGGTGATAATTGTTACTCTCATTTGATTTGGCATACGAAGGGATGCCTTGTTTCTCATTTAAAGGCTTCATTAAGTAAACTCCTTTTTTCTCAGGAACAATTCGGTCGACCTTTTCCAGCACTTTTGCTGTCTTATTATACCAAACACCTTCAGGCTCATCATTTCCATCTGTCTGATTACTTATTTGATTATCATACCAACGAACTGCCCCATCGTCCAGATATGGCTTCACATTATCGACCTCATTAGCTTCTGCCTTTCTTGCCTTCTCACATGGAGCATTGCTAGGATTAACAGTTGAAATCATATGATTGTCCCTTGAATCTGTTTGCCCATGCCATTGTTCAATGGCCGTAGCCTTTAGCTCATGCTTTTTCCTTGGTAAAGACTGGCCCTTTGTCCTTTCAGTCGGTATTATCAGAGTTGCATTATTCACAGAATGAAGAGGCACAACTTTCTTAGGCTGTTCCTGAAATGTGAGGCAGCAGTGTTAATTATAGAAATGCAAATTGTCTCAAAAAGAAAATGTATCAACAAAAAAAAAGTCTAAAAGATATTTGTTTTATCAGCAAAACAGATACTCTATTGGAACTCACATATTTCCTGGCAGGTGAATTAGATGATTTATGTTCAAATGGCCAAGAATCCCATCTAACAGAAAACTCTTCTGCTATATTTTGCATCATTTGTAACTTGTCTTCCTTGGAAAATGTCTTCTGCCGAATTTTTTCAATAAACTGGAAAAAAAAACATTCTCAATTATGAGAACATGATTCACAATATAACAGCTTTAGTAAGAAAAACACAAACAGCTGAGAACCTCAGCATTTACGAATGATTCCATAGGACCCCCATATCGATCTGTAAATATATGCCTAAGATCACATAGTTCTGGCAGATCAGAGAATCTAGCTGCAGCAAAAATCAAAGTTGACACAGCCTCCACTGCTCCTTGAGGGCATTTCCTATGAATATAAATATCAACTAAAGATTAATGAAATGGAGAAAATAGCAATCAAATTTCTTCAATTCTGAAAGGTTGGCATTTGAGCTGTTTGGCCAGCTTATTCAATTATTATTATTATCATTTATCTCTATAACAAAGAATTGTGCAAAATGTGTATATCTATTTTATATTAGCAAATAAATTTTACTGGATCAAAATCATTGTAGTTCGCTTGACAATATTTACAGTTTCTACATAAACCAACAATTCTATATCATGCCAATCACTAGTTATGCCAATCTAATATTTGCCTTCTGTACTCGATCTCATTAGCTTGCCATCACTTTTGCAACTTGCGCCGATAGTATTCGCTATGTCAATTAACAATATCTATAACTTGTTGTCATTTTTTGCTTCCATAATCTAACATAACAAGACCATGGGCATCTCAAATTGCTCTTCAAACTCAACTATGCAACTTCTGAAGAGCATCATTATTCATCTCATGCAACCAGGTCAACCTGATTTTACTTTGTAAATCAAAATAAGTAAACTATCTTCTGTTAAGCACACATCAATAAATTGAAGGAAAATTTAGGGATGTTCTCAGAGAATATCATATAAAAACATTTATAATAAGTAGTCACATTTAGGCTCATCTAATGTACATTTGAATTCGTACTCCTTATGAGCTACATTAGCCATTCTTATTATCATGCTATACTTTTCGAAGACGAAGCAACTGGAAAAAATAACCATATGGTCTTCATTCACATTGAAATAAAATATCAAACGGACTAATCAGTTCTAAGACAAAAGCTGTTATTTAGCATTTGAAGATTGTGGAACTGTTTATTTAATAAGCATACGCTTATTATCAATATCATTCTGAGTATGTCTACAGCAAGTAGAATTCTTTTGGTACCTCAGCTTTCGTAGGCTCGGGAGCTGATTCAAGACCACTTCGCAGAATTTTTTAATCATTTCATAGCAAGACGCATGATTTATCTCACAAATGAGTACATCCAACTGTTTCACGCAGCAGAAAGAGAAACAATTACTCAGACCTCCAATAAAGCATGCATACCCCACAATGTACTTAGGACAATAATCAGGAAAAATGGCATTTTTTGAACAGTGGAACCCTAGTAAATCCCTGCTCCCATTTTGATGAAAACGCAGAAAGTAAAAGCAAAAGTAAAAGTGAAGGTCCAATGTCATTGATCCACTGAAAAGCCAATTTTCACCGGCACAGTGAAAATTTTTCATCTTTTTTTAAGCAGAAAACGCCAATTGATGCCATTAAACCACATCAACTCCCTACTAACTCTAAAGCCACATGTAACTACTGATCGAGGAGACGGCGACAAAAAAAAAACGCAAATTGGAAGAAGGATTACCCTTTCGAAGGCGTTGGACTCATGGCCTGCGGCAATGAGGTCGGCGATGTCCTTTTTGAGGAACCTCACCATGGCCTGCTTCTTCTTCCAGATCGCCTCGATTCGCGACCTTGTACACTTCACCGCGTGCTTGCTGCGATCATGCGTGGCGCACAACGTACGAACTCATGCTTAATAGATCATCAAAACAAAATTTTTTCCACTCGAGAACAAAAGCAACAACTAGCAAACAGTTGGCTGCGAGAGAGTGATTAAAAATCAAAAGATTACCATTTGAAGGAGAACTTGCTGCCAACCAAGCAATCAAACATCTTTGCTGATCTCTGTATCTAGCAATCCCAGGAGATGTTCGAAGAGCAGGAAGGCGAGGAGCCGCAGCTAGAGTAGGAAGAAGGGGAATCGCAAGCGAAGAAGTGAAACGGACAGAAGGCAGAAACAGCTCGAGTGTTGTTGGTGTAGCCACTGTCTCTAGTCGGTCATTTAATTTTGAGTATTTTTTCACATAGTTCCATAAACATTTTAAATTTGCACTTGAGATGGAGAAATTCGTTTCACCACTTAGAATTTCACTCTTTTATTTTTTTTTTTAATTTTCTTTCTTTTACCATTTAATTTGCACTTGCTGAATTAAATAATTTTCAAAGAAAATTAAGATAAAATATTGTGACCTATATTTTCTTTAAAAAAATATATGAATTCATGTAATTGATAAGTTTTTTTTTTAATTTTAATTTTCCAAAAAATAGAGTAAAAATTGAAAGTAAATAAAATAAATACGTGAAAGCGCAATAAAGGGATGACAGTGGAGTAGAATGCAAAAGGCAAGCATAAAAACCATGTGGTCCAGCAGTGACTCTGTAACGGTTTAAGTGTGGCTCTCTCAGTCTGAAATTAATGGCTGAAAATAAATTTATAAAATAGCAACTCAAATAATAATAATACAAAATGTTGAAAAAAATATTGTAAAATAATATTCAAAAACACTAAAGAGCTGATAAATACAATATACACTTTTTTAAAAAAAATGTGTACAATTTTTTTTTTTAATTTTTTTTTGAGTTAGAAGCTATAGATTATAGAATGAGAGGAAACATTAATTATATTTTTATGCTTGCAAATAAATATTAGGAACCAAAAGGTTCTTATCACATTTAACGGTTCGGAACAGACCGGGCCGGTTCAATTTAGGGTTCGAAGTGGAGAAGTTCGAAGCGACTAGGGAAGGGATTCTATTCGATCCAGAAAGAAAAGTGGGAATGGAAGGAAAGGCGGATCGCAACCGACGTTCAAACCTACCATTCCTTCCCTCCTTCCCATTGCTTGCTACTTACAATCGACTCATCTTCCTTTCGATGATCCCTTGAAGCTTCGTCCTGTGTTCTGTGTCGGAGGAGTTCTGCCATGGCCAGGACGGGTAGCAACAACAGCATCCAAGCCAAGCTGGTGGGTATGTCTTACCTTTGCGCTTGTTCTTGAACCCCCTAAAAGTTGGCTTTTTTAGTTGATCCCGCAGTTGCTGTGTGTCTTCTGGCTCTAGCTTTGCTTAGGGGGTTCAACAAGAGGGTTCATTAATTGCATTTCAGTAGATTTTGGTAGCTAAACTATGTAATTGAATCATGATTCGAAGCATGGTCAAATATTAGCAAAAGGGGGAAAATTATTCGTAAACAGAACAATTTGTTTAGGATATGGAGAGAAGGGAAGAGAGGTCTCCATATTGGTCGTTTGAATCCTTTGAGTTCGATATTTCAGACTTGGAGAGGTACTTCCATCAAGGATCCACATGAGCTACTTTGACCTTATGGAGATCATTGTTCCAATCGGCCTAGCTGTTGAGTTAGCTCTTTCATGTTCTTTCTGGGAATCTTCTTGTGGTTTCAAATAGGTGCTCCTTCTAGTGCCAAAGAATAGGAACTGCTTCTGGGAGTAGGATTCACATTCAGCCTTTGGAGGAGATTAGATCTGAACCAATGTGGTTAGCTTTAAAAAGATTAGTCAATCTCAATAGATAGAGGTCGACTCTAGATCGACTTCAGTATTACTTTCTTTTTCACAGTACAAACTGATTAATCTCATTGTCATCACAGTATCAATTTAGTTGTTAATACAGTGATCGAAGAAAGGAGTATTAGCAAATTCATTGTTTCTGTTTCATTTCATTAGAAGTGAAACCATTAGTCTACAGTATCAATATTTTCATTTTTTTAAGTTCTGGTAAAAATAGATCAAAATTGCCATTATCTGGACGCTTCACATACTATAATAGCTCATGAACTCTCACAGGTGCTGATTGGAGATATGGGAACAGGAAAGACAAGCATAGTGCTAAGGTTTGTCAAAGGGCAATATTTCGACTGTCAGGTCTATAACTTCTTCACTATTTTTGTTTTTTTGCTCAAGTATTTTGGGCATGTGCATAACGAATTGAATTCTCGGTTTGCAGGAGTCAACAATAGGAGCTGCATTCTTCTCTCAAGTTATCTCTCTAAATGAGGCGACTGTGAAATTTGATATATGGGACACGGCCGGACAGGAAAGATATCATAGTTTAGCTCCAATGTATTATCGTGGTGCAGCTGCAGCTATCGTGGTCTATGATATCTCAAGCATGGTAAACAGTCCCCTTGAACTCTCTGGTTTAGGAGAAAATAAATTCTATGAAAATTTGATGGATGTTGTGATATGTTAGGGATATCATTGTTAGATCTTGACTTCCATGCTGCTAGACATATTTTACTTGTGAAATATTGAACTATTATCTTAGAAGTCCAACTTATTATTATTTTTAAATTTTAATGTTGAAGGTATTAAGATATATTAGACTTCATCCATGTTCGGTATTGAACAGGTAGGAGTTTGATGTACCATGTGAACATTTGTATGCATAGTAAAAGATTTGTGGGTGACCTACAGAAAGCTTAGGATGCTAGGAAGATATCAATCTATATTTATGGTTAAAAAAAACAATATTACAGTTTAAAATTGTTTATTTGTGTTATCTTGTTCATTTTCATATCAATCTGTGTTCAGATTGTCAGTCTGCAATGGCGCATACTTTAGCTCTAGTTCTTGTGGTTTAGATGCCATATCTGGTTTTGTTGTAAGTAAAACTTGTGAGATTGAAGAACTGTTTTTTTTTCCTGTTAAGTAGACATTTACATTTTCTTCCTCAGGATTCCTTCATTAAGGCACAAAAGTGGGTTTTGGAACTTCAAAGACAAGGTAATTTAAGATCATGTAAGACATGCCTTTTACATGAAAATTTGAATAATATGCAATGCACTTCAAATTTCAGTAATGCTTACAAGCTAGTCATATTTTCTTGCTACTAAATTATAGCATCTGGTATACTTTGTATCAGTAGATTGGTATAGCAAAATACTTATTAGATTCGAAATCCCTCAATCTTGATAAAGCTTTCTCACTCTAGGAAATCCTTATCTGATAATGGCTCTAGTGGCGAACAAGGTCGACTTGGAAGCAAAGAGGAAGGTGGAGACCGAGGTAAAGTGATTGCTTGTTTTATGTTTATCTGATTCCTACTTTATTTCTGCTTTTGATTTTTGTAATGAAACTGGAACTTCAGGTCGACTCAAGAAACTGAGTTGATTAGAAATGACTTGAAACTAACATCTTTGGAATTTATACTATCTACTCTCTTTGTTGATGTCTTTGAACTCATTCCATTTCAGTGAAATCAAATGTAAGAATACAGATAATCATCGTCTTCCATTTTCAATTCCATCCCAGTGTAGATTCATTCCTAAAACTAGTCGATTTGCACTCTGATACTTCCCCTACGTCTCAGGAGGGATTGCAATATGCTCAAGAACACGGGTTGTTCTTCATTGAAACTTCAGCCAAAACAGCAGAGAACATCAACGAGCTCTTCTATGAAATAGGTAGGTAAATGTATCGCTATTTCAATGCATTTGAAACCGGTGTTTCTGGAGCTAAGCCAACCGATTCAACCAATGACTATTTCGTTGAATTGGAATCTGATGGTTTGAGTGAAAGAACTGCTACTCAGATGAAATTTTAAGACCTATTTGACAACTTTAGTTTTACTCTCTGCAGCCATGAGGCTTGTGAGAACTCGCCCTTCGCGATCATCCGGGATGAACTTGGCCAATGAAATGAGAACCGTCGGAAGGAGATTCTTTTGCTGCTCGGGATAATTTCCACGGAATTTACTCCTGCCCTGAGTGTTGATCTTGTTGTTTACTAGCAAACATTTGTAAATTTATTCGAATAAGCAAAAAACTTGTTGCTGTACTAGTTCTTCCTTTCTATTATTTTCAAATGGCTTTGAATTATCATAATTCTGAATTCCTTCATGGGCAAGTCGAGTTTAAGTATTGAAGTTTATGATTTTCCCAAGATGTAATTAGACACATAATAAACCATTCAATCATCATTTTTAATTAATAAGAGTAATTTACTCCATTAATTTGTGTAAACGATTTAATACTTATAGTATTAGACTATTTGTGGTAATAAAGAGAAGTATATTAATAATATAGATACTTATATTTTAAAAACTTTATTTAAAAAAATGCATGAATGAAAAAAAAATAATTAATCAACTTTATGCGGCCATAAAAGATTCACTATTTATGTTTGGAGTGTTAATGTAAAGGAGGACCATTCTGACGTAACGCTGTCTCCTAAATGGGCCACCGCAAACTTTAGAGCCGGCGCTTGTCTCAGACAAATTATAACTGTAAATTTAGAAATATATATATATATATATATATATATTTGGGATTGATACGATGCACGCTCCATGTGCCATCATGCACGTTTGAGAGGTGTGTCTCATATGCAACATTGATCATTGATTGTCACATGATCGCACTTCTCAATCGCGTATATTAACACATATTATATAGAGAGAGACGATCAACTGTGTATCGAGTCAATGCGCACTTCAACTGTATGAACAGTGCTTTTTACTGCGTGCGCACAGTGACCGGATACGCAGTTGATCAAGAGCGTGTATATATATATATATATATATATAATGAAATGATCATCTGTGCGCTCATCATTTCTGTGCTTGTGCACACCTCCTCACATGAACAGTGATTTCACTGTTCATGTGAACAGTGAAAATTTTTGTTCATGCTGACTGGGCACGCACAGGTGCGGAAATGATGGGCGTGCAGATGATCAAGTCTCTAGAGAGAGAGACGATCAACTGCGCGTCGGATCAATATGTGTCTGTGTGCGCACAGTTGAAGTGAACAATGATTTCACTATTCACTTCAGTGTGTGACAGTGAAATCACTGTTCACTTTCACTGCGCGTGCAGGCGCGCAATTAATCAAGAGTATATATATATATAACATTTGCGTGCATGTGCGCACAACCTCATGGTGAACAGTAAATTCACTGTTCACATGAACAGTGAAGCGCGCACAGACGTGCAAATGTTCGATGCGCAGTAGATCATCTTTCCGTAAATACTCATGAGTATCTTTATTATTCATCGTCTGATTTTTTAGGGTTTAAATATTAGGCTACAGTGCTCACCCGATTGGATAGTGGATAATCGAAATGTTCATGAGTGTTTTACAGATGAATTATATAGAATAATATTATTATATATATATATACCAAAGTGCACGATCCAGCGGCACAATCAATGATCAACATGATGCACATCTCTCAGTTGTGCATGTTAATGCTCACAAAGGGATACGTAGTATATCACAATTGTATATATATTTGGACAAGACTCTTTCTATGTTAAAATCATTGTAGATACTACGAAAAAGATCTCCTTTCACAATTATTTATTCTATTTATATAGAATCATATCCGTAAACCCTAATAGATTAATATAAAAATATGAAACCGTCACATTAGCAGTCTCTCCGACTGTCCTTATCGATAAAGGAGGTAAATCAAAAACCTAGATGACAAGTGTATAAGAGGGGTTCAGTCGATAGCTTAGAGTCATAATCTTTCCGAAAATTGATCCATATTTATTTAAGAATTACTTTTTTATATTTACTAATTAAGCTGAGACTAACCCTAATAAATTAATAGATCTTGAATTTGTGAATTGATAATTGTGTGGAATCATTCCCAATTTTGATCTATATGTTAGATTTGACAAGTTATTCCTCGGTGCAACAAATAATTGTTTTTTTTATAATTTAATCGATATAATATAATTAAAAATGGAAGACAAAAGATTAAATTCCTTCCACTATTATTATTGTATCGAAACCTTAATTACTTTCCACAATCATCAATTTAACTCGCCACACGACTCGACCAAGTAAATGCTCAAAATAAGATTTTATTTTATTTAAAAATATATATCATGACCGACACAAGCTTGGCTGGATTAAACATGCTTTGCTGCAACTTTTGTCGCCTTTATGGATTAAACGACAATTTACATAAATTAATTACGAAGCCATCTCTTCGCCACTACCTCAACTAACCCTAACCCTAATCCTAACCCTAACCCTAACCCTAACCCCATCATTCATTTCCACAATTCTTTAATTTGGGGCAGCTAAAAAGATAGACAGCACACACTTTACATATAGTTCTCACTAATTAATAACTAAATCATATTAAATAAGATAATATTCTTTTTCAACCCAATAAATTTAACTTTATATTCTTCTTGGGATTGGACCCTTGTTTTTATTTACTTTTCCCCCCCTAAAATTCTATAAATACCTTCCTTCCTCCCTCCTTAATCTCCTACACCCACCACTTCTTCCTCCTCCTTGTTCTTCTCGTGAGTGATGGGTAGTGTTCCTCTCTGTGGTTTTCCACAGCTTTCTTGAACTGCAAATTCATTATGTTTACTCAACGTGCAGTTCAATAAAGCTGTGGGAAATTACAGAGAGAGATCAAATTCAGAAGCTTCATCAGCATCATAATTTCTACTTTCTTTGACAGTCTTTGTTCTTATGTTCCAGAAAGATTGAAATTTAGAAGCCTTTTGATCTTTTTCCTCTTTACCATCGACGTTCTGTTTCCTCTTCTCTCTATTTTTTTTTTCACTACAAGTATAAAATTTCCAAAAAGAAAATCATTATTCATCTTCTTTTTTTCCCTGAGGAAATTGATTGAATAATGCAACCATGGAACGAGGATGATGAAGATGGCGATGATGCTGTGGAAAAACAGGTTACTAAATAGGGTGTATATGTCAAGGCAATGTATACCATATTCAATCATTTAACTTGTCATCATCTTGTTCACGTAAATGATTTTTCAGATGGCATGAAGTTGGTTAATTTATGCATTAAAAGATTGTTTTTTTTTCCTCCTAAAGTTTCTCAAAGTCTTAAAGAGTTTTGAATGATACAATGCAAATATAAATGTCAGATAGAAAATGCACATGCATACCCAAACAAAGTGTTAAAAATGCAGTGAAGATAAATAAATAAATGCACAATGTTAACGAAAGCACAATTGGAAGATTTTGCTTTTAATTTACACTCTATGACATGTTCTATCCATCACCCCTAGATATCCACTAAACTATTTTGCAAGTGTAATAAATTGCTAAAACTCCTCACAACGAGAAATTATAAAGCACTTGACCGACTATAAAAACCTCTTGCTTGCTTTATAAATAAATATCTAACCTCAGACGAAGAGAATGTTATCAAGAGAACTTCAAATCCAAAGATGAAACTTCCAAGCTTCTTGGCGTTTTCTTTAGGGTTTAGTGCCTGAGAGAAAATAAAGATGATTAATCAGTGTTTTTGTGTGAGCATTCAATGCCAAAAAATCATCAAAACTATACCTATGAGAGATTTCAACATTCAAATTTAGCCAAACTTGGTCAACATGAATTTTTCACAGAGTTAAAACTTAACCAAGACAATTATAACTTGGTTAACACAAGTTTTTATTTATATATATCTATATAATATAGGTGTTCGAGCTGATCTTTTCCCTCGGTTCCTTTATCGGGTAAATCGGAGTACAACTTATGCACATTTAAAGATCAACCTATAGAATATTTATCCCTAATAAAATTCAAATTCTGATCCTTTTAATTGTTCCTCTGAGTGTTTTTATTACCACACATCCGTGGAAACTTTGGTCAATGCAACTCTTGCACATATGCAAACTTGGGGGACACAATTGTGGGTTGGTCGACACAAGTCAACCAAACATCTTTCTTTGGTCAATTAAAGCCTTCAAGATATCTCCTTTGGCGTTGTTTTAAGGTTAGTCAGTCTAACTTCATTTGACTCCTCAAAAACTTCAAGATAATCTATCAAACACTTGCTTGCCAGCCGCCACTACATGCCCATGATCTGAATTCCACAACTATAGCAACGAAAATAGAGAATAAATGAGGGCAAAACAAACGAACTTGCATATAAAGATTCACTTACATTGTTCATTAATTGAAGACCTTGGCGATGATGAAAAATTCTTCTCTTTTGACAAGTCCAGCACGAAAAGCCCCTGCAAGTTCTTCGCTAATTTCCGTTACTCTGGTGATTAGCTGCATTCCAAGGGGAAAATGTCATGCCAAAACCCGGGAATTTCGTTCTTAGAATGTGGAATTAGGGTTATGTCTACCTGTTTCCGATCAAAAAGGAGGAGGGGTGGATGAGCGAATCCAAAATTCGCCCTTTTGCAGAAGAAGGTACTACTGGCGCAATCAAAATGGCGATGGCGCTAGACGACGGTAGGACGGAGAGGACGAGGGCTCGGATGGATCGGGCATCTCAAAACTTGCTAAGATCAACACTCTCGTTCTCAGAATGTGAAATTACTGATCGCGCTCATCTGTTTTCGATCAAAAAGGGCGAAATCTGAATGAGCGAATCCAAATCCGCCCTTGTAAAGAAGGTTAGCACCGGCCTAATCGTGGCGATCGCCACAGTAAGGGCGGAGAGAATGAGATCTCGGATGGGGCTCCAACCATGACCCGCCGAGGCCGATGATGGGCATCCCGTGGTCGCTGCTCAGGGTGATCGACTTCGCCATCGTTCCATGCCGCTGCTGCTGCAACTGATGGGCTGGCCGAATCCAAAATTCGCCTTTTTACAAAAAGGAAGCAGTCGAAGCTGGGATAGCCGACGGTGAGGGCGGAGAGGATGAGATCTTGTGGGCGCTGCCACTGCTGAGCGTGATCGTCTCCGCCATGGCGCCGTACACCAGACGTTACTCGTACATCAGATCTATCGAATCCTCAGCAGAATTTTAATGTTCTTTTATTTTTAAATAAAAGTAATATAGTTTCCAATTTATTCCGTAAATGGGACGTTAATATAAATTCAAAATTTCAAATCACATTATATTTTTTGAAATTTAGAGAAAGTGCTTCACAGTGGATTTTATAATCTAAAATATCAAAACCCAATCAAAATATGATTTCCATTTCTCATGTCAATCAAAATTTAAAAAAAATTATGCGGTCGCTTCAAATAATTTATGATATTTTTTTTAGCAAGATAAATCTGAGACATCAACGAAAGAGTAATTTTTAAATAGACGAACATTAATTTTCAAGAGTTTTATCGTCTTTAATTATCAATCGATTTTCTTCTTTGTATTTATCATCTGAGATTCTGATTTATCTTTTTCACTGATAGAGACAATAGGAGAGGATCGCTAATATGATTCTATATTTTTTTTCTAGTAAAAAGTCAGTTATATTTGTTCACTTCTTCATCGTCGATCTATCAATCATGAAAAATAAAATTTATATCCCGTTAGTTAAAAAGAGTAGAGGGCTTTTATATTCGGATGAAAATTTTAGATTTTACTTCGAAATTCATTTTTTGTCAATTCCTTGTAATGCCTATATTGCTCTAGTCAATGAGCCATGAGAGGGCAACTTATGTCATTTATTATGCAACAGATTGGAATCATCAATTTAGCGCCCCCTCATTTCGACTCAGTAAATATGAGAGGATATAAATCACGAGTGATCATTGATCTCGGTGCAATAACAAATACGGTGAATGACATGGTCCGATGCAAGTATTAAACTATTCACTAATACAAAGATCGATCTTTACTCTTTGTACAAAATTTTCATTGTATTTATCAACACATTATTCTCGTGGAAATAACTTATGACATGTATGTAGAATAAGCAACGAGGTGTTCGAATTAAGTCCTCACGGAGATGTCATGATGACTAAGATACGACAATGCTTATAAAGGTGTTCGAATTAAGTCCTCACGGAGGAAGTCTAAAGTTCTTTTTCTGGATTCAGATGATTTCCACGTATCTTAGCCACCATGTCAAAGTCTATAAGATCCTGTGTGATTTATCTTTCTTATAATGACCTTATGATACCGATAAATGATTTTAATTTTTCACACATATGCACGAATTAAGATTATTAAATAGGAGCCCGAACTCAAAATCTTTAATTTTATGGGCTGTCTGAATATTGTTCATTTGAATTGAGCAATCGAGCCGGTTCAACTCGATCGGGATCTAGTCTCCGCATCGGGCCGGGTCCGGCCGAGCCGGTTAATGTTATTCGTCATTGCCTCGACGAACCAGCTTGTTTCCTTGTACTCTGCTTGTTTCTTTCTGCTCTTCCGGCGTCAAGTTAGGGCTCATAAGCTCCTCGCGTTCGGGGTGATTGAGCGAGTGATCCGTACACAGCGTTGAATCGAGAGCGAGCAGCCGCTTCACCAGTTCTTCTCCTGCACGCTGCAGCGGAAGAGTGAGGAGCTCCGATTCACCTTCCCTGTCGGCGGTCTCGTAACGGTACGTTGAATTATCGTCTCTTTCATCGACTTCTAGTTTTCTCCGTTCTTTCCTGTCCATTCCGGTGGGTATACTAAGTGGCTTCTGTTTCCTTTGGCGAAATTCTGGTGGGGTTGCTTTGCTTTTTGTCCCGACTTAAAGGTTTGTGATTCTTAATAGGAGAGAAACCGGAAGAGGTGGATGTTTTTGAGGTGATTTTTTAATGGATCTGAATGCGTCACCTTTGCCCGAAGAAGATGAGCAACCATACGAGGAGCACTTGGAGGGTGAAATCATACACGAGGAAATTATCGAATCTGCCGTTGCTACAATGCGACGGGTATGCACTAATAAACTTTCTGGTTTTTCTTGTTGTTCTGCTCACCGATTACTAGTAGTTGTGTTTCTTAGGGTTGTTTATAATCTCATCACGGTGGAATTCTTGTACTTTGCGATCATGGCAGCTTGTTATTCTCTTTCCTCAGATCATCACTCGATGTTATATAATCCAAATTTTCCCCATCCCAAACAAAATGTTATGCTTCTGTCCACAATAATACTTCTATTGATCATGGCAGCTTGTTACCTTTTAAATTGCATTTGGCCATCAACTGCTTCTTAGCTCTTTGAAATAAGTTACACTTTAACTTGTTCACCCATTTCACTTCATAAGGCCATTCGATGACTGGCCTAGATGCCTTAGGAAGGTTCTTCAGGTTCTTAAGGGCAAAATAATTTGGTGAAGTGTGCTTCAGTTCGAATGACTTCCTAGCAGAGTGCATAAAGATATAGAATGCACTAAGCTATATTGATTATCCACCTCCAGATTTTGTTAGCCTTTTTGCACAATTATATGCAGAAATGATAATTTGTAAGATTTTAATGCCTTGGTGGTGTCTTCTTTCTAACAAATAGGAACGCGAAGAAAGGCGGCAGGAGCGCCCTCCTCTGAAGGGATTTACGAAGGAAATCCATGATGCGGTCGAGTCATCCGTGGAGGACAAAAGCCTGTCCGCCCTTTGCGACGCTATGAACAGCCACTTGACTAAGGTAACTAAAATTTTATTTTGTTTTTGTAGTATACTACTTGTGGTTAAAATACTAACTCGTTGATTTTGCAGTTCTGGGCTTGTCACCTAGAGCTGATGGCTCGTCTTCCCCACATGACCACCACATTCCAGGAGATGCAGGCCCAAGTGGTGGCTATCTCGGCTTGGCTCCAGGAGAAGGAGAAGGAGCTCGAGATGGCCCAAGCTGACGCAGCCATCTACCGTTCGAAGTCCTTGCGCTTTGAAGCTGACTTACAGAGTCAGGCACAAGAGCTCGAGGACCTGCGACAGCAAGCAGCCGAAGCAGAAGGACTTCGAGCGAAGACAACGGAAGCAGAGGAGCTACGGGCAAAGCTGCTCGAGGCCGAGCAGACACGAATAGCCCAAGCGGCCTCAGAAGCGACCCGACACGAGGAGTTAGCGGCTCAAGCGGAAATAGCTAAAGTCGAACTAGCTTCTTATCAAGCTGGGGAGGAGGGTCGGTGGGCAAAGCGCAAGAAGGCCTTCCTGGCCTCTGAGGAATTCTCCGACATCCTAGGAGGGTGCACCGTCGACCTCCTAGATATAGGATACGAGGGTGCGATTCGACACTTCAAGGAAGCCGACTACCCTCCTGAAGGAGCTTCTCTGGAGTTTCTGGATCTCCAACGATTAATCGATGAAACTTCAGATTCAACACTTGGTGAGCTCCCTAAATAGCTAGTTTTTATTTCTTGTAGCTAGCCCTAGTACTTTTGTTTTGTTTTTCTTTCGACAGTTTTGAATACTTGTAATGAATGTACCGAATGTATTGAACTTTAATGTAACAAGTATTTTGCCAAGTACAAATATGGTTGTGTACCTTTGTTAGAACAGTTTAATATCTCGATTTTTTCCTGGAGCACTTCCCCATCAGAAATATATAAAGGCATAAACCGTGTCATAATAGGCAACTGTAGGTGATAGGACTGTAATACGTCGCAATAAGAACTTCTGTCGAAAGATGAATATGTTGCGTCGCAATAAGCAATTTCATTAAGATGTGCTGTGATAGACGATTTGTTAATGAGAGTGCGTCGTGATAGGCGATTTTTAAATAATGCTCTATGATAGACGACTTTGAATAATACTATGTGATAGACAACTTTGAATAATGTACCGTGATAGACGAGTTTGAATAATGCACCGTGATAAATGACTTTGAATAATGCGCCGTGATAAGCGACTTTGAAATAATACGTCGTGATAGGCGACTTTGAAATAATGTACCGTAATAGGCGACTTTGAAATAATATGCCGTGATAGACGACTTTGAAATAATGCGTCGTGATAGGCAACTTTGAATAATGCGCCGTGATAAATGACTTTGAATAATGCGTCGTGATAGGCGACTTTGAAATAATACGCCGTGATAGGTGACTTTAAAATAATATGCCGTGATAGGTGACTTTGAAATAATGCGTTGTGATAGACGACTTTGAATAATGCATCGTGATAGACGACTTTGAATAATACACCGTGATAGGCGACTTTAAATAATGCGTCGTGATAAACGACTTTGAATAATGCGCCGTAATAGACATCTTTGAAATAATGTGCCGTGATAGGCGATTTTGAATAATGCCTGCAACAATGAGAGAAACTTTTTATTATTTAAGAGAAAAGTACTATTACATACCCTTTGGCCATCACACATTATAAGACCGTAAATGAAAAACATTCTATGGTCAAGTGAGCTCTTTCCTTTCACTGTTTTGCAAATAATAAGTTTCCGAGCTGAGTTTCTTAATGATCTTGTAAAGACCCTCCTATTGAGGTGACAATTTTACGAATCTCCCATGATGGCTAGGTCTTCTTCCATATGAAGTCACCTGGCTGGAAGGAGCGAGGTACAACCTTTTTATTGTAAGCCTGAGCTATCTTTTGCCAAAAAATCTCCATTCAGGCGACAACATTTTCTCGCTCCTCAATCACTAAATTCAATTTTGTCAATCTTTTCTCATCATTGTTGACAAATACGGTAGAGGACGTGACCCGATGCAAATATAAATAGTCTATTGATATGGAAATTGAACTTTGCTCTTTGTGTAAATTTTATATAGTATTTATCAAAACATTATCCCCGGGCAACAACTTATGACATGTATGTAGAATAAGCAGCGAAGTGCTTGAATTAAGATTATTAAATAGGAGGCCGAACTCAAAATTCTTAATTTTTATGGTGCCTGTCTGAATATTTGTTCATTTGAGTTGAGCGATGGAGCCGGTTCAACTCGATCGGGATCTAGCCTCCGCATCGGGGCGGGTCCGGCCGAGCCGGTTAATGTTATTCGTCATTGCCTCGACGAACCAGCTTGTTTCCTTGTACTTTGCTTGTTTCTTTCTGCTCTTCCGGCGTCAAGTTAGGGCTCATAAGCTCCTGGCGTTCGGGGTGATTGAGCGAGTGATCGGTACACAGCGTTGAATCGAGAGCGAGCACGCCGCTTCACCAGTTCTCCTCCTGCGCGCTGCCGCGGAAGAGTGAGGAGCTCCGATTCACCTTCCCTGTCGGCGGTCTCCTAACGGGTACGTTGAATTATCGTCTCTTTCATCGACTTCTAGTTTTCTCCATTCTTTCCTGTCCATTCCGGTGGGTATACTAAGTGGCTTCTGTTTCCTTTGGCGAAATTCTGGTGGGGTTGCTTTGCTTTTTGTCCCGACTTAAAGGTTTGTTGTACTGGGCGAAAGTTGATTTGCTTGTGATTCTTAATAGGAGAGAAACCGGAAGAGGTGGATGTTTTTGAGGTGATTTTTTAATGGATTTGAATGCGTCACCTTTGCCCGAAGAAGATGAGCAACCATACGAGGAGCACTTGGAGGGTGAAATCATACACGAGGAAATTATCGAATCTGCCGTTGCTACAATGCGACGGGTATGCACTAATAAACTTTCTGGTTTTTCTTGTGGTCCTGCTCACCGATTACTAGTAGTTTTGTTTCTTAGGGTGGTTTATAATCTCATGACGGTGGAATTCTTGTACTTTGCGATCATGGCAGTTTGTTATTCTCTTTCCTCAGATCATCACTCGATGTTATGTAATCCAAATTTTCCCCATCCCAAACAAAATGTTATGCTTCTGCCCACAATAATACTTCTATTGATCATGGCAACTTGTTACCTTTTAAATTGCATTTGGCCATCAACTGCTTCTTAGCTCTTTGAAATAAGTTACACTTTAGCTTGTTCACCCATTTCACTTCATAAGGCCATTCGATGACTGGCCTAGATGCCTTAGGAAGGTTCTTCAGGTTCTTAAGGGCAAAATAATTTGGTGAAGTGTGCTTCAGTTCGAATGACTTCCTAGCAGAGTGCATAAAGATATAGAATGCACTAAGCTATATTGATTATCCACCTCCCGATTTTGTTAGCTTTTTTGCACAATTATATGCAGAAATGATAATTTGTAAGATTTTAATGCCTTGGTGGTGTCTTCTTTCTAACAAATAGGAACGTGAAGAAAGGCGGCAGAAGTTGAAAAGAGAAAACCGTGATGAAGGTCATAAATATTCTCAGCAACAGAGGAACGATTATATGTTGCAGAGTAGAAACACTAGGCATCATGGGAGAGTTAAGGAGGCTCCTCAAGGTTTTACCTTTTTATTTTGGCTTATATTTGCTACTTTTAGTGCTGTTTTATGAGCTAATATTCAACTCTTATTCTAATCTTGGAGATAGAGATGACCAAAAACATGAACTTGTTTTCTCTCCCTATTTTCTTAGAGTTCAAAATTTTGAGTTAAAACAAAGAACATTTTTGATGATTCTGAGATTTTAATAAAGGACAGATGTGCATATAATCCAATGACGAATGATTGTAGTGCCTAAGTGGATTCTGTATCACTAAGCCTAGCATCTATCGTATAAATAAATAGAAAACTATCTAAAATCGACAACATTGTATTTTCTGTCCTGTTCAAGGTTGTTGGGGGGAAATGTACAGGATTGGATCATGGGGTTAGATTATTATGATCCTTCTATCTAACTATAATATGTACCCAAATGTCAACAATTCTTCATTATCATTATCAAGCAGTGTAAGTTCCAACTATTTGGGGTGGGCTACATGGATCTCATGCTCTATTGAACTCTATTCTGGACTGGAACCTGATCCAATCACAGCCATAATACAACCTGAATTGATATAACACTCCTAGCTTCATTTGTTTTATGCTATCACAAGATACTGTGATCTAGAATCCAATCCTAACAACATTGGTTATGACATTGTCATGACAAGTTTTAAAATGAAATAAACAAAGGTTTCAAATTGAGTAAAATAAAAGAGTTTTGGGAGTTTGTATGATCGTCTGGTGCCTCCTTAAGAAAAAAAGGAAAAGTTTAAAGGATTATATCAAGACCAGTCATTTTTATCGGTCAGAGTGATGGGAATAAATAAAAGCGAGATACAGAGAATTACTGTAGAAAGAAGGACCTTTAGATGATGTGGGGAGTGATTAGGAGATAGTCAAAGGTGTTGCTATATGTCCATACTTGGGTGTAACTCTGATGGATGATAAACTGAGTATGAGAATTCTGAGTTAGTCTAGACATGTTTGATGAATAAACTGCGCTGTTAGACAAGCAAAACTAATTAAATTTGAGAGAATGAGGCATGCTTTGAGACCTCCAAAAACTGTGTATGTATCATAAAGTGATGTAACCTTAAATGGACTTCGGTTGAGAGCCATAGACAACACAAAATAGTTGAGATTGTTATTATCATATTGTCACATAACCTTGATATTTATTTATTGGATTTAGTCTCAACCATTTTACCTTAGTACATCCATTACTGGAATTTACCTTTCCATGATTATTTGTTGGAAATTCTGAGTCCTAATTGAAAATGACTATACTAATCATTTGGCACTTGCATAAATGGATATTTTCCATTCTTGTTATCAGGTTGGCTAGATTGCCCTTCATATGGTCAGTGCATAGGGCTCATAATTCCTTCCAAAGTTCCTCTGGACGAGACATACAATGAAAGTGTTCTACCTGGGAAAAGATACTCTTCAAAACAAGTCATAAATAAACTAAGAAGTCAAGGCCGTGAAGTAAGCAATATATTTTCATTAAAAATTGTTACCTTTGATTTGCTTGTTTGCTCTATGAGATTTATGATAATTTTTCGAAGATTGTAGTTCCTGTTATGCTTAAATCTCTCTGACTAGTATCATTTACCATCTAATGCTATCTAATTTGTTCTTGTAATGGTATCATGTTCTCTTTACTTCCTGAGGAATTGTATCAAGATCTTTCCATTTTGTTCCAATCCAGACTCAATGAACCAATCTATTCAATAAAATCTCTAATCACTTTAGTTTTCATACATGAAAATGTCATTACAGAGGATTGTCATATTTTAATTGCATTGCAGTACTAACAAAATGATGATTGCCTTAGTCAAAAGTGAAATTGAATTGACTAAACTATGTATTTAATTGGTCTAAAAAGATTGCTTCCAAGGAGATCCAAACTATGGTCTGCTGAGGGAAAAAAGGAAATATCTGATTAGCTAAACTAGATATTTGATTGTATAAAAGAAAGCCATGAGTGTCACAAACATGCTTCAAGGGTTTACAATCATATTTATAACCAAGTCTTTTCTTTCTGGTAATCATGTCCTTGTGTCAAATCTCTCTCGAATAAGACATCTAGAATTGTTCATATTTCATTCTGAAAGCTTATAACTTGGTCTACTTATGCTATAGTGATATAAGGACTTGGAAATTCAAATAATCCCAATTTTGGATTTTGGTAAATGTTTGAAATGACAATAAAAAATAATGTTAAGCTACATACTAAGAAAATGAGTAAATGACGATTAGATCAAGTAGTTTTATTATTTTTAGGATGTACTTAACTGGTTTTTTTAAGCCTAACTCAAATTCAGAAGGTTCTAGTAATTCTTTAACATCAAAAGCAGTAGGCAATTTGTGTACTTTTACCTTGTAATTGTCATTGCAGTCATCATTCCTACGGTAGAATCCATTGTATTTTCATGGTTAATTGGGACGCAACTAGGGTAATATTACCATCTCATTATTTGGATGTTGTGCGTTTAAACATCACATTATTCAATTAATGAGTCATTATTCATATTTTACTTGGAATTGGAATTATCACGTGCTTAGTTTGTATTTGTTTTAATTATTACATTGCTGGAATTGATTTTTGGCCTTCATGATCTTATTTTGTTTTATTTTTATTTTATCACTGTGTGGGTATGGACATTTTTAACCACTGTTCTGTTGACTTCTCTTAAATTCCCTCTTGTTTTCCCCTATGTAACTCACATTTGCCATCTTTACTTCAATTTTTCATGGTGCTTTTCTGTAGCTTGGATTGGTCATTGATTTGACAAATACAAGCCGCTACTATTCACAATCAGAATGGACAAAGATAGGCATTAAGCATGTCAAGGTAAGAAACTTGTTTTGTATTCTTGTTACTTGTGGTTAGATGTAGCTACTTATTGAATCCTTTCCTGATACAGATTCCATGCAAGGGAAGAGATTCTGTACCAGATAATGAGTCTGTAAATATATTTGTTCATGAGGTAAGTGTTTTAATACTCATTTTCAGATAGATGCTCCTCTTACTAAAAGAGATAATATTGTTTAGTTTGTTCTCTATCATTCTGTAATTTTCATCTTAATCTTTATAGTTTAGCACTTCATATTTATTTTATATTAGTCAATTGTCATTTACAACTGGTATATCTTACATTTTCACACAACACAACAAACTTATTAATAACAGGTTCCTGTGATGGTAGTGACTATTGATCCTTCATAAAATAAAAGTTGTTAGCTATTACATATATTTATGTTTCTATGTTGCAACAGTGACATCAAATTAACAACTTGCTATAATGTTTCAACTGTTGTAGATTGCATTTTAGCATTAGCTTTTGTGTATGAAAATTTTCATTGGTTATTCCATAAATCACGAAAACCCAATACATAGAAATGTTCTTTTCTAGGTATATATACTTGCATTAAGTACAAAATCTAGTTGTTCCCTGACATTCAACATTTGCCTACTTGAACTTCACAGTTTAAGAATTAAGGAAACATGACCAATTTTGGTGACAAAACCTTTTTTGAAAAAATTGTTTAATTCTAAACTTTCTTTTCTGAGTTAAGCTAATTTAAGGTTTAGAAGTTTGATAATTTTACAGAAGGCGATTGCATGAAATGGTTCAATGGTGTTCAATGTAGATGCCAATTGAATTGAGTTCTTTAGTGTATAATGTATTTTGGAATACAAGCTACAAACTAAATTTTTCTAAATAGATTATATATTATATATGTGTGTGTATCAGATTATTTTGTTTGCAACATTTATGTTGAAAATGCTGGTTATTGAGATAACCATTAAGTTGATGGTGTTAAAAAACAAAGAAATTGCAAAAGTAGTTTCCATCTAACTAACCTGCGTTTTACTATTCACAACTGAATTTTCCCATGGTCACAGGTTTTACAGTTCCTGTGCCGCATAAGACATTCAAAGCGGTATATTCTTGTTCATTGCACTCATGGGCACAACCGAACAGGATTCATGATTATCCATTTCCTCATGCGGACACAACGGGTACATGTTTCTGAGGTATTGTTACTGCCACCTTCCAACCTGAAAAATTGAAAACTTTTATTAGCTCTGTAAAGTCCTTGATCACTATTTTTATTTTATCAAGCAGGCATTGCAAATATTTGCTCAGGCTCGCCCTCCTGGGATATATAAGCAAGACTATGTTGAAGCACTTTATAAATTTTATCATGAATGTCCTGAGAACATTGTTTGCCCTTCTACTCCAGAATGGAAAAGGTCATCTGATCTTGACTTGAATGGTGAAGCTGTACAAGACGATGACGACGACGACACTGGATCTGGATTGTGTGTATGTTGTTCATTCTATATAAATTCCGTCCATTGGCTATTTCTTTTCTTCTAGTGCGCATTACTCTTTATTATGCCTTCATGCCAAGAAATATTTGAGCCAGAACTATTGTTGTTGAGATTATTCAAACGGATAGTTTATGCAACACAATGATTTTTTTTACCTCTTTTTTTTATGTTAGTTATTTCTAGATCAGAATTTGTCAGTATATAGCATATTGGTCATGTGACTTAATTGATGCATTCCCTATATTGTGGAAATCAAATGTGCGATCAGAAAATATGCCTTTCTGTTTTTTTTTTCATTTTTTTTTAAAAAAACCTCATTCTTCTTTGATTTATTTCACATTTTGTATGGTTACATTATTTGTTATCTACTCTAGAATGTTAATTGTTGCACGGATAATCAAATATTTAATGAGGTATCAACATCATATTGTGTTAGCTATAAAATGTATGTATATATGTCATGGATATCCTTTATACAAGACTCTATTTTTATTATTCTTTGTGTGGGTTTAACATTTGGTAGAGGTACTGTCATATTGATAATCTTTTCAACCTTTGGTGAATGTTGAAGTTTACACCTGCTTTCTTTTTCAGGAGAATGTGGATAGTAAAGTTTTAACAAATGATGATATTCTAGGTGATGCAATACCTTATGATCAGCAAGATGCAATGCGCCACATCTGTTACCAATTCCTTGATTTAATGCTGCCTATGGTGCGGATACTTCACCTTGTAAAGTTGTTGTCATTTCTTTCAATTGTATTATTCACATTAAATGGTCATTAAATAATACTGCATCTGTAATAGGAAGTAGCTGCAATCACACTTGAATTTTAGATCATAAGCTCTACTTTTTTTCTTCTTCTAGCACTCTACATTTGTTTTCTCAGTTTGCCACTTTTCTTTTGTGGTCTGTCTTTCTCTCTTTATTTATCGATTAACATAAACCTGTTATTTTGATAACTACTATAGTTATACTTCGGATCCAGCCCTACTAAAATTTTCAATTAACAAACACATTTTGACACTATCATTCGGTCTTATTTGCTGGGGTTTTATCTGATCGTATTAACTTATTTATATTTTATTTCTTACTAGTTCCCTGTTTCTTATTCTTGGTTATTAGGGAAGAACAAACCCACAATTTCCTGGTTCACATCCGGTTTCTCTCAACAGGTCACTGTCTTTATCCTTGTCAATTTATATATATATATATATATATATATATTCATTTATTTATTTAACATCTTTATCCTGACGTGAAAGACAGCTAGTAGTTCATTGCGTTTCTATGTTCAAATCTGCAAAATTATGAATGGATATTTGGATTTTTGGAACAAATAATTATTGGTTTGCTGATATTGTGTTTTCATCAAATATTCTTTCATTGAGTTTGTGTGGTTTTGCCTCTTGTTATTGAGGGTGTCCAACATGTTTATTCATTATTTGCTGCATGGTCTTTAGATTCTGTGCTGCAACAAGCCAAACAAGTCTCCCTATATGAATCACGGTGCAGTATTATCTTTTAATGATATGGCATGACTTGTCTTTTGAGTATCCTAGGAAGTCTTCATGCTAAGTGATATTGTTGAATACAAGTTTATTTGGTTATAGTTTATTTTTCTCTTTTAGTTATCTCCACTTCTCATTAAGTAGATTTACTTCGTGAATCAGACATTTTGTGAGTTGTCCTCTGGGGGTGCAATGGCATGAACAGTCTGCAAGAATCACAATAGGGGTGTGTGCTTTTCCATGTTAATTTTTTGCCTACATTATCATAGAAATGCTGAGTTATTTGTACAGCATACAAACACACATCTGATCAATTTTCTTTTTTATTTAAAATTTATTGCCAGAAGTATAATTAGTATACAAACATTTTCTTTGGCTCTCCTAATTATTTCAATCTGTATTTATGGTAGAAAAGACATTATTAACTCTCATTTTTAATCAATATTATGTTATGTGCAGAGATAATCTGCAACTACTAAGACAAAGATACTACTATGCTACATGGAAGGCTGATGGAACCCGCTATATGATGTTCATTAACAGTACAGGCTGCTACCTAATTGATCGAAACTTCTGTTTTCGTAGGGTTCAAATGCGGTTTCCCCTAAAGAATGCTGCGGAGGTACACCTTTTATGTCTTTACAAGTGTCTGAAGTTTTATAACTCATACAATCTGTTTATTTATGCCTGATCTCTCTGTTTTTCATGAAAAGGGTTTCCATAATGGTACACTGATTGATGGGGAAATGATTATTGACCAAATTCCCGATGTAGGACAGAAGAGAAGATATTTAGCATATGATTTGGTTGCATTAAACCATATCTCTGTTATGAAGGTATTACCACTTTCCATATTCTCCTCATCATTCTTTCTGAAACTTGCTTAATTGACTGTCTTATCTAAAAAGTGGAATAGCACACAACTTTTGGTCTCATTTCCGAAGGCAGTTGTCGGTGCATCCATAGCTATCAAAGAATAGATGGAAGATGAATGAGAAAGGAAATTTAATCCATGCGATAAGCAGCTTAAATTCCCATGTAACCATGTTTTGGCTGGTCTGCATTTTAGAATGAGCAACCAAAAGCTTGTCATTCCTTCCCTTGAGCTACATTGATGTAGAAGCTGTATTTTAAAACATCTCCAGATGTCTGTAACTTTGTGTATTACTATATTTGCTATGACCTATTTAGATATCATCTAGCCTCCATTGTCATTGGGATATGATTGAAGTCAGTTTTCATTTTTATCCTGCTTTACCAGCGCAAGTCCTATTCTTTTCCAGTGATTACTATTTTCATATAGCTATTCTTTGCTTTGAACTTGAAAGAGATTCACATCTAGAATACAAAATGGAAATTCTTTTCTTGTTTGTTTGAAAAACAATTTACATTTTTGTTAGTGACAGCAATTTAGCAATCCATGTTTGTTTCATGAATTTCAACTATATATGCTAAGTGTGTCAAGGATGAATTATCTCATGTTGCTTTTTCTGGGTGGTGTAGTTGCCCTTTTCTGAAAGGTGGAAACTACTTGAGGAAGAAGTAATTCGACCAAGGAATTACGAGAGAAAGCAATTAGAATCTGACAGCAAGCGGCATCTCATTTATAGATATGATATGGAGCCATTTTCAGTATGTAATTGTCAAGATACACGAATTAATTATTATGGTGTGTTATAAATATTAATAGTCCTTGTACTGAACAGGTTCGTAGGAAGGATTTTTGGTTTTTGTCCACTGTTACTAAGCTTTTAAAGGAGTTCATTCCAAGGCTTTCGCATGCAGCTGATGGTCTTATATTTCAGGTACTTCATCATCCATAGTAGTATCTGTATGTTGTCTTGGCAAAATTCTGCTTTACATTGATTAAGGCTATGTGGTTTAGTTCATTTTTGAGGAAGTGTCTTTTCATTGATTTTGATTTTTTTTTCCTGCTTCAACACTGTATACCATGTAGATACATGTTAGTTTGAGCATCATAATTCATTAAAGTCTAATGATTCAAAGTGGGTTTACATTTATGTGGACAATCTATCAGATTGATATCGTAGTATCATACCACAATTAATATTGATATGTAGGACCAACATAAATTTTTAAAGAAAATGATTAGAAGATGGAAATACTCGAACAATGCTTAGTGCTAAACATCCAATGTCTGTCCAGACAACTAATATTAAGTCAATGGTAGAGAAAATATGACATAGATGAAAATCTTAAGGTGTGAAATAGATGCAAATTCATCTTCAAGGTACTACTATGTGCTTTTCATCCTTCTATCATGTGGAATAGTTTCTCTCGTTTTGTGCTTGTAAGTCATTTAGGGTGCCTAGGTGCTATAAGAATCCTACACAAAGAGGGAGAAAATGAGGAATGGTTGGCTAAATTGATGAGATCTAGCACAACATTGAGCCACTTTGATGAGTTGGACTGGCATCGTGCTAGGACAAATTGACATCCCAGAAAAGAATGGACTGAACAATTATACTATTTAAGTTAAACTACATGGATCTTTTGCCTCTCTATCCTGCAGACAAATCAAGGGGAAACACAACTTATCTAGCTACCCAATAGCATCAAATCTGTTTGTATTTTTTTAGGACTCCTTGTAGATTTCTCCACTTCTTGCAGCGCCTAATTGTATTTGATCTATTCTTTCCAAGTAGCTAAATCAAGTACAATAAGTAGAACAAACCATACGTCAAATTATTTGAGATAGGCTACGATGATATTATCCCACCATTGTTCTGTTTGTAAATCGGTATTACTAATAGTATTTGTAGATTTAAAGCTATATCACTACTAATATTTAGGTCTTTTAAATCACTTTTACATCAAAGATGTTCTGCTATCCTTTACCCTTCGAGCAATATATTATACTTGACTTAACTTATAGAACTTTAGAATTATTGGTCATAAACATGTTCTACAACCTCAACAAGTAGCTAAATCTGATGCTTAATTGAAATTTAGGCTTGGTTTATTTGAATAGATAACTAGTAGTTGTAGAAGGTGGGGGAAGGAAAGCCACACATTTGCATACGAACATGATGCATGCACATTTATTGGAGTGTAAGGCCGAACTAGTTGTCTGTACCATCCCAGGAATGTCTCAGATGTGTTGTTTTGGTGCTTAGTGTAGTAAACCTTTGATGAATTCGACTAAGCAAAGTAGGTTTGGTTTGCATGGTTTTAGAATTATTAACTTAGGAAAATATAATCAAGAAGCAAGTTTTTATCAACATGTACGAAAAGATGGCCACACTGCAGATATTCTAATTGCTGAACTTCTGAATTGGATTTTAGGACTACATCTGAGAACAACTGCTTCAAAAATTGGTTTTCGAAATGACAAGAAATAGATTCTGCTCTTTGGAACCTCCTTGTCACTTGCATCATATGGCATAGTAATAATGTTGGTTTGGAAATTCTTTCTATAGTAATAATGTTGGTTTGGAAATTCTTTCTCAAAATGTCTAGTTTTGCTACTTTTTGTTCCCTTCTAAAGATGAAAAGTGATAATTTGCACAATTCAAGAGGCAAGAGTGGCCGAAACACTTTATTCTTTATTGATAGTGTATATGTAAACCCAAAAGCCGATGCAAGAAAATTGTGTTTTCTCATAAATATTAGCTTGGGCCTAAGTTTTTAAAAAGTTGTTTGGTTATCTTTACTTCAATATGGCATTAACATAAATATACCAACTATTTGCAGCACTTTTGATACCTCAGGTTAGTCGTAGCTGATAGGTTGCATGATAAATTGTGGTATAATTCATAAATTTTATAAGCTTGGATGAGTGGATTTTTATTTACTTGAAAAGAATTTTAGGCTAGTGGTTGGACCTCACAAGATAATGGGTCATTGTTTTTGTCTGAGCATGTCCTGACACTGTCTCCTAACGTAGTGTGGCTGCATCAATCTTATCCCACCCTTGTATTTTTTATAGGACTTTATGCCTGGTCACTCTAGTCATTTAGGTCTTGT
Organism: Wurfbainia villosa; assembly: GCA_025175895.1. Lineage (NCBI taxonomy): Eukaryota > Viridiplantae > Streptophyta > Magnoliopsida > Zingiberales > Zingiberaceae > Wurfbainia > Wurfbainia villosa. The sequence continues at coordinate 56,113,866 of CM045990.1, read as the reverse complement.
TAAGTTGAGAATTAAGGAACCAAAGGCTTATGAGAAGACAAATGGATGTTAGACAAACAAGCAAGGAAGGTGGAATTGGACCTGACAAAATAATTAAGGAATATACTAAGAGTAATATTTTTTTCCTCTGAATTCTTCTATTTTGAGCACATTTTTCTTGTGCATACTAGATATTGCCTTGGGGTTTGGCCAACCCATTTTGAGTTGTGCTTGAGCCCTTGATTTTGTTGGTTCCATGTGCCCTGCACCTGTACTATTGTCAATATCTTGTTGGTACTTCATGTAAAAGATGGTCCTAATTTGATTTGTAATTCTGCCTTAAGGGTAATAACAAAATTGTCGGGAAATTTAATGTGATCATCATTCTTCATTGTTCCATACTTCAAATCTCTTTCTTGAATTACAGGGTTGGGATGATCCATATATACCACGTACGCACGAGGGTCTCTTGAAATGGAAATACCCAGAAATGAATTCTGTTGACTTTCTTTTTGAGGTTTTGCATATCTTTTTTATTTGTCAAATTTCCTTCTTGATGGACATTGATTAGTTTCATTATTTGTTTATGCACTTGTTTATTTTCTCCCACACACGCTTAGGTTGGAAGTGAGAATCGCCAAATGATTTTCCTTTATGAGCGTGGAAAAAAGAAACTAATGGATGGGACTCGGGTGTCATTTCCAGGTCAATACTTGTACTGATTATATTTGTCATACAAGTTCCAACCTTCTTTATGCGGCAGAAATGCTTGGTCTCTGCAACTATGGCGGGTGATGGGCCTTCAGGTCCAGTTATTAAATTGCCAACTAACATTCTTAAATTAAGTTGTTTCTTCTCTATAGATATGACTCATTCTGTTAATATTGATATACCATTTCTATAGCTGTAAATTTTACCCTTGTGAAAAACCATTCTTAAAATAATTATGTAGGTGTGGAGGATGTCCTTGACCTGTCCGGCAAGATTGTTGAGTGTTCTTGGGATCAAGAAGAGGGCTGCTGGATGTGCATGCGCGTTCGAACAGATAAATCTACACCTAATGATATCAACACATACCGAAAGGCAAGCTTGGATTCACCACCTAATAAAAACAAAAAAATATTTGCATTCCTAGTGGATGTACTTATTTTTTCTGCGTGTTATTTTATTCGATCGTGCATCCAATGTGACTTTTTAATTCAGCTTTTTAATGGAACAGGTGATGCGCAGCATCAAGGATAATATTACTGAAGAAGTGCTGCTAAACGAAATTGCTGAAATCGTGCGCCTCCCAATGTATGCAGATAGGATAGAACGAGCACAGCAGATTCAGCACAGGCAAAAAAGTGTTCTTTGTAAAGTAGCTTGATGACCGGAGACCATTACAAACTCACACGGGCCTCTATCTTGTTGTACATACTATACGCTTTTGATTCTTAAAGAACACAAATCAAGAAATTGAACCCAAGCTTCGTTTCGACTAGCTTCGAGGACGAAGACCTAAAATTTACCCTAGTTTCATGATTGACTTGCTGTCAGCAGCTAGTAGTTGATATCTACCCGGGATGTTGAGCAGTTTGTTGATTGCAGACAGCTCGATCAAATCCTAATGTGTATACACTTTGTTATATGTGAAGTAAGTAATCATTTTTCTTATATTGTTTTAGTGCCAGATGAGGAAACAAAGAGGAAGTATCCAATGGTTTGCTCTTCATTTTGTTTATCTTCTCTATGGATGTTAAAATGAAAGTTAATGATTTTTTTTTTTTTGTGTTCATTTTGGCTCTCTTCCTCACCATCAGATCAAACGGGGTTGGAATCTGAGCCATTAAATCTGTGGCCTACAAAAACCATATTAAATTCTATCAAGGGTGAATTTGTGATCTTCATACTCTCGATTCCTAGATGTGGCCAAGTCAAGAATGCGAGATCTGGCACGTTATTTTCCTTCCTGTTAACTTTGTTTTCATGAATCTGCTATTAGTTTTATTCAAGTTTGAGTTTTTGTTCATTGTATTGTATTCAGGATATCCTCAAAAAAAAAAAAAAAAAAAAAAGGGAAAAGGTGGTGTTAAAATGAAGCATTGCCATTTCTACTGGGGTATGAAGTTTTCAACCTTTTCGTTCGTCTAAAAGTAAAAAAAAAGTATAGAATTAAAACAAAAATGAAACAAATATTCATTATTATGCTTTATCGACACAATTTTTTAGTGTGTGTATAGTGTCAAAAATTTAATGATTGTTTCCCTAAAATTGTTTTCATTGAGGCAATAGAAGAATAGTAGAGGCTTTCTCTTTAATGCGAGTTGATCCAGGCCAAATTAATCGTTTGGCCTGCCAATAATAAGCCGACCAGATCGACATTCACTGGAAGTGATAAGTGATATGAGTATGACCTGCCCCTCTCGTAACAGTTCGTTGGCTAGAACAATGATTAAAATAATACAGATATTGCTAGAGATCGATTTTTGATTTAAAGTTTTTATTGTAATTCAATTTTTTTTTTTGTTGTTTTAGTCAATAGATGGAGTATAATTCTTTGTGATTTACTCGCCTTTTATTACATATATAAGTAAGATGTGTACCAGGCGAGGATGCGTGAGAGTTCTACAATACTTGATTGAGCTCACCTGAGCGTTCTGCGACACTGGTGATGCCTTGTAGTGTAGTGCTGCGAAAGTCAACTTTCATCACGGAATGAAATTTATATTAAAGGATATACATTCTCTGAATTGCTAGTTAATTAATAATGGTCCAAATCCATCTAAATTTAATTAATCAATTTGATCTAATGGTTATTAAGGAGACCTTTACAAAGTTCTTTTGTTTTGTTTTTTTTTTCCCGAAAGGCCCTTTCATATAATTTTTTGTTCCGATGTGTTTTCTCCTCCAACAGTGAACAGTACACGTGCATGGGCCATGCAATTATGCAAACTTCCAACCATGTAATGAAACGCCCGTGCTCTTTCCGTAGATGAGCTCGGTTACAAACTGTTTTGGTTGCTTCAGATGTACACACGAGTGGAGCGGCATCAACTCGTCCGTGACCTAATAATGCAGCCTCATCATTTGGGCCTGTTTGCTCGGTTCTATTATTATCATTATTATTTTTAAAAAGAAATTGTCGGATGTGGTAAAAAAAACATGATAACGTTTATGTCAGATAATTTTTCATTCGATTCAATGAAGGGATAATAAATTATGAAGAATTTTATTTTGACATAATAATCTTTTTATATGAAAAGATTAAAAATTCAATAAGATACTTCACGTCTGTTAAAAATTAATCTCAAAATTATATATATATATATATATATATCAATTTTTAATAGATATAAAATATCTTATTGAATTTTGATCTTTCCATAAAAAAATTACTATATCAAAATAAAATTCTTTATAATTTATTATCCTTCGTCAATTTATTCGTAGAGAAAAAAAAAAGGGATTGTCCCTTTGAGAACTTATAAAAAATGCATACTAATGAAATTTCATTAAAATAGGCCGTTATCCATACGAGAGGATTTATGACTAGTACGACAGTAGACTTGTATCAATGAGTAAGAATTAATTTCAGAAGACTGTAAACTTTTTGAGATCTATCCTCTTGTCGTATTAGTTTTGGATTAGACAATATATTCTTCGTAATTTATCTTTCTTTTATGTTAGTTGTGAGATCAACTGGTGGGTGGTGGGAGCGTTGAAGATGAATGGATCATCTTTTGCACCAATTAAAATAGGACGTTATTTAAAAAAAATAATAATTTTTTTTTCTTGTCTGTTTTTACATGAAACCTTGTTTCATTTTCTCCTTGACTCTTCTCAATCATTTTAACAGTCAGAATTGTAAATAGTATTTTCATTCAATTAAGCTTGATGAACTCAAATGGCTGACCGTTTATTTATTTTTGTGCAATAATATAATATTGTACATATTTGATTCGTTAGCATTTTTACAAAATCTCAACTTTGATGTTGATTTTTTATAAGCGATTCAAATATACATAATCAAATTAAAGTATAATATTTTATAAACTTTTATATTCGGAACGATATAAATTTTATTTATTATTAGGCTAATATGTTAACTAAATTAGCGCATGAAAAAAGAGATATATATTGCCAACTCGAAATCGATACGACATCATAATACAAACAAATTACATTATTAATTAAACCTGAAACGGAAGGAAATTAATCAGTCACTAGCGCTTCCATTAATGTAATTAAACACACTTAAAGCCATCGGGGATTTCCTTGTTGCACGAGCTGAGAAGCACGCTCAGCGCCACCGTCCACGTCGTGGTGATCCCCAGCACGCTATCCTTCACGGTGGTGCAGAGGCAGAGCGCCGCCTCGGCCGCAGCGAGCCCTTGGACCACCGCGCAGCACTCGGTCAGCGGCGTAGGCGGCGCTCCGACCACCAGGCCACCGACGTCGCTGAGGAGGACAGCCACGCACACCGCCACCTTCGCGCCAGGACAGAAGGGGTTTGCCGGCGCCGTCTTGGGCGGGAATTTATAATGGTTTGACGGAAATTGTACGGCGGAGGAGGCGGCGCCGGCGGCTGTGGTCAGGAGGGAGGAGGAGAGAAGAGCAAGGAAAAAGAGCAGCAGCAGTGTGTTGGCGCTCTTTTCCATGGAGCTCTCACTATTGTACTGCAAGGGCTTGTAGCACCAGCAGCAGTGTTTTTATATTCAAAACGGACCCAAGATTGAACTCGCAATTATAACAACTGTAATGGCCAGATTGAATATTAGTTTATCATAGATAGGGGTGTGCAAAAGTTCCATTAAATGGAACAAATGGAAAATTCAGTTTTTATTTAAAAAAAAAAAATCAATTTTTTCAATTAATTCGATTAACTAATAAAATCAAACTAAAAATCATCATTAACACTATAATAATCGATTCATAGGTTAATATTAATTTTATAAAATTATGATTTTATATATTGATTGACTAATATCGATTAATTTTGAAAAATATTTTTTTTTAAAAATTTTAATCGAATTAATTATTTTTTTTTTATCAATTCGATTCATTCAATTTTTATTTAAAAATTAGATTAATATTCAATTTTAATTTAATCAATTTGATTAATAATCGATTCATCGTTGATTATAGATTTACATAATTTTTGTCCTGACAAGAACAACACAAAAACTGTTATTGATTTTAATTTAATCAATGACTCGAAGAACATAATCCTCCTGACCGCCTGACAAAGATATCTTTGAGCGAAGCCCGACGATCGATCGAATTTGAGCGGTCTTTGGCATGGTCGATCTATGGCAAGTCAAGGGAAATTGCGTTTCCATTCGCTTGGATTCGGAGGTGAGTTTCGCTTTTATTTGGATTGATGGGGTACGGACCTTAATTGACGTACATACCCCTCACGACGACTTGGCGACGCGTCATCCTGATTTATCCTTGTGGATCGATGGAGACTCTTCGGAAGCCGTGAGACAGGATCGGCTCACCAAGTGAATTAGTCGGACGAAGCTTCGATACCACTTGTAAATCAAAAAAAAAAAAAAACCGAAGGAATCACCTATTATTGCAATTATTCAAGTTATGCACAATTTATTTAATTACAACTGATGTATATGCGACTAATTTTAGGGTGGCAGGGTCCTATCACAAATTTTATGTTTTCTCATCCGTCCAAAAATGTCGTAGCATAGAAGACATGGCACAATACTAAATCACATCATGAATCTTAAAAATAACATCATGGATGGATGAAAGGAAGGAAGGAAGGGCCAAAAAAAAAAAAGGCAGCCGCAATTGTAGCCTTGAGAAAGTCCATATCAGATTTCAATCTGATAAAAGGATAAATAATTACAGAAATATACAGGGATAAACCTGCTTCCAGAGTTCGCACTTTATGACAATTTGGCAGTCGATCGATTGTCTGAGCAATATGAAGAACTTGATCGTGTTTGTTTACAATGAGTCAAAATAAGGAAACTTATGTGGGGCGGTAGAGATGCACGGGGCTCCTCTCGACCGATGATTTCTCCAAGACTTCAAAGTCTGAGTCCTCCACGGGTTGCCAATCGCTAGATTCCTCGTCGGAGGACATCTTCAATTTCGACACTTTTCGATACATTGCCAAGTTTTCCTCACTCGCTGAGACATGCTTCCTCCTCAAGGAATAAGGCAAATGCGACACCTGTTCCGCTGTCAAGAGTGAATCCATGTACTTCTCCATCACCAAAGCATTGCCCTCGTCGACGTTACCCCTTGACGAAATGTCATCGGGTCTAAGTCTCGTTGTTGCATCGGAAGAAGCGTAGGCGGCGCCAGACACTTCAGACCACTGATCGATGCTCTGCTGCGATCGCGTCTTCACCATCAGTGCATCTTGCCATGCATTGTTATGCTCTTGTTGGATGCTGCCACATTTTTCGCTAGCCAATGAAGCTAAGCTCTGTGAATCAATGTTGTGAGACTGTACAGTCAGTCTACTGCTCATTTCCTTTGCTGCTACACGCATCGAGTCCACAATCTGAGAAAAATAAGACAAACACGAAAGGACAAGCATCAAAAACCCAAAATGGATCGCTAACTTTGGAGAAGGTCGTATAGGAGGCGTTATCTAGAAGTTAAATATGCCAAAAGGAAATAAAGAATACAACTTGCATTCGATGGTTAACAAACAAGTCCTATCACAGAAGGAAATACTGGCTTTATCCACTTACAATAATGACTCAAAACATCCACTTTTTTCTTCTCAAAAGAAGCAAAAAGATTGAGGATTAGTAAACATTCTTGAGGCAAATTGACAAAAGAGAGAGAAAAAGTCACAAGCCTTACAGCTACAAGCAAGGTCATTGATGTCTGGGGTGTGAGCTTGTTAAGTTAGAGTCAACTAGGCAAACAATGTGACTTGCCTTTGTTTACATAAAATATTTTCTGCAATATTCATTTCATCTCTCAATACTTTCTTAAAGTTCATTTTAGTCGCAACTTTTCAATTTCTCTGTAGACATTCTCATAACAAAGAAATGAAATGGTGAAAATATAAGGAACACAAGTCCAAACATGTACCAGAACTCAAGCTGGCACAAGAACTTAAGATAAATCAAATATAAAAATAATGAACATATTAAGCAACACCAAATAGACAGAAAAAAATGTCTCAATCTAAATCGATGTGTCTTCAGTTTCCTTTTATGTATTGAAGATATTCAATAGAAGATATCCTAAGTCAATAGACAGCCTACGGTTTTTGAAAAATCACCAGGTACCAACAAAACCGTTGTTGGAAGTTGGATTTAACAATCTAAACAAATCTTGTTTTTTAAAACCAAGAAGTCTGTTACGAACTGATATATCAATTGATTCTGGCCATGCCAAAATAATGTCAGTCTAAGAATCAATGCGTACATACAATAACAGTCTATGCTCCACAATACTTGTTAATAACATGCTGATTGATAATTACAAGAACACTTCAAGTAAGTAACCATGTTAAAATTGAAAAAATCCTGGGGTGTGTTCAGTTAGAGCTTTTCTTTGCTTTTTAACCGAATGTTTAGCATTCTTAAATGTCTAACAAAATCCAAACCTGTATTACAATTATGTGCGGATACAACAAGAAGTCATAAATCCCACCTAACAATGACTTCTATACAATCCCCCAGTGAACCATGCAAGGTTATATATAACCCTTCTAAATAACTCCATCATGTCATGTAACTTACAATAGGATTATTGATGCATACTGCTCTACAACAAAACTTATAGATAAGGGCACCTAATAGAAGTTGTGTAAATAGGTAAGGGTTTAGGTCATAAATCTAGAAAAAAAACTAGATATGGCAGATTTCTGATTTCAGAAGAATTTAACATCATTTTTTGAAACTCTTTTACATGTCAAATGAATAGATCCTTTTAAATTATTTTGAGAGAGAAAAGAAAAGATAATGGATTTGTGCAAGGCTGAAGTCAAAGAACACGCCAACAAAATTAACTTAAATGAATAATCAGGTAGAATTTGAGTTCAGGAAATTGACAATACTAACCCAAATTGAACACACTGGTAGTTATGTTTACCAAGATAATGTGTACTAGCATGCAATTCGGCAGCCTAGTTTTTTAAACAGATTATAACTGTCATCAATAGGTGCAGTAGATTACCTGTGACAAATTTAAGCAGAAGAAGCAATTGACATCCTGTTAAGAATTTAATTTTACATATTTAATTTTTGCCCATTATCTTCATTTTGTTGACATGTACATAAAGTGGCCTAATTTCAACACTATAACATATGGTGCATTTGCTCAAAGAATATCACGCTCATTTCCACTTGAAAGTCGAAATGTCCAAAATACAGTATCATCCTTTGATACTAATATCACCGATTCATCACTCTTCCTAACCTTGATAACAGATAAACTGCCATAAGTACATCCTAAATCTAGCAACAAATAGGAAGAAACAAACTAATGGTAAGCTAGTAAATCTCTAACAAAATGTTGTATCTTGTTACAGGGATTATGTGAGGCCATGCTTATGTTTATTAGAAATAAACACCCGAAAGTAAAAAAAAATTCTACATGTTGACAGGTGCCCTGCTGCAGGCATCTACAGTGGTAAATACCAATCAACACTCAGTAGGCAGGAGTTGGGTTTGCTGCGCCCGATGGGAAAGGACAAATCTAACTTATAAATACCATCTTCAAATTTGTTACCTAAGAGAGAATCTCAGAGAAGTAATGGGGTATACCTGGTGTACAAAATCAGGGCAAGGATGGAAAGAGCTGGGCAGGATTGTCAAAATGAAACAGTTACTGGAAGAAAACGGCCTGTACCACCAGGATTATATTGAAATAATGAAGATCTAAATATTTGACGAGTGACTAATGGAGGACAGCTAACAGCCCATGTTCCTTAAAGTATCCTTGAGTTAAACTGAGTCAGTTGACTTTGTCGATTGATAAGTGGTCAAAAAGCAATGAGCCCTGATAGGCATGGTTTTAATACCATTCATTGATATACATCAGAAAAGCATGGCACAAGCAGACATCTTCTGCTTCTTCACTTCCTTATAATCAGTAACAATCAGTACCATCCCATACCAAAACATGGTAAGCCAATCAGCACCAAAAGCTCAACACTCTGGCAGCTGCCAGTGCTAGTATTTTAAACTTTGTTGATTGGTTCAATAAGACGAACCATAGACAATACGAAGCGTATCCATAAGAATTTTCCAAGAGAGACGATTACATGAAAACATAAGAGAAAATCACTTGGAGACATCATGAGTCATTTATAGTTATAAGCATGCAAGTTTTAAAATTTATTTAAGTAAAACCTGTAAGTAATATAAGAAGTCATTTTCTTGCCTGATAAGTAGATAGCAATTCAGAATCATGCTTGTTCAGTTTAGGATGCAACAATGCAAAGTATATCCTCCAGAAAGAATCCTCACTCAAGCGAGTGGGGCAAAGTCTAAGTCGAAGAGATTGTAAATTAGGGTTGATATGTTCAACTGTTGTAATGTGCTCTTTTTGAGTGCGAGACATATGAAACTCTGCATATTTTAAAAATATTGGTCAGCCTACAGTTAGCAGCACAATCATAACTACATAAGTATTAACAAAAATATAGTTAAATGAAAAAATTTCCAAAAATTAACATAATTGATATTTCTGGTGGGGATATTAAACCAATAAGCCAATGTTATCTAAATAATCCTTCCATTTCAAAGTGTCACAAGCACAACAAGTTGAGGTGGATGGAAAGATTAGATTGTATAAGCTATGAGAGAAAATAGGCATGTACCCTTTCTTTGTTTAAAGATGGAATAGCAGTTATCTGACTGGATCATTAAGATGATAAAGTGAAGCAACTCTTTAATCTGATGTAATAGACGAGATGTGCTTCAATGTAACGTAGTCAAAATTCAGATAAGTTATTAGAAACAAGCAAAAGTATGGAAAAAATGGAAGATCACTAAATTGTACTGATTTTCCGACTCTCTCATTGGTAGCAACAATGGAAAAGAGAGTACATGCTAAGTGGCAAGGTAGATTTAAAGAAAGGATATGTTTGGTACTTAAAAGAGGAAAAAACAGGAGGTAACAGGATTGAAGAAATCAATTGATGGGGCATTAGAAAAGACAAAGAAGAGAAGCACTTTTCAGTTTCCAAAATTTTAGTTAAAACAAGTGGTAGAGAAAATGAAACTTATACTAGCACTATCCTGTATTGCTAATTCCAGTAACATCTCTAGAGTTACAAATTGATCCATATATAAAGTCTAACCTAACGGCTTGGTTATATGCTCTAATAAACTGTTAACGCATCAACTGAGTTAGAGCTTGATAATTAATTGAACATCTATGTCCTAACAAATAAATACCAATTCCAAATTATAGCTAACAAATAAAAGCAATTAAATACTATCAATTGACTAATTAGCAGAACTTGGCCACTGTTAGCAAAATACAGCTTTGAGTTAACTTGTTCACCTTTGATGCACATAAATTTCTAGAGACCATCATCATTAATGTGTTTGGTAAAGAACCAAACTTCCACTTTCAAGTTGGTAGCAAGAGTAGTAATTGCAAATACTTTGGGAGAAAAAGCTTAGAATTTTCTGTCTGAAAAAAAAACAAAAGGTTTAATTTCCCAGCAAAATAATAAATTTTTTTCTTACAAACTTCTGTGCAGGCATATAAGAGTGAAAGGGAAGGGGAAAAAATCTCTTTGAGGAAGACGAGTGAAGGAAGAATTTTAATTGCATAAAAATCGATTACTATATTTCTAGCCAAGCCGATGTGGAGAGAAAGGAATTTTTGATACCGAATGCTAATATTACTTCAAATTTCGTACCTGTAAACTAGATTGTGATAAGTGGAAGGAAAGAAGAAAAAACAAATCTTTTTAAAACTAACTTTTAACTAGATTGAGAAAGGTGGATGGAGAGAAGAAAAGTGATTCTTTTTAAAACTTTTTTTCTCCGCTACTTCCTTCTCCAAACACAGCATTAATCAGACAAATGGTGGAGAAAAAAGGTAGTTGAAAGTTTCATAATCAATCTTTTAATTGCGAACCAAGGATTTACCGTCATCTAAATGCACCGGGAACTCCAGCCAGGAATCGGGATACTTGACGAGATCCTCGACGAATTCAAGAACCTCCTCCGAGACCCCGATTTCCCTAGACTCTCCCGCACGATCTCCCGATCCCCTGTCTCGATCCGCAGGGCCACGCAGTGCACCCGAGAGGCGAGTGAAGCCGCTGCGGAACCCGCCTCCAATCTCGGCGAGGTCGCTGAGGATCCCCGCGAGGGCCCTTGCGGAGGCGCGCGCCGGCGGAGGCGAGGGCGAAGAAGCGGGGCGGGGGGACGGCGGCGGCGACTCGTGGTGGGGAGGGGGGAGGAGGGGAGAGAGGAAGCAGGCGATGTCGAGGAGATGGCGTCCGAGCTCCGACAGGTCGTCCCTGACGCCGCGGAAGCCTCTCACCGCCATGGCTAGGGTTTCAAGGGGGAAGAAGGCGAGGGCCGGAGCGGGAGAGGCGAAGGAGAAAGAGGGGCTCCGGGAGCAGTATTATTTGCCAGAGAAATTTCTAGTTGCCCCCAAACTTTATGAATATTTTCACTTTACCTCCTGCAGCCATTTGACAACCATTTAACATTGTCATACCAAAAGTTTTTAAAACTTTTATTTTGACCTTCTGCGATATTATTAAGGGCAAAATTAGAAAAAACAGTCTTTTTTAAATTATCGTCATAACCAAGCCATTCACCCAAACGTATTTAATTACATTACTCATCACCAACTCATATGCTTAAATTTTAACGAATTAATTAAATCAATTATTCATGGCCATTTTACCAAATAACACCTTAGAATTTTAATCAAATTAAAATACACTCCATTATAAAGTTTTATAAAAAGAATAATATAAAAATTAAAATGACGCTCTTTTATTTTCATTACTGTTAAAAAAACATTCTATTTTAAAAGTTCCATTTTATTTTATTTTTCTTAAATTAAAATGACACTGTTTTCACTTTCACCCATTTTTTATCTGAAAATTTGTCCTTGTTTGCATATAATTATAAATTAAAATCGCGAGCTTTTGCATCGCTCGAACTAAATGGATCAGCACAGTTAAATTGTCCCATCGAAATGATCAATTGATTAAAATGATATAGATTTTACTATAGATAGACATAAATCGACGTGAAATTTAAAATTATCATCGGATTCAAAAGTTCATTTCTATGATATAAGAAGATTGAAATTCGTCAACCTAATAGTCCTTATTAATTTGCTTTCGAATTATCGTAAGAAAGATAAATCACGATAGATCTTTGATTCTTGAAACTAATAACTAAGATATGAAAGGACGATATCCTCTTATTTATAAAAGATTGATTCATTATCTTATAATACAACATCTATATATATTAGTTATCATCTATATATCTTTCCCGTGAGATATAAAAAAAAAAAATTCATTTCTTATAATCCGATGATCTATTTCTGTAAATCTACCGTGAAAAACAAACGAAAGTACGATGTGCATTGAGAGTTGGTTGAATAGCCAGAGTGGACCTTGAGGAAGAGTTGCTGCCCTTGTCTAGAATTTAAAATTTAATTTTTAAAAAATACATATAAAAAAATCTAATTGGTGCGGAAGAGCGTCGAGGAGGCGGTGCGGAAGTGAGGTCGGAGTTGGTGGGGAACAAAAACGCGATCTTGGTCGCCGGTGACAGGTGGAAGAGCGCGCGCGAGGAACGCTCGGCATCGCCGTCGGCGGAAACGCCCAGGGAGCCAAAACGGACGCCGAAGGAATCGACATCGGCAGGATCAAAGAGATCGCGAACGGAGGAGAAGAAAGCGCCATGGCCGCCATGGTGCAGTCCTGTTCCTGATTTCGCCAGAAAACCTTCATCGCATCGTCCCGCTAGGGTTCTTCACTGCATCCGAACGAAAAATCATCTGCCGAATGGCGAATCGATCGTCTCGGTGACGCATGAAGCATGGCATTGTCGCATCAAAATCAAATTTTGCAGGTAGAAAAGCATTGAAATTCGAGGATTTGAAGGGGGAGTTTGAGCAGAGGATGCCAGCCTTTTTTGTCCTTTTCTTCTTATTCCTTTTAACAGATTTAACTGTTTTATTGTGGGAATGAACTGGCGGTGACATCGTAATATTGACCGTGGATCTTGCGATCGACGGTCGTTGATGATCGACAAACTATGGATAATCAAATCCAGAAGCAAATCAGCCTAACAAGGATTCGTAGGATTTGGTACATGACCCAGTTTATTTAAACATCTTAAAAATCCAATAAATCATTTCATATTCACATGCTGACCTTTTCATTGAGTTTGTCTCCCTTCATTCACTATATTGCTATTTCAAGAGATACTTTCTCATTAAGTATGTTGTTATCTTCATTAATTAATGTCATTAGTCTTCATCATTAATAGATAATCATCAATACTTGTATCATATTATAAATTTTAATCAAGATTTAGTGCTCAAATATTGTTGAATTCTTAAGCCATTTATCAAATATAAAAGTTTTAATATTTGACTAAATAATAATGATATATCAACGACTAAAAGAGCCATTACATAATTTATTACGTTCTAACTATATTTATTATCATAAAGGGTAGGTAGGTAATTTTATTTAAAAAAGGTATTTTTGAAGAAAAAAATAAAACTTTAAACTCTTTTAAGGGCGTTTCCATAAAATTTATTTATTTATATTTGAGAAATAAAAATGGCATTATTGAATAATTTTTGAAAAATAAATTAGAAGTTCTATCTGTTCGTTATTCCCTCGTTCTCGTGGAGAAGAAACGAGATCTACAAATTCGTCTCAATCTCGAGCGAAGAAAACTTATCGATGGCGTCGATCTCGCACCGCCGAGTGATTTCGCTTCTCCTGGTCCTCTGCTTGGTTGCTTGCGCCGTCTCCATCGACGTCGAATACTGCAGTAATTGCCCTCGCCCCTCCTTTTTCTCTGTTGATGGATGTTATGCTTCTTACAGTCTATTAACTCTTGTGGTTCCGATTTGTTGCTGGGCTGGGTTTTCGGTGTTAAGTGTGGATTTTTGGTGGTGATCCCTTGTTAGATTGGAGAATTTTGAGTTCACTTGTACTTAGATTAAGTTCGCGATGGTCACTAATCAGTTGATCGGCTGCCAACATGTTCGGCAGTGCTATAATTGCTAGGGATTCCGAAGGATCTTAAAGGGGCCGTAGATCTAGTGCCTAACCTTCTCCGACTCTTCTTCTTGCGTGCTTGCGCTGTCACCATCGACGTCAAGTACAGCACTTATTCCTCTCATCTCTTTGTTTCCTCTGCTGGTCGATTCTGTGTTTCTTACAGTGAGGTCCCGGTTTGTTGCTGGGCAAGTTATGTGCGGTAAAAATGGGGTTTTGGTGGTATTCCCTTGTTAGGTTAGGGAGTTTTGGGCCCAGTTATACGTTGATTAGGTTGGTGATGGTCACCAGTCGGTTGATCGTATGCCTGCTTGTACGATAGGTCCGTAAATAGCTAGGATTCTTTTCAATCTCAAGTGAAGAAACTTATTAGCGTCGTGGATCTTGCATTGCTGAGTGCCTTTACTTCTGCATTTTTTTTTTTTGATAACCCAGATGTCCAGGCCTGGCCTGACTAAACCTTGGAATTTATTGGTTTTGTCCCACGGATACCGTCCATCCGGATAAATCAAGAGAGTGCGATGGGATCAGTGGATGACCCATGTTTCGGCCAGACTCACATTTGGAACTCCAAGGAGCAAGGGTTTAACTTAAAATTTCAAAGAGCAATGCTCAAAGGAGGGATGGAACCGTGGCAGCATGGTTGTCACTCTACTGCCCTAACCATCATACCGAGCTTCTAGGGGCTGCTTCTGCTATTTTGCTTGGACGTATGCTCCATCTCCATCAAATACTGCAGCTATTCCCTTCACGTCTCTTTTTTTTTTCTCTTCCGGCAATTCTATATTTCTTACAGTTTATTTACTTCTGAGGTTCCTGTTTGTTGCTGTCAGGTTTTTGTGTTAGAAATCGTTTCTTGGTGGTATTCCCTTATTAGGTTAGCGAGTTTGAGTTCAGTCATTATGACCAGTCAGTTGATCAGATGCCTACTTGTTTAGTAGGAACACAATGTAACTTGGCATAGTAGATCAATTTTTAATGCAATTTCTATCAACTTCAACTGGTCATTAATTTTTTAATGCATTTTTTATGTTTGTTTGGTCAGCGGCTATGTAAAATAACAAATTAATCTTGCTTTTATGTTAAAATGGTGAATGCTATGAGATCATCATTATTCTCAGGGGTGATTACATGAACATTTTTATGCAACTTTTTTCTTAGAAGCTTTGTTTGATATGTTCTTTAGTTTGTGTCACTTAGTATTTATCCGCTGTGTGATTTTTTGCAGAAAAGAATGCAAATTATTCTGTCAAGGTTAGTGGAGTTGACATATCTCCATATCCCATTTCAAGGGGCGAGCAAACTACATTCAATATCTCAGCATTTACTGGTAGGATAGCATGCTTGCAGTCACTTATTTTCATTGCTTTTCTCCTTTAGTATACATGTCCTTGCTTTCTTTGGTTGATAATTGTAAAATTAGTTTCCTATTGTTTGTCATGGAATTGACGCACACAAAATGCATCTTGATTCTCAAGCAAACTTCAATTAAAAATATACCATGATAATGCAATTCCAGTTATTCATAATGGAGATTGTGCACTCCAAGTTCATATTAAGAGAATTTTCATTTAGAATTTGCCCTGGTAATATAAATACATGTGCCTTAAATCACAACCAATGCTCAAAAGTAGCGATGAAGATTACAAGTTGACAAATTGAGGTATAGTATAACTCCTACAAGAAATATGCCAACTCAGTGATGTTGATAATTGGATTTTTAAGATGCATGGTAAAAGTAGGCCATTATCGGAACATAGACAAAGCTCTTTGTCCCTTCCTGATCCACAACCCCAATTCATGGACAGAATAACCATGAATGGAGCAAAATAGTCATTCCAATCAGTGCCAGAATTTTTACCTAAGCCCTCCGTCCCCAATCTTTTGTTGTACAATATAGAGATCCTTAAACAACAAAATCTATCGATATACAGTACATTGCTGACAAGGGAATGGACACTAACTTGAGCTTTGGTTGCTGAGGGAGAGTATCAGTTGTTCTTGGAGATATTATTGTCTTGTCGGAGTAGAGAATATCTGAATCAGTTTGGATTGGCCCCGCATATACTAGAAAAACAATGACAGAAATAACCTTGGCTAGTGGAAAAGACGATTGAATAGATGTTAACATTGCACCAAAGTTGAAACACTGACGATGGTCTTTGCCATCAGCCTCAAGCTTTGCTGGGCCTTGCATCAGAACTGATCTCTGCCAAGGAGAGAAGCAAAATCTTAAATTTTGTAACCCTCTCCAAATGTTTATTCTGAGTTCTTGTTTACTCTAAATGTTATTCTAGATTTCATCTAAAGCTCCAAATTGTTATACTCTTGAGCAAACATCGTTTTCCATTTTGATATGACACTTTCAAATGTTGGCTCTGACCGGTGTTGATAGATGCACTAATGAGCTGCCATTTCTGTTTGAGATGTGCCAAGCTTCCACATATTCCTTCATTTAGTCTGCGAACTTCTACCTAAATTATTTCCCAAGTTCGTCTTCTAGAACTCTTAATATTTCTTACAAAATTTACAAATCAACACAACATAACCATAGGACAATTATACAAATGTGATACCACTGATTTTATTAATTGTTTTTTGAACTCGAAAGTGGATTGACCAATCAAATTGGCATTCTGGTTTGCAAAGAATGGTTTGATCGGTAAAATTCGGCTAGCCACTTCAGTTTCTGACCCATTTTAGATAGTGATTGTGAGTTAGATGGAAACATATGGCAATAGTGCACAGTATTGTCCGCAGGGCCAACTGAATTGATATAAATTAGTATATCGCCACATCACTTAAAAGTTGTTAAAGGAGCTTGAATTTATCAATATCTGAACTCTCTCTCTCTCTCTCAACTGACCTAAAAGCCTTTTTTTTCATATACAAATGTAGAGTATATCAACTGGATTTCTACACGGTGCTTGAAAGCTATTTCCACTTTGGGCTCTACGGATGGACAAACATACGAAGTTAGAAACATGTTTAATTTTGTTGGCTAACCATTCCTAGTGTTACAAGAAGATATTATATAGGGCTTTGTTGCCATTTCTAGTAACTAATTTTATCTATTATCTATGTTTTGGATTTCAGTTGGTACTGCTTGTATCTTACCTCAGTTCCTATTGAAAGTAATCATATCCTACTGTAAGGGATAAATTGACATCTTCCTACCCTTATTTTTTAAATGAAATTAGTTTCTTTCCAGAATAAAAATGAGCCACACTGATAGCTATCTTTTGTTTGATCACATATTTAATTTTGATGTTTTGATGCAGGGGATGAGATATCAGCGGGGAAGTTGATAATTGATGTCAATTATTTCTTTTTCCATGTTGACCATGAAGAGATAGATCTTTGCAAGGAGACATCATGCCCGGTTACCTCTGGTGATTTTGTGCTATCTCATCAGCAGACTCTACCATCAATAACTCCTCCGGTGAGCGATTCTTGAAAGTTCTTACTCATAATACTTGTGGTTGATTGTCTTCTATTTTCTTGAAATTTCTAATTATGGTGTGTTGATTCTGCTACTTTTTTGTGACCAATATGATGAATTATCAAAATGGAGAGGTTCTAAAGTCTTGTATGATCGTTGTATCCCTCTTGGGTTAAAAGATAAAACTTTGGAGTGTCGTGGTGCCACCAACCATGCTTTATGAGTTAGCATTGGACAAATTGGAAATTAGAGATGAGAATGATAAATAAATGTGGGAGATTATATTGGAAGAAAAAAAATACTTACATGAGAGCAATTAGGTGTATCCTTCAACAGATAATAAAATGACAAAAACATATGTTAAGCTGAGATGGACATATATGAAGATGGATTAATAATTAATTTATCCTAAAGACGTGTACTTTCCAAATCCATCTAAGTCTTAATTGTTACCAAAAACACCTCACCTAATACGATTTAGTGTCTCAAGCATATTGTTGGGACAACGTTTGTCGATTTCTCTCGATTGCGTTAGTGTGTTCGTGTCTCTACAAAACATTAGCACAGTGGAATATACAAAAACAATAGAAACGAATACTAGACACAAACACAATACCAAGATTTTACATGGTTCGAAACCCTAGTTCCTACTCCATGGTGATGCTCTAGTGATCTACCCTCACTATGAACTTATCCTCCTCGGTAGACATCGGAGGTGAAGAAACCTCTTATAATGATGAGCTTACAACCAAACAACAAGATAAATGAAATACAAAACAAAGGACAAAAACACTTTACAAGAAGTGAGCTTTGCTTGAGGGCTTGTTTGGTTGCTTTGGATGCCTTTGAAGACCTGAAATGCAGCAGTACTTCGCCTCAAAATCGCCCAAGAGCTGTTATCTTCTTTCTCCTTCTCGAGCTCCTTATAATGTCTCTGCTCGAGCTAATTTCTGCTAAGCAGTCGACTGACCTTACCCACCAGTCGACTGCCCACCTATCTATTGTCTCACAACGAACTAATCCACGTCAGATTCTGCTTGACCAATCGACTGCCCTTACTCAAAAGATCGTCATAAGCCAATGACTACGAGACATTCCGTGTCTGTCTATTATGGTCGATCGCTCATTACTAGCAATGACTAGCCAAAGTGGATCGCACAAGCCACTAGTCGAGTGTCAGAGCCATAAGTCAATAGTTGAGCCTCAGCCGACTACTCGACTAGTCGACTGGGTCATAGCCTCAGTCGACTGCCCGAGTCAACTAAGCCTCCTGAGTGCAGTGCACTCGACCAGTCGACTGACCAATACCACCAGTCGACTGGTAAACTTCAAAAGTGAAGTTTAACTCAAGTATGATCCCCTCATACTTGACATTCACCCTCAGTATAGACCTAAGTCTTCTAGTCACTTTCATCAGTCTCACGCCCTCAAGGTCCATCCAAGTCCTCCACGACTCCTTTATCCTTCCCACTAGCCTTCAAGTGCTTCTATCGACTTTGTCATGTTATCGGGTACTCTTAGTCTAGATCTAAGCCTTCAAGTCACTTCCATCAACCTCAAGTCCTTAGTACGAGTCCATGATTCCTCACCTTTGGCCCTAACCTTCAAGTGCTTCCATCAGCTATGTCATGTTATCAGGTCTACCTTTACCAAGTCTCCAAACTTGGACTTTCATTGCCAAGACTATACACTTGGACTTACACGACCAAAACTACACCCTTAGACTTTTCCTTTGCCAAGTATTCATACTTGGACTTTCCCTTGTCAAGACTCCACCCTTGGACTTTTTCTTGTCAAGTATCCATACTTGGACTTCTCCATTGCCAAGAATTCATTCTTGGACTTCTCCTTGCCAAGTATCGATACTTGGACTTCTCCATTGCCAAGACTCCAATCTTGGACTTCCACTCGAGTCTCACTCAAACTTAGTCAACTTTTGACTTGAGGCTGATTGCTCCAACAATCTCCTCCTAACATTCTCTCCCATATGACCTTGGATATCTCAATCATCCACTAGTCATATAGTCAACATATGATCCAACCCATATTGTCAAACAATTGACAAACCATTGTCAAACATCAAAATCTAATTCGAGTCCCACTCGAGTCTAGTCAATTGTGACATGGGTCGATTGCACCAACATATATCTTATGTTTTATAGAGCATGTAGGAAAAAAATGTTTTTTTGTAAGGAAAATCGATGAAATTTCATCATCTGAAACTAAAATCTCCATCTGCACTAAAGAAGTTGGCAATATCTGAATAACACTGGGATAGTTTTGAAACAGTGAGTTATGTACCAATTGGAAACTGATTATTAATACTCCTTTAATACATATATTAATTAATTAGAATATGAGAGACAAACACAAAGGGAGATGGAGTAACATAATTAGAAGTTTGATTGCAAAGATTTGAATATTATTAATGATATAATCTGATACAAAGTGAAATGCTTGGTTAATTCCATGTAGCCAAAAAATTTAGAAAAATTCTTTTATTTAAACACGAGGCTGGATTCGGCTGTCTTATTATACAGATTAATTGCTTGTAGCAAGTTCATTTCTCAGTTAATTAGAAGAGCGGCTTAATTATTGAACCGACGACATTGTTTTGGGGACAGTACTATAATCAAGAATCAGGAAGAGAGTTTGTAGCAGGTTGAAGTGGTTAAAGAAATGATTTTGCTGGTTGTGGAAAAAAAAAGTTGCGATATAAATTTAAGTTAGTTTCAGTTCATCTAATGCTTCTAAGTACTTGCTTAAACAGTTCACCAAATTCTTCGTTCTTGACTTATTATTATTTTGCAAAGAATCTGTACCTACTTTGATCGATCAGTAAATTGCATTATAAAGCCACGTCTATGCAAGACTATATATGTATTCTTTTGCCACCGTAGCTATCGTGCAGCGACAAGGGTGTTCAGTTTGGCTCTTAGATAATCGCGGTTCGAGTGAGAACTCTCTAGTTATAACGAATTTATAAAATTTTCTTTCAAATAAAATAATAAACTAGGAAAATTGGAGCTGTTGAGGTTGTCCATGTGAGAACTTTTCGATTTACTTCTTTTTTTTTCGTGTATGGGACAGTCATAGAGGGAACGTTAATGTGACAGTTCCATAATTTATATATATATATATATATATATATATATATAGTCTTTTGCATCTTTTAGATTCAACTATTCGAACCATAATATCTATATCGGTCATTTTTTTAATATGTTCGTACTGTCTTAATCTATTTTCTAAGCTATTTTCTAGTAACTATGTGCAATCTGTAGAGCTGTGATTGTTGTTTACTTGTAATGCAGGGATCATACACACTAACAATGAACATAAAGGGTGACGATGGGAAGCAGCTTACGTGCATTACCTTCGGCTTCAGCATTGGATTCATGGCGGATACTGGTAATTTAATCAGTGAAAAATGAGCTTGTTCTTTATCCTCTAATCTAAAGCTCATCATCATGCTTCCACACTATAAAGAACATGAACTCGTTGAAGTTTTAATGTATCAGGACGTTGCAAGACTTAGATGTTTGTCAGGTGTGTATTTCAAACCATTGTGTTTCTTTTAGAAATAAAACATTGTGAAAACAAGTTTTATAGCGAGCAAGGTGACTTGACCAGACCTTTTCTCCTCCAATGGATGAACTTGCCTCCTTTTCCCTCTCTTTTTCTTCTTCTGCTTCTTCTTTCTTTCGGTCGGTCATCTTTCTCTAAATCTACCATAGGAAACACTAGTGGCACTTACCATGCCATGTCATTTCATAGTGAGCAAAATGCCTTGATCAGACTTTTGTCCTTCAAACGGATGAACTTGCTCTCTTTAGCCAAACCTAAATGGCAATTCCTTTTTCCCCTCTTCTTCGTCGGTAGGTTATGGGCCGGCATCCTTCTCTATATCCACCATAGGAAACACTAATGGCTCTTTAGCCTGCCATGACCTGCTTCAATTGCAACAAAAGACAATAACGTTCCCCATCGTCTAAAGGAAAATAAATTACGACAATCAAGTGATCTTTTAGATGAAAGAGTATTAATCAATGGCATTTATCCTAGAAGAATTGACGCTTTTGTCCATTAGAGTAACTTTATCGTACGAGTATCAACTCAGCTATGCTCGTAGGGATTTGCCAATTGCCATGCTATGCTTTGAGGTAAGAGTGATCACGGTTCAATTCGAACTGTGATTTGAATCAGAATCGATGGTTTAAAAATTGAATCGGAATTATTTTTTTCGATTCCGATTCAAGAATCGGAGCCGAAAATATATGATTCGATTTTAATTCTTAAAATTTTAAAATCGAAATTGAAAGTTAATTTATATAAATTAAATTCAAGTTTTTTTTTTACTATAAAATCAAAGAATAAGGTACGTAATTGTTTCCTTCGTTAATGCGAATTTATTAATTCAATGATAATTTTTGTATGATAAATCTTAAATTTAAAGAATTATATAAAATTTAAATATAAGATAATTTAAATTAAAATAAATAAATCAAATTAATAAATTGAAAAATAATAGAGTTAAATAATTGTCAAAGAAGTGATATAATTAAAATTAAATAATTTAAATTTAGATTTTAAATATGTAAAGAATCAAAATCATCAGTAAACCATTTGATTTTGATTTCATTAGATGATGAGATAGTTTCGAAATCGAAATTGAAATGTGAGGAATCACATCCTTAGTTGAAAAAAATATGGAACCGTCACATTAGCGATCCTCCACTACTGTCCTTACGTGTGAAGAGGGTAAATCAAATTCTAGATGGCTAGTGCAGAAATGCAGAGTTATCGGTAATCTGATCGTCACCTTCAATAATCAATCTCTTGTCCTTTCAAATTTTAACATGGCTACGTTAGTCATCTGAATTTATTCTTAGGGCTAATCACATCCTTACTTGAGGTCTCCCTATGAGTTGCACCTCCGAACACAACTTTCTGTCACTTCCATCCAAGTAAACTGTGGAAGAACCTCCAGAGTCCAGATGCGGGTTTGATGCTTCCGACATCCTTCTCTGTATCCACCATAGGAAACACTGATGGCACTTTAGCCCGCCATGTCATGCTTCTTTCTTCGTCACTTCCATCAAAGTAAATGGTTGATGGTCTGACGTGGAAGGCCGTCAAGACGCGGGCGCGATGCTTCCCTGCTCTCGTGTCAGCCGACTCGTGACACGAAGGCCACGAGCTCACGTGGTACACGAGATAAGTCAAACCCTAACAATCTGCATTTGATCTCCATTTTCGCTACCCAAATCGTGGCCAGGGCCAACTTTTCGACCGTTGCTCTCCCCATTTAGTAAAAATTAGCCGTTGCCATCGTTGCGAACTTGCGATTCATCGCAGAGCAAGAGCAGCAGCAAGCGCCCCAATCAGATCCGATGAGAATCTAGTCGCGATCTTCGAATCGAGTTCTTGAAGCAGTTGCAGTCCATCTCCTCCTCCTCCTCCTCCTCCCGCATCAGTTGCAGCGCCATGAAAGGCATCAAAGGTAGGATCTTGAAGCAGCTGAAGTCCATCTCTCAGGTGCCTTATCTCAAGCACCATGACGAAGCTCCATCGCCCCATGCTTCTCCACGCCGCATCCTCGGTGACCTCCTCGTCGTACACTCCGCTAACCTCATCAGAAACCTCAAAGAGGACGACGAAGGATCCGACCTCGTCGGGAGCTCTCCCAGCAGCTGCGATAAAGAGAACTATAGGCCGCCGCCGCTCAAAGGCGACGCATTTATGGGTTCAGACGTGAAGGTGGAGTGCGGCGAGAGATACCGGCGGCCGGATCCTGAATCGGAGACACTCTTCGACCCGGAGCTTCTCGCGGCGTTCCGGGAGGCGGTGACGGAGCACATGAGAGGCTTCGAGGAGTACAAGCGTACAGCCAGGGCCAGGGTTGATGCCCTAATCGAGCGCGATGGAGAAAGGGATCCACCGAAAGTAGCCGAGGCAGAGCCCCCAGCCAAACTTCCTCGCGCCGACGATTCCTCTTCCGCCGCCGCCGCCGCCGCCCTAAATCCCTCGCTAGAATTCGAATACAGGTGCCCTCCCGGCGGAGAAGAATCCGTCATCGAGGAGTACAAGCGTAGAGCCAGGGTTGATGCCCTAATCGAGCGCAATGGAGAAGGGGATCCGCCGCAAGTAGGCGAGGCAGAACCCCCAGCCAAACTTCCTCGCACCGGCGATTCCTGTTCCGCCGCCGCCGCCCTAAATCCCTTGCTGGAATTCGAATACAGGTGCCCTCCCGGCGGAGAAGAATCCGTCATCGAGGAGTACAATCGTAGAGCCAGGGTTGATGCCCTAATCGAGCGCAATGGAGAAGGGGATCCGCCGCAAGTAGGCGAGGCGGAGCCCCCCGCCAAACTTCCTCGCACCGACGATTCCTCTTCCGCCGCCGCCACAGCCGCCGCCCTAAATCCCTTGCTGGAGTTCGATTACAGGTGCCCTCCCGGCGGAGAAGAATCCGTCATCCTCTACACGACGACGCTGCGGGGGATCCGTAAGACCTTCGAGGACTGCAGCGGCGTCCGCTTCCTGCTCCAGAGCCTCAAAATTCGATTTTTTGAGCGAGATGTGTCGATGCACTTGGCGTTCAGGAAGGAGCTGTGGGGGGCGTTGGAAGGCCGCGCCATCCCCCCGCGGCTGTTCATTCTGGGGCGGTACATCGGCGGCGCCGACGAGGTGTTGGGCCTCCACGAGCAAGGGAGGCTGCTGACGCTGCTGCAGGGAGTCCCGACCGACCACTCGGCCATGGACGGCGCCGCCGGGTCCTGCAGAGGCTGCGCCGGCGTGAAGTTCGTGGTGTGCTGGGGGTGCAGTGGCAGTAGGAAAGTCCATGGCGAAGAGGAGTCGGGAGCAACGCGGTGCCAACGTTGCAACGAGAACGGTTTGGTTTTATGCCCCATTTGCTGTTAAATCATTAACTGTGTGATGGATTGTTTTTTCTTCTTCTCATTCTCAATTCTTTCAAAAATACTACAATTTATTTTATTTTGTTCCTTCTTCTTCCTTTGAATTCTTAAAATTTATCTGTATTTTTAATTAATTGTTTTTCTCCTCTCCATTTTTTTTAATAAATCAACACAAATAAGCACCTTTAATAATAATCCAATGATTTTTGAAGCATATATATAGATTGTGCAAGCCCTTGTTGCAAAATTTAAATCTTCATGGGTGTATCTGTAATTTGATTCCAAAGGGCATGCTTACAATTTCAAATTAATCAAGGGACGGAACTATAAGAAGCGAACTCTTGCCTCAGTGGTACGATGCAACGGTAAAAATGAAGAGTTATTTTACATGAGGATATAGTTCAATCTTTTATTGTGATATCTTTCGATAATGAATTTAAAAAAAAAATCATTCGGACGACTCAGGGATTCAAGAATTTGTCCGGTGAATAGAGTACGGTTTCGATATTAGACTATCGTCCAAGAATGATGCGATTGCGGAGTTCGGATTGAATCGTAAAAAGTTATAAGTATTTCTCTGATTTACCCTCGATGATTGATGATGACCTCTTGAGCTCCGATTTTATCCGACTCAGTTATTGGCGAGACATTCTAAAAATCTATAGGGCATGATCGATACTCCTAGAGATTAATCGGATTGAAGGTTTAGATATTCTAGTGTTTTATATATATATATATACACGACGACGATTTTTCCGTCGTCCGATCGATCGCGATTACATAGTAAATGAAAAATGCAGAGTGTTTCCTCCGCTGCACACTTTGCCTGTCAACTACTCCAATTCGTCGATGGTCGATTGGATTCCGATCGAAAATAGTCACGATTCGATCAAATTTTGATGCCGATCGGATCACAATCAGATTATATTCGGATCGCCATCGAATTCTAGTCAAATCATGACCGGAATTTAACTTTCCGTCAACGAGTTTTATATATATATATATATATATATATATATATATATATATATATATATATATATATATATATATATATATATATTAAATCTTCCGCGTAACTCCTCCTCCGCGACTTCGTCCACGCGCTTCACGCCGCCGCGTCGCGCGCCATCAATCCGGCCATCACCGCCGGCCCGGCCGGGCGCGATCGGCGCTTAACTTCGCGGCGGTCCGACGGTGACTTTCGATCGGATCGGCCGCCGTCGGCCTAACCGGCCGTCGAAACGAAGCGCGATCGCGGCCGGCGATGCGCGGCCATTATCGCCCGCCGATCGGGCCGGATTCCGGCTGATTGGCCGGAATCGGCAGACGGGCGCCGGTCCATCCGGCCCATGAAAGGGTCGGCCGCCATTCGGCCGGCCGGCGGCCGAATCGCGGCCGAATCGGCCGCCGACCGGCCGATTTGGCCACGTCGCGGCCGGATTCCGGCAGAATGCGGCCGGAATCCGCCCGATCGCGGCGGCGTCCAGCGCCGCTACGCCGCCATGATCGGCCGGAATCGCGGCCGATGCGTCGGATTCGGCCAATCCGGCCGAGCGAGCTCTGTCGGACCGTGTGCGCTTCCAACGCACTCCGGTCCGAGCGGCGGAGGTGGCGGAGCAGCGGCGATGGCGGCGCGGCGATGAGTCGGTGCATCGTGGACGGGCGCGGATGAATCAGTCGCGCAGGAGAAAAGAACTCATTCATATATATATATATATATACACACACACACGATTTTACGCGTCATGTGCGCGACTAAGAAAAATACACAATAATCTCATTCGACTGGACAGGACGCCGTCGCCTGTAACGAAGTCTCTGCCGCTGCAGGTACGGTTTCATCGGTCATCGAACCTCCGGAGCCCGCCGAAATCCAAGCCGTCGGAGCTCCGCTGGCCTCCAGGTCGACTCGGCATTGCAGGTGTTGACGATTCTGCAGATTAGCCGGTAGCATCACCTGAAGTATCTTCGCCGGCACTGTCTCCTCGGAAGCCGGCTCGGACACCTCGAACCCCGGCTGGCGGATGGCCAAAGCGACGAACTTGTGCACGGAGGAGAGAGCCACGCCGGTCTCATCCGAGCAGGCCACATCCAAGAACAGCCGGAGATAAGCGGAAGGCGTTGAGCGACCGGATCGAGGTGACGCCATTGGATCGAGCGGCTGGAACCCGGTCCGAGTTAGTCATAAAACAATGCATCAATTGTTCATTCGACCGGTTTGGAACCATCACAGTTCAAGTATTTTTTTTTAATTTTGTTTAAATACATAAATATTCTATTTATCATTTATATATCTTTTTTTTTTTATTTCTACGCCTTTATATCGTTATTTATTTATTTTTTCACTTTTAGTACACCTTGCTCAAAGGAAATCAATGCTACAAGATAAGGTTGGATATTGAAGAGCGGAGTGAAGGTTATCAATTTTTACATTAATAAAATAAAAACCGTGCGATCTTTTTTTCGATTCTCATATAGATAAAAACCCTGTACACATAAAACTTGGTGAGTACCTGATATACCATATTTTTCCTTTCCTTTTTTCTTTTTTCACACTTTTCATTTTTCAAAAAATAACTTTTCTATGTTTTTTAATTTTCTAAAAAATACTCTCTCATTTTCTAAAAAACGAAGATAGAAAATACCGACTAAATACCATTTTCCATATTTTTTTATTTTCTCAAAAAATAAAAAAAAAATAAAATTTTCCTACAAACTAAACACTATTTGAACTTCTACGAAGCAAATTTTATGCCCTCGGAACTCCAATGTAGCGACGGAGCATCCAGTTTTGACTCTCAAATGCCCATAGTTCGATCCCTAACTACGACGAATTTATAAAAATTTTCTCCAAATGAGATACCAAATTATAAAAACTGAGATTGTCCATGCAAATACTTTTCGATTTACCTCTCTTCTTCGAACGTAAGACAACCATAGGAGAATCGCTAATTCGACGATTCAATATTTTTTCTCAAAAGCAAATTTTGTGAGCCGAGGTTACAATGTGGTTGGACTCAAAACTTGGATGCTCTCTATAGGTGACGGACATTCTTTTGGGTTTCCTCATAATGTTTCACTTCGACCATTACCAATGACAAGTGGAATTAGAGAGAGAGAGACAAAAAAAAAAAAAAAACAGAACTTAGCCTTCCAGAGTAGATTAGAAATGGTAATGCAATCAAGAAATTCAATTACCTGAAAAATCAAAATTGGCAAAGCAACAATTATAAGGAAGGTTTCCAAAGGCAAGGCCACACTGCGAACCACTTGGTCCTTTGCTGAACATATCTGTTGTATGAACACGAAAATACATATGCAGCAACTTTCATCGTGCATCATCACCTGCACAAGAAACAGGTCCAGTAATGGACATGTAAAGCATGAAAAATTCAACTCAGAGTGTGTGCAACTTCATATTTGCTTCTATATCTAGGCACCAAACTATACATATAGAAGCCTGCCGATGTGCGTGTCTAGAGGCATGCAGCTGATATAGTTCGAGATGGAATGCTCGTCGCTTTAAGCTACAATCAATTACGCTTGGTTTATCATTGTTGACAATCAATAGAGCTGGAAAAGATCTAGAATTAAGTAAACGAAAGCGTAGATATCATTCATGTCGAATTTACAAGAAATTACCAGTACCGCCGGTGTCTCTTTTGTGCTTTGGATTTGGTCTTAGAGCCTATGAGTAGAAGATAAATCATGCCGATGCTTACCTCTTCGACGGAATATTCTGGACTCGACAAAGTCCAAATTATGAGAGTAAAATTGGTGGAGCCATCTCATGCTGCTTGAGTCTGGAGCAGAACGGCATTTCAATTTGCAGGGCGTCGACAGAAATTTTACTTCGCAAAGAATAGAGCCAGAATAATACACATGAAACAACCCAGTTATGTAACCAGAGTCTCGATCATAAAGCATCTAATTACATGAGTCTCCAATTAAACAAACCGACTGCAGAATGGAGGCGACCATGCAATGGACGAGTACTCAGCCTTGCCTTAAAGCTGCACGGGTGCTCTGATTGAAATATAAGATACAAATGGATTATTCTTGCTTGTTTCTTCCCCGAGTCCAATCTTTGATGTAAGTCCCAACCATAAAGGAGGATACTGTTGTTTTCCTGTGCTTCTGATGACTTTCATAACTATTTCCAACTCGTGCCATTGTTGGAATCAAACTGGTCGATCTGACGGCGACATCGGGCAGTGAGCTTGCACCACCAACCTGCTGATCCTTTTCCAATTTGTTAGGAGGAACTCCACCTTCCAACTGATTTGAATTTTTTATAGTTACCCTACCAGACATTTTCATGTCATTTTTCTTCTCAGTTGGCTTATGTTCCCAATACGGAAGTTCTGCAGTTCGAACAGGATCATGGTTCCTTGTTCTAAAGAATTCTGATCTTCCCATTGGGGATATTGATTTATGATTCTTCATGGCCTTCTGTGAAGACTTTGGCCACCTTATCTTTCCACAATCTTCAGTTTGGAGTTTGCAAGCACTCCAGTGTCTTGTCATCTCGAGTAGTATGTCAGCAGCAAGCAGTTCACAGGGTGAATAATCTGTTACATTGACAAATATATGTTTATCGGTTAGATTCTTCCACTATGGAAAAAGCACATCCATATGTCGTAGATGGTTTCTTAATTTTAAAGAATTCATAGTATGCACCAAGATACTCTATAGGACTGAATGAATTTACCAGGCACATAATTAGGTGGTAGAGTGCAAAACAATTCCAGGAATAACATGTACGCTCAAAAAGAAAATAGAAACAGGATGAGCAATAATTGCATGTATTTTGTGAGCAAGACATAACTAACCAAGTTTCAGTTGGCATATAAATTAATGAAGCCATATATTTGATAAGTTTTATAACTATGGTCCACTCTGCAGGTTCAGGCATAGGTGCCTTCAGTGCATAAATGCAGTTTGGTTATCCACATAGTCATACTTTGTAAGCGAGCATATATCCTATAAGTGCAGGCTAATAGGAACCATAAAATTTTCTTTCAGAATTGAAAATCCTCCAAACTCAAATATTAATTAGTACCTTAATCTTTTATGATTATTAAGGCTGCGTACAATGAATCCTTCTCCGGGACCTCACATGGTGGGAACTTCGTGCACCGGATTATTTTTTTTTTTAAATCTTTTCTGATTGGTATACTCATGTCATGTAGTTCAATGGGGGAATAAGATCTACATGGTAAACCCCAAATAGTTTACAGTTAAAACTATGTTACACAGTCCACTGAATGAGATAAGCTGATTAATTGATTCACTGGTTTAACTTATACATTTTACATTTACTTCATTAATAACTGTATGCAGTATATACAAGAATCAATTTTTAGACCATATCTACAAGTACATATATTGACAAAGTTTGGGATGTTGATCAATTCCTATAGCTAATATAATGTTAAATTGTATCACAGCAGAGCTCATTGTGAGTGTGAATTTATGGGAAAGAGACAAGATGCAAAATCAGATCAATTGCTAACTCCTGAGAGCTTAAGCATTAACACAATCGATATATGCACTAAAGGCGCCTTGATTTATTATCTTGTAATCTGATTTCTTTCATACTTAGAACTTGATCGGCAAATTTCTTTGAGCTTAGAAGGGGAATTATATTGAATCTTTGAATAAAAACTACTAAAATTATTCACCGAGAAACCAAATTAACATTTTGGGAATAGGAATTTAGTTCAGGTGTCTGAGTAAAGTAACCTATGTTGTTTGCAACTAATGAGCGTAGTGGCTCAATGCTCAAGTCTTATATAAAACATTGAAGACCGTAAAGAAACTCACCTTGTTTTGAATATTGTCAAATTTACTTGGCAGCCCCTACAATTGTCTTCAGTGAAATTTACTGGAAGATGGTAGATTTGGCCATCAAAAAAATGAAGTGCAAAAGAATATATATATATATATATATATATATATATATATAAGCTACCTTCTTGCTACTAGAATAAATAGAGAAAAATTTACTACCAGCCAAAGAACAATAAAATGATCCACATATGAAAGGGTAAAATGCATAATAGAGAATCAAATGTGAAACAACTATGCATTTGAAAGCAATTGCCATATTACCATGTTGAGACATATCTGAAATAGATAAATTGGGTAAACTCCGACTGCATTCTCCAATATCTTTACAATTAAAGGAACATGAAGAAGCACAGCAGCCAGGTTCATTGAGTGTGTGTAGCTCTTTCAGGACTTCAGTACTGCATAACATAGATGTTGATCTTACGTGGTCAGGTAAATCTGGATCCTTCCCTTGAAACTTCAAACTAACTTCAGTTCCAGAAGTTCTAACCAAGCAACTATCTTTGTTGTCACATTCCACGGCATTGCTTGAACAGTTGGCATGGTCTTCAACAAAATTAAGCTGCTCGTGAGTTAACACAGACAAGCAAGATCCTTTTTCCAACCTTGTACCATCTGGAGCACTTCTTTCAACAGAATTTGATGTTTGGAACACCATGTTTGAAAGCTGACCACATGGAAACTTAGGAGATGAGTCCAGGTGATTATCTTGAAGAACAGCACTCCTTGGATCTCCATTGTCATCAACTGTTAACATTTCCAAGTCCAAGAAGCAATGCTGGTTGTCTCCATTGAGAAGAGAATTGCAATCAATTCTAACCCATCTACCCTGATATGCATGCTTAGTGGAAGCTTGTTTACTTGAATCAGCAGTGGGTTTGGAAGCTGAACTATGAGAGCTAGACCATGAGAAAGGAGGCAAGCTAGTGGCATGGAAATTTTTTGAGGGTTTAGTGAACTTAGAAGTGGACGAAGTCAAACTTAAATCTTCTAGAAGGGTACTAAGATCTAACCCTGAAGGAATGGCTAAATGCTCAAGGATTTTCTTCGGCTGATATAAATCAGCATCGCCTATGTTAGGGTACTAAATTGGGCAAAGAAAATTAAGTCAATTGTTGAGATAACTTATAAAGATGAAGAAAATATTGACACTTAAACTAACCTTGGTATTGGTTGATTCATCATCTTTATTGGGGCGGGAACAATCTTGTACGGGTGATGAACTAAATTTACTGAGCCATATAGCTTCTTTTCCATTGCTATTGCTATCTGTCAGAACATCATGGGGAAGAAAAGAGATTGCCTTTTTCAGCGAAGTCAACATCCTTTCACTGACAACTGGGAGTTTCTTTCCTTTTTCAGCATTGACATTAGAATATCTGTAACTGCCATCTAGAAGTTCACTAATGCCAACCTCATCAATATGCCTTGTGATATCAGAGAGATCAGACTTTAGTCCATATGCTCCTGGATAGAGGGTGAATTCATAAGTCTCAATTGATACACAAAGTAAAATATGCAAGTCTATGTTACTGAAAGGTATTCACAGCAGAAGATTGAGGCCTGTGATGCTTATGTTAGAAAAGCATCATTTTCTGAGGCGACTTCCAAACAATTGGTAAATAAATATTCATGTAGTCCTTTTGTTCAATGATGCAAATCAAATTTCCATGTAAGTTTCCATCACTCAAGTGATACTCAAGTGACCTTTACTGTTTAATGTTACTTCAAGTTACCTAGCAGGGGAAGAATATACTACTACAACATATATAGAGAGAAGGACAGCAGTGAAAGTAAAAAAAAGACCATTTTCTTTGCATACCTAACAGGTTGTTTCCAGCAGAATTAGAATCAGTGCTAGAAACTCCCATTTTTGTTGGTAAAGTATCATATCTGGTTTTAGTTCCAGATCTGAAGTTTTTCCTATCATTTCTTTTGCCATCAGCACCACGCTTTGGCTTGATCAACCACACTTTGTCTGAACAATTAGACAAACTCATGAACAAATAGATAAAAAATAGCAGCAAAGTTTATCAGGGAAAATATTTGAATTGCAGACACCCAGAAGGTGCAAATATGTTTTAGCAAGGACAATAAGAATCCAAAAAAGGACAGGTCATGTTCCCGTAGATCTAGTTAGAGGGACTTAAATTAAAACAACTTTTATATATTTTAAATTAAAATGCATGTCCATCTGGTAGCTATTGTTCCCACCTTTTTGGTAGTTATTCCAGAGATATCCATATAGCTTGTAAGCCTTCATTAGATTCACATTGACCAAAAAGACAGGATTAAAAACAACTGAACTGAATGTACAAAAGGAAAAAAGATTCTCTTCCCCAATCAGCAAAGATATATCAAGTAAATAGGTATAGGATGAACAGTTGTTTAGGCTTTCACTAAGACCACGAAAATATTGTATCAGTTGGTTGTATAGAAGATGATGTTTTGGTTCAGGTGCGTAATCATTCAAAATGGAAATTGAACAAAGCACGATACAGATACAGACCAAGATACTGGATAAATATCCACAGATTTCTCACTTCAAATTTGCTGACCCATATTAAGTCTCACAATATGATGCAAGTGAACAGGAGACCAGTAACTCAACATTAGAACTGGTTTCTTTACCTGCATCCATCCTTATGCCAAATATTCTTTAAATATCGGTGTCAAACTATAATTTGGACTTATTAAGAAACAAGTGAAATCTTATTATGCTCTTTAGGAAACTCAAGAGACAAAACAGATATATAAGTGAAAAATGACGTGAAATTTTCTTCTATTATTTAGGAAACTCATGAGACAACACAGACTATCAGCGATAACTGAAAAAGTGAATCATAGTCAAATGGAAAGAGTTTCAAAAAAAGGACCTATGTTTGTTCCTTTATGCAATACACATTATACAACTTAGATAATAGAAATCTATCATTACCAGCAGATGAGCATCTAATCAAATCTGAATTTTTTTGGAAGATAGTGCTATTGTCATCAACTTGAGTATTTTTAGCATAACTGTCTGATTGATCTAGACGTGGTCGTTTATTGTCAGGACCATTATTCAACTTCGTATCAAATTCCCTGTTAAATGCTTTGCCTTCATGCTTGGACAACAATGAAATCGGCATGCTTGTTTCTCCAAAATTTTCTCTTTTTCCATTAACTTGACTTTTGAGACCAAGAGGCATTTTGACAGGTGAATCTAACAGTCCTGTTTTTGAGGTTCAAACTACATCCTGAAACTGAAAATCAGCCAGAAGCAATATTTTATGCACATTAGTGAAACAGTACGGAATACAAGCGATAAGAAAAAGAAATGCCTACCACAACCATGCAAAATCATGTAAGATGTATAAGCAACCGAGTTTTTAATCATGTGCATCAAAATCAATTTGTCAGATCTTAAAACAACAATAAAAATAAAAAATGTTACAGAAAACAGAATGCAATGTCTAAGCAACAAATGAGAAATATGTAATATAAGTGCTGCAATATATGATGCAATGGCAATATCGAGCAACCTACCTTAAAAGTCCACATTATAAATATTGAGCAACTTGAACTAAGGAAGCCAAGTTTCTCTCAGACTGGTGAGAGCCAATCGATGGCCCAAAATGCTTAAGCCCAAGTTACTAGTATGATTGTCTGAGCTTATCAGCCTCCAGTGTTAGCCCAGTGTTCCCCATATGAGATTAAGCTAGGGTATTACAGACCTAAATTTGAATACCACTGGGACGGTGCTTACAAATTGCTACTACATTTCCAGATTCTTCTCTGTGAACCAGCATGAAAAAACAACAAATATAGTGTCAAAGAGATCACCTTCGATGTCAACTAAGACTAAATTAATCTTACTACGAATCAGAAAAACGACTGAATTCTAATTTCTGCAGTAATTACTCCACATGTAACAATTTTTCAGCAAAGGTGAAATACTTGTGAATGCTCATTATTCAAGAATGCATGCAATATAAGAAAAAGAGAATCAGAGGCATGATAGGATTTCATCCTCCGGGAACTTTTCGAGTCAAGGGTTAACACAGATCCAAACAATCTGAACCTTATTCTTTGACCTGGCCTGAGCAGCGAGAAGACTGCTAGAGGTGCGAAAGAGAACAGGACAAGTTCATCCACCATGATCCTAAAATACTGGGGATAATGACATTTTCCTCCGTTCCAAATATCTACGCGCCAAAATTGCAATTTCTCAACAAACATAGACATCCACACACAACTATTGACCACTCCAAACACACCCGAAGAGATGCAAACCCCTCAGTTTAACATGCGAAACAAAAAATCGTCAACAAACCACATGATCGCGGAGGTGGAACGACCGACCAATACAAATAGATCGAAAGTGTAAATGGTTAAATCCGAATACCCAGAAACACAGGAGTAGTAAATCCTAACTCGAGAACAGCAGGGTAAACGCCGATCGACCTCGGGGCGAGAAATCAAGCCGATAAATCACGAAAGGGGCGGTACCAAGTCTCCTCAGCCCCACCTCACCGCCAACTAGGTAGAATACACCGTTGAGGAAGATGAACGAGGACCAACTCCGGCAGAAACCGATGCGTTCGTTCTCGCTTCAGTGGGCATGGCGGCCGAACGGAGTCGCTGCCTCGCCAGGTGACGCACCGATCGGGAAAGGGGGAGAGAGAGAGAGCTTTATAGGTTTCACCAGGTTGGGTTGAGATGCCATCTGGGCCGTTCGTTTCGAAGAGGATGATAAAATATATAAATTTATTTATCATGTATTATATCGATAAAAATATAATAAAATAATAAGTAATTTTGATTAAAGAAATTTTTATCTAAAATAAAAGCATTTTAGAGTGTTATTTTAATTTTTAGCGAAATTTTAAATTGTGATTAGTAAGTCAACGGTGGTCAATATTTATTGAGAAGACCATTTTCATTTAAACCCTTTTTTTATGAATAATGACATCCACCCTGTCCCCTTTTTTGTCTCTTCTGTTATCGGCTAGGTTTTAAAGCGGCATCAAGCTGCTCCGTTGAACAACACACGGCTAGCAATGGCGGCGGCACAGCTCTTCTCCCGCGCTTACATTTCCCCACAAATCCCTCACGAGCCCACTTCCTCGTCGCTCTCCCTTTATCCATCACTACGATTCCCAGCTTTCCCCCGGTCGAAAACCCTCGCTTTGAGGGCAGTCAGCTCCCAAGCTCCCCGCGCCGCCGAAGCCTACGCTGCCGCCCCGGTGGCGACGGAGTTCCGCCATTGCTTCTCCAAGGGAGAGGATGGATTCCTCTACTGCGAGGGCGTCCGCGTCCAGGATGTCATGGAGGGGGTCGAGAGGAGCCCCTTCTACCTCTACAGCAAGGATCAGATTACGAGAAACGTGGAGGCGTACAAGGAGGCTCTCCATGGGCTGCGGTCCGTCGTTGGGTACGCAATCAAGGCCAATAACAATCTCAAGATATTGGAGCACCTCAGGGGATTGGGCTGTGGCGCTGTGCTCGTCAGCGGGAACGAGCTCAGGCTTGCCTTAGCGGCTGGGTTTGATCCGAAAAGGTGATAATTTTGGTTTCCGAAACATTCGTTTGAAATGAAGTATAAAAAAAAATCAAACATTTATTGGGAAGGGGATTTTTTGCGGTAATGTAGTGTAAAATGTGTTCAGACTCTACCTCAGCAA
This sequence comes from Wurfbainia villosa, assembly GCA_025175895.1. NCBI lineage: Eukaryota > Viridiplantae > Streptophyta > Magnoliopsida > Zingiberales > Zingiberaceae > Wurfbainia > Wurfbainia villosa. The sequence goes on along the minus strand of CM045990.1, from coordinate 56,077,800 downwards.
TTCTTGCAGGAATGCAAAATGTTCAATTACATGCTAGCTGGTGATATACTTGATGCTAGTAACTGTCCTTTTTTTGGATGGAAAGTGCATTCTTTGCCTTATTTATTTATGGGTATGCCAATTAGGTTTCATTGCTACACATACTTTTGATGGTCATTATCTAGGCTCTATGTTGATTCATCTCATGTGAACTTTCTTACTTCATATGTCTTGTTCAACTTCTAAATGCATGCAAATGTAATGTTACTTTCTTGAATATCAGGTGTATATTCAATGGGAATGGGAAGATGCTGGAGGATCTTGTTTTAGCTGCTGAAAACGAAGTTTTTGTGAATGTAGATAGTGAATTTGACTTGGAAAACATTGTGACGGCAGCAAGAGTAGTAGGAAAGAGAGTCCCTGTTCTACTTAGGATTAATCCAGATGTAGATCCACAGGTTTGTGGTTATATTCCATAAGATTCATTAGTTGTTCAAAACTCAAACTGATTGTTTCATAATTGATTTCTTTATAAAATAGGGGGAAATGAAAATATCATTTAATAAAACAAAAATTATCTTCCTGACCTTTCAAACATAGCATGCTGTACAAGCAATGAAAAGAATTTATGTGCTATAATTGGAATGATCTTATGATTAACTTGCTCATGCTACTCAAAAGCTTGGACTTTATTTGCTGTTGGTTTTTTTCTCCATTAGTCTCATTGCTCAATGCTTTGTAGGATGGATCTTTTGATCTACACGTCCAATATTTTATCTGTGTTCTAGACTTGTTGAAGTGGATCTTTCAATCTACATGTCCAATTTTTAGCAAAAGATGGCATTCAGTTTGCCTCAATTCATCTTGAGATGACAACATCTATAAATTCTGATCTTCCCTCCAGATTTAATTGTGCAAGGAGTATAATTTGGTTAAAATTTGCTAGTCCTTTAACTCATTAGAACTATATAGTCAGCCAGGTTTGTTGTATCGCCTACCTTTTCATAAAATTTACTTTATTCATATTGTTTGTCTCAATTTTGCCTTCTTAAGATATTACTCTTTCCTTTTCATTTCTAATCCTCTCCACTTCACTACCAATGTATAGGCCTTAGGATATACCTATCCTCCTTGCTACACTTAATTTGTTCTTGTAGGTGATATGCGTCCGTAAGCTGACCCCAAGGAGTCAAGGTTTTATGGTTGTTGGTTCATCTCTCCAAAAAAGAGTAAATTGTTAAATGGATCAATTTATTGAACATTTGTCTTAGTTTAACATTGGCTGACAACTTAACGCAATCCTCCTCTTTTATCTGGGCTTGGAATCAGTCATGACAGGATTAATTCATCATGGGCGGAGTTAATTAAGCTCTTTTTTGGAGTAACAAATAATTAATTTTCTATGAGAAAACATGAATGGTGCATAAGCTAAATATTTTTTGTCAGCTAATTCATAACTTTTTGAATATTTTAATTAAGCTCTGTCTTCTTGCTTTAAAGATGATGATGGTGTATCTTGAACCAACTAATGGAACTGGTTTGTTTCCTGTTATTTATTTATTTTTTGAATAATCTATAAGATCATTTATCTCTGGGTTGAATTCTTCAACCAGGTAATTGCAATTGTACAAGGTAATGATTGCATTATTCAATATCCTTGCTTTGCTCTATATTTTATTTTTTTTTCTACTTGACATTTCCTATAGGTACATCCTTATGTTGCCACTGGAAATAAGACATCCAAATTTGGTATCCGAAATGAGAAACTTCAGTGGTTTCTTGATGCTGTCAAGTCACATTCAAGTGAAATTAATCTTGTGGGAGTCCATTGCCATCTTGGGTCGACTATTACAAAGGTACTCAACTACTCAAATGGTCTGTTCATCAACCATTTTATTGTGTCTGGTGTTTTCTACATGAGAAGTTGATTCTCTTATTGCTGATGACTTAACAGAATAGGTTGATTACAAAGGTACTCAACTACTCAAAAGGTCTTCATCTGCCATTTTATTGTGCCTAGTGTTTTCTACATGAAAAGTTAATTCCCATATTTTTGATGACTTAACAGAGTAGGTAGCATGATGATAATGATGATGATGATAATAATAATGTTTCATGCCTTTTGCCACATGCTCCTTCATATACATGGCCAAAATTTTTCTCAATTCCACCAGGTTTTGAAAGGTAGATATTATGCACCCAATAATATAGCTAAAATTGGTTAGTTTTCAAGAGTGTATAGGCATACTTTAACTTCATGTCTTTTTTTCCCCGTCTTCTATGGTAGATTTTGCACGTTTATTGGATAAGTTTATTGAAGATGGAGAAACTTCTTCTTTTTTTTTTCTTGCATGCTATGGGGTATATTGCATTATTCGTTAGCCTGGCCATAACAAATACATAGTGATTGGTACTCAACTCAATAAGAAAAACATCCATAATAACTTTCATGTTATATGAGTTGTTACAAATTTAAAGTTTTATCGTTGTCTATCTTAGGTGGATATATTTAGAGATGCTGCTGTTCTGATGGTGAATTTCATTGATCAAATCCGAGCACAAGGCTTCCAGTTGGAGTACTTGAATATTGGAGGTGGTCTTGGAATTGATTACCATCATACCGGTGCAGTCCTTCCAACCCCTGTGGATCTCATTAACACTGTAAGTGTGGGCAAACAAGGAATTGTGATAACATCTAGGTCTTCATGCCGAGATTGTTTTTGACCATCTTAAATGTGTTTTCATATGTTCTATAGCAGCGTGTATATTGTTTGCACCATGTGATATTTTTAATCCGAGATTGTTTTTGGCCATCTTAAATGTGTTTTCATGTTCTACAGAAGCTTGTTTATTGTTTGTGCCATGATTGACCACAGTTCTCCAGTACTTCGCTAGTTTAGTTGTGATATTTTTAATATGAACTGCAGGTGAGAGAGTTGGTTCTTTCCCGTGATCTTACTCTCATCATTGAACCAGGGCGATCGCTGATCGCCAATACTTGCTGCTTGGTTAACAAGGTGACTGGTGTTAAAACTAATGGCACGAAAAACTTTATAGTGATTGATGGAAGCATGGCAGAGCTCATCCGACCTAGTCTCTATGGAGCATACCAGGTAAGTTTAGCATTTACAGTTAGCTAAAGGCTTCACAAGAGCGACATCGAAACGGTGTCTGCTAATAATATGCATTTTCCTAACCCTTTATTAGCTGATAATATGCGTGAAGAAAGTTTATTCCTTTTTATGCACAATCACATTTCATACAGCACATAGAGCTGGTTTCTCCTGCTGCTGATGCACATGTTGCAACCTTCGACGTGGTGGGGCCTGTATGCGAGTCCGCAGACTTTCTTGGCAAAGACAGAGAGCTACCAACACCAGCTAAGGTCAGTTTCCTTTTTCTCATTTCTATATGAAAGTTTGTCATTTCTCTTACATTGTTGCAACAAATTCAATTCCCAGGGAACTGGATTGGTTGTTCACGATGCCGGGGCATATTGCATGAGCATGGCTTCAACTTACAACCTCAAACTCCGGCCTCCTGAGTATTGGGTATGTATTTTCGTTTTGCTATAACTGATTGTTTCATCTTCTGACCTGTTCTCATGCAACAAATACAAGCCGATGTCCGCTTATTTACCTTTTTACGACTTGTCTTATAGGTGGACAATGGATCTGTGGTGAAAATTAGGCATGGAGAAAAGATGGAAGACTTCATGAGGTTCTTCGATGGCCTTTAAGTTCTCAAACAAAGTATGCTTTGCTCGGTTTCCTTTGTACTTGCTATCTGTTGTGCTTTGTCGGAATTATTATGCATTTGATTTAAGTTGAGATCAGGGTTTTTCTTGTATCTCACACCCTCTTAAGAGTCAGAAAGAGGAAGGAGATGATTAGGTTAGGTTCACTGTAAACGAAGAAAATTGTTAGATGACTTGATGTGTTTTCTTCCATCTTAAAAATAATTGGAGTGGACTAGGAGGTGACCTAATGTTCCCCTTGTTATCTTCTCTGGTAATCGGTGATCACGGTTTAGGTAAAACATGACTTGATTACGTCTAAAGTATGATTAACAAAGAACTTATGTTTCTAGAGACTTCTTGTATTTTTAATAGCATTTTGTCATCCATATGAATGATATGACCTGCTTATGACATATTTAAATATGACTCAACACGAATATTCACCCTATCATGAGTTTATGCAAGAGTGGTAACAATTTTAGTAAACCGAGAATATATATGAAACTAGACAATGTTATAAACCTTCAAAAACTCAAAGCATTATTTCAATCACAAACTAATGGATCATCCCTCCATTTCCTTTTCCAATTATCACTCAGTATAAGGCAACAACATGGCTCACTTTCTCATCTTGCCTTGAATTGTACACACTTTTGGATTAATTGGTTTAGGAATCTTGTGGTGGATCAAAAGCTAAGAAAAAAAACACATTTAAGTCTTGTTCATAAACCAAAATCAAACCTTCACATCAATTGGAATCCAACAACAACATCATGATCATCTTTTTGCTTCCACTTCCTTTTCCAATTATGACTCAGTACAAGGCAACAACATGGTTCACTTTCTCATCTTGTCTTGAATTGTACACTTTTGGATTAATTGGTTTGGGAATCTTGTGGTGGATCAAAAACAAAGAAAAAAGAAACATTTAAGTCTTGTTCATAAACCAAAATTGAACTTTGACATCAATTGGAATCCAACAATAACATCATTATCATCTTTGTTGATGATTTTGAAATCCACAAATATCTACTACTAGATTCTTCACTTCAATGTGTGTACTAGTTGAAATAAAAAAAAATCCATATTGGTGACAGATTGTCTCCTTTTCATGACTATTTCCAATTGTTTTTAGCATATTGCAAAGACAAAACATCATTTAGAACTTCTGATTCAGTCACTGTTATGAGGCCTCCTTAAAGAAATCTCTCTTGTATGACTGACTCATAGTTGATATGGGTCAGAAAAATCCGTTATCTAATGAGAACAAATTGATGACCAATGCGTATCTGTCGATGGCTAACACTGTGAATGGTGCTCAATCTGTCTTTTAGGTTTAACCAATAGGGATCTTGATTTTCAATTGTCAAACAAAGCCTTAGATCCACCTCGGCCAAGTCTCATTCGCCTCAATCGAACTCTAGCCTCCTCTTCTCGATCATCAAAAGCAAAAAATCTGTGTTATCATCAAATACCTAGCAGACTCCACAATCCAATGCTCTGAGCCAAAACATTCAAGACCATAAACTATCCAACTGAAGTATCACTAAACACTTCATCTAAAAATATGGAGAAAAGCTACTGTCTTTATTCACTTGACCTCACTGCCTTAAACTGACCAAGGACAGCCCTTATGTGAGTGTCAATGAACAAGTTTTAAAGGCCTCATCATTTCATTGTCTTCGTGATCCAAAATCTGCATGAAACAAACTGCAAAGGTCAGCTTATCAATCAACAGTGGAATGAAGAATGTGTCCAAGCAATACCAGACACTTACATATCATTTGCTCAAACTTTTACCAAAGTCAAAAAAAAAAAACAAAAACACTTTGCATTTGTCTCCTTGATAGTGTGCTTATGTTGACATGCATGATAGATAAGTTGTATCAGAAAGGAGATATATAATATTCTTGTTTTGTTTCAAGTCTTTGTTTGATATCAAAGTGAAGTAGATCATTTATATCACAAAATTTTGGCAGCCATATTATTGTGGAGAATAATTTAAGCAATGGCTGAGTATATAAATCACTTGCTCAACTTTCATAAAAGTCAAAAAAAGCTTTACAATTGTCTTTGTGGTGTGTTAATGTTGACATGCATGATAGATAAGTTGTGTGTGAGAGGAGACACGTATGCTTTGTTTTGTATCATTTTTCCACTGCATTAATTGCTTTTGTTTTTGCTTAATCATGATTCTTTGTCACTTCATTTAGTCAAGATAATGATGTAGCATTATTATTTTTATCGAGTGATTTAAAGGTGTTAGTGATAGAGAGTTTTTTTTTGGGTGGATGATTTTAAGATTTTCAAGGGGATTAAGGAAAAGAAAAATTATGGGAGTGAAACCAAAAAGATAAAGGAGAGAAGATGGAGAGAAACCAAGAAAACTAAGAAATTGTGTGCTTTGTATACCTCATCACTGTCACCCTCAAATTTATCCCACAATCTTTATAGTCTGGTGCAAAAGGTTAGAATACATCAACTTAGTGGTCTCTACCAGTCCGCTTCCGGACCATCATAAGAGAGGTAAATCACGGAAGGTCTTTGGCCCTTGAAACTAGTAACTAGCGCATGGAGGGACCGCTAGTCAATTGCATGTGTTAGATGAGATCTCATACAATTTTTTTTTATCTTCAACATCATTCTCTACTTTGATCTCTATAGTTGCTCACTAAAGTCCTACTATAATTACTCATCTAATGAGCAAGGGTCAATTTTTTATATTCACAGAATATTTATCCTCTACTTTTACTGTATCAGGTGTTGATTCAATCAAAGGGTGATCATGATTTATCTTCTTTCATCTAGTTGTGGAATCAACGATAAAAAATATCTGAGTGAACGTATCATTTTTTTTTTCCGCACCAAATAGACTTCTATAGTGGGTCTTTAAAATCTAATGTTATGTACCTTTCTATCACTATCTTTCCAATATCTGATAAAATTAATTTTTATTTGTGTCCACTCCCTTCTTAATTAATATATAAATAAATAAATATATATATATATAAATAAGCATATTCTAAAAAAATAAGACCTTATGAATAATGGCCAAAGCGACTCAATCCATTCTAACCTAAGATATGACGAACGAATGGATAGATAACGAGTCACTAAGAAAATTCCAAAATTACTAAGAAATTAGCTTGTCCTCTCATCCCTTATCTCCCCTCTCCCCAAGCACAATTATTGGTACCAAATTATTTTTATCTTCTCAAAATTAAAATTAAAATTAATTTTAATTTTAAAATTTAATTTAAAAGAAAAAAATAAAGATGGGGAAGAACAGCAGAGCAGAGCTTACGTGGCAATGGTAGACATATCCTGGCTCGGCGGTGGGGTCGAAGATGTAGGCCCTGCCTTCTAGTGGGGCGAATCGCAACAGGACACGCGTCACCGCACCGGGCATCATCTTGAACACGTTCTTCCAGCCCTGCTCGTGCGCCGGCACCGGCCGCAGCCGCCCTCTCGCAGCCATCTCCTCCGCCCCGCACGCCACCGCGTCGTTCTTCTTCTGCATGCACTGCCGTAGCTTCTCCGCGTCCTTCCCGTGCAGCTCCCGCTGCTCCAGCACAACGAACGCCGCCAGATGCACGTGCAGCGGGTGGTTGTCTTCCGTCAAGTTGATCACTTCCCACACTTCGCTGCTCCCCTCCGCCGGCGTCTCCGTCGCCGGTGCCTCGTACGGCTGCGCGTTTAGGTAGAGGTGAGTCGGCTCATCCTCCGCGCTCACGTACTCGTACATCGCAATGTACCGCCGCTTCGTCGCCTGGCCGACCTTAGGCGCCGGGAGCTCCGGTGCCAATAGCGCAGGCACCCGTGACGGGTCGCTTTCGCCGTTCCCGACGCGAATGAGGAACTTCATCACTTGGCCGTTGAGCGCGTCGGTGGGGTCCCCGCTCGGGTAGGGATACGGCGCGTCGTTGCCAAGGACGACGGCATCGGCAGAGGATTCGGCGAAATCGATGACCACGTCGGCAATTTCGCTCGGGGCGAGGACGAATCGCCGCGAGGTGACCGGCCGCGCGAGGTAGTTTGCGTCGGAGCCCACGTGGCGAAAACGGAGGTGGTCGTCGTTGACGAAGTAGAGACCGTAGAAACGGGCGTTGCTGGCGTTGAGGATGCGGAAGCGGTAGCGGCGGCGGCGGACGATGAGGAACGGCCAAGCCTTGCCGTTGACCACGACGGCCGCGCCGAAGTACTCCGGCTGCCACTGCGGGTGGATGGAGGGGTTGTTGCCGGTGGCGTTCATGAAGAGGGAGCCGTCCGCGCGGAAGGAACGGTCGAAGAGAACGAGGCGGCGATCGAAGTCTCGGCCGGAGGGGAGGCCGAGGCGGTCCTCGAGGTCCGGCGAGCGGATGGTGTAGGAGCCAACAAGGCCGGCGAGGAGGTTGGCGCGGGTGAGGCCCATGGCGTGGTCGTGGTACCAGAGGTTGCCGGGCGGCTGCCGGTTGGGGTAGAAGGCGGTGGCGCCGGCGAAGGTGGGGCCGAGGGTCGCGAATCCAGCAGTGAACCAGGCGTAGGAGTTGCCGTCGGAGGTCGGCGGGTGGACGCCGCCGTGGAGGTGGACGACGGTGGGGACGCCGGCGCCGGAGGGCGGGCGCGCGGTGGGGATGGTGGGGTCCCAGGGGAGGATGTGTTTCGACGGGAGGTGGTTGGTCCACGTCACGTAGGTGGGGATGCCGCGGGTCGATTCAATGGTGGGGCCCGGCACCGTGGCGGCGTTCTCGCTGTCGCCATACGCGAACACACTCGTCGCCGGTAGATCTCTGTGGAATTTCTGTTCGCAATTTTAACAATTAATTTTAAAAAAAAAACATTTCTCACACAATAAAAACAATAAAATAATGTAACAATAAATGCTGATATTTTCCAATAATTGCCAAACAGGCATCAGCACGCGACAATTTAAAGCGAGGCATGCGTATCCAAGTGTCCGGCACGTGCCCACCACGTGCCACTTATGTTTAGTTAGCACCGAGTTAAAACGTTTTAATTGACTAAATTAAGATATTATATCATTGAATACGAGCAAAAAGCAGTCGATTGGCTGCGACAATATGATATTTAAAGAATTGACATAGATTGATTCCAAAAAATTTAAAATTTCTTTCTGAGCTCAAATGTCTCTTCACTGCTTTTGATCAATATGTCAAAATCTAAAAAACACCAAATTTTTTTTTGTATACAAAGAGCAAAAGTAGAGTTCATTAAAATTAGAAGAGAAGTATGCATCTTAAAACATTTTAAAATTAGGATAAAATGAAAAATATATATAAATATTTTAAGACTGGGGAGGAAGGAAGATGCATATATACAGTACTTACCCAAAACTTTTGGTACATGCCAATGATAAGATTGCCGGCGACAAAGGAACCATTACGGCCGACGCCATAGCCAAGAAGCGTGGGCATGTCCGGGAGTTCGTCCACGAACATCTCGAGCTTGGAAAGGTCGAATATGGAATTCTCATTGATCGGCATCTCTTCTCGAAGGGATGATAAGGAAAGAGAAGGAGGGAAGGTCGTGGCTAGAAGAGAGAGGAAGAAGATGAGCAGTTTTCCCATGGAGCTGAAGGAAAGAAGAAAGGAAAAGAAATAAAATAATGACAAGGCAAGAGCCTCTTCTTCTCTTCTCTCAAGAGTTTTTTCATAAGAACTTATAATAATTTCGTAAAATATTTGATCATATAATAATAATTGAAAAAAGAGTAATATTCTTTTCTTTTCTTTTCTTTTTTTAAAGTAAACAAAATCAGTGGTGGCCATTGCTGCAGTCGATGCAGGTCAGGAAAAGGTTGAAAGGCTTGGAAGAAAAGGAGTGGCTTCACAAGCTGCCTTTCTTGTCGCATTTGCATGGATCTTCCATTTATTTATATTCCCTTTTTTGTATTGCTTGTTTTTGGAGATTTACAATATCTTTTTCCAATATTAAAAAAAATACTTGGTGCCCAATTAAAAGATTTCCTTCAATAGATTCATTGTAGGACAGTGAGCTAGTTTGTTTCCATACAAAGCATACAAACATCCTTAATGACAAAATATTAGTAACATTGAAGACAAATTTGATGAGGGACAATTAATTTTGTAATATAATCAATATTATATTACAAAATAAATTAATTTATTTAATATAATTTTAAAGACGTAATATAATATAATCGAATTAAAAAAAAGAAAGAAAGAAAGTTTTATAATCTGAATTATAAAAAAAATACAATGTAATCCGTACTTAATATTTTTTATGATAAATATATTTTTTTTTATTTTTTTAATTATTTCCTGACAATTATCGACGGTGACCATCAACAACAGTCGCCACGGTCAAAGGCAAGGGTCAATGGTCAATCGACGATCAACGATTGACGACCAACAATCGATGGTCGATTGATGACCGATGGTCAATCGACAATCGACTGACGATCAAGGATCGACCGACAACTGATTGTCGATCACCGACCAACCATCGATTGACAATGGTCGTCGACGAACCATCAACTGCACAATCAACCGTTGGTCGACAATCGCCGTCGATCAATGAAAACCGATTGACGATTGTCAATCGCACAATCGATCGTCGACCAACGACGACCGATCAACGACCGCCTACCAATTCAAATTTTGATTAAATTCAAATGAAATTATAAAAATATTTTTATCTTTTTATAATAATATAAATGACATTACTTATAACAAATTATAGACATCAAATAAAATAATATAATAATTTTTATAATAAAAAATTACAAATCGGTCGCTGACTAGTAATATAATGCATTACATTATAAATTTATATTTCTTCTTACCATAAAAATTAATGATATGATCTAATCACCCAAATATGCATAAAAAACGGCCTCTAATTTCTGGGGCGCATCATTTGAATTACCTATTCGATTCGAAACCGAGTCAAAATCAATTCATTAAATTCGAAATCGAAACCGTTCCAATTCCAATTCGATTCCAATCAATTTTTGGGACGCATCATTTGAACTAGACATACTTAACAAACCTATTCGATCCGGAACCGAGTTAGAATCAATCCATTAAATTCGGAATCGAAACCGATTCTAGAACCGAATCGAAATCGTTCCGATTCCAATTCGGTTCCAATCGATTTTGAAACCGTATCGAAATCGATTCGGTTTCGATATGGATCTGATTCCGATTACTAATTTAAAGATGAAAATTCGTAACATACTAACATGTCTACAAAATTATTTTACGATAGAAAAAAAAAACAGAATAAGATCACCACCGTTCGAAATCGATTCTAACAATCCAGAGCCGATTAATACCGAACAAGAACCGAGGAATCGATAGCATAGGTTTCAAATTTACTGAAGACAACAACAAACGCGCTTTCCGTGGCCTCGACTGTCTCGTCTATCCCCTCGGGTGGAGTTTCTGTTGCCCGAAGAGTTACCCGATGACGAATCGACTTTCAGGCGCTTGGCCAGCGGCAGAATCTTATCGATGCATTTGCGGAAGCTAAAAGCATCTGAACTTCCATGGACGTGAATGGGGAAGAAGCATCGAGTATTCCTTCGCTTTGATTCCTTCCCCGATCTTAATTGCGGATTCAGAGGTGTGCTTTCTTCAGCAAGTCCAGCAGTACCAGATGCTCATACTGCAAAACACAAATAAAGCAAGGGAGGATTATCATAGTTGCTTCGGCTATGCATTGCTTTTGATGGATTGTTCCCCGAGTATTAGTATTTTTTTTTTATTCGCGAATTGTCATTCGTTTCTTTTGCATCTCGTCGATAGTCGTAATACATGATAGACTTGGTTTTTCCTTGCATTGTAAAGATCACAGCAGCCAATTGCAGTGGCCAAGTTAGAAAGATTAGGATAAGGAGGAAGTGGATGTGATTAGAACCAAAGTCTCAAAGGTTAAGGTCAATGACTATTAAATCTCCATGATCACCGTTAAGTTGACCTAAATGCAGGAGTTAGTTCGAAACTCAAATTAAACTGCACGATAAATTGGCCCGACTCCAGCTAATCCGAGATCCATCGGTACTGAAAAGGACAACAAACAATTGAGGGTTTGAAAGCCTGCCCAGTTTTGGTTAATGCTTATTGATCTGGTCTGAGATAAATGAGATGACTTCAGCGAAAGGTCCACGGTCGAATCTTTTCGACCGGTTGGGTATCAATCAAGTCGATCTGATTTGATCGGTTTTCTTCTACAGGGCTTTGGCAGGTCAGGCGTCAACTAAAACTCAAGAGATCGAGCGTCACTAGGATCTCGGGAGATCGAGCGTCAACAAGACTTTAGGAGATCGGATGTACACGAGGCTTCGAGAGATCGGGTGACCTTAGATCGTCCTTTGTAAGGTTGATTTTCTTCATATCGGTTGTCTAAATGTCAAGTATTTCGAACTTGAAAGAACTTGAAAATAGATGAGAAAGGAGCCAAGGAGGTCTTCGGCAAATGTCCCCTCTGATGCTCAAGTCAGAAAGTGGAGCGAAGGAAAAAGAATAACAGAAAGGGCAGAGTCTTCCCAGAGAACCTTCTTTTCCATCGTCCGAGGACTTAAATACCTAGAGAGAGGTGCAAGTGACGTGGATATAAATCATGGGGACACGGAGATACATCGTGGAGACGTGGGGACACGGAGATACATCATAGAGACATGAAGATGTAGAGATGCGCTTTTATGGGGAGACATGGAGAGGTGCCAAGCCCATACCTTATCTACCGGAGTAACCGCTGAGCTACTTGGAACAAAATCCAAGTACGACTCGGATTGACTCGGACTCGATCTGACCAAACAATGCTTACTTTGACTTCCCACACAACTTGACTGTCGACTCATCCCCGCAGCTTGATTGTTGACTCGTCCCGGCCACGTGGTTTTACCATATCACTTATAGAGCATTTAGGACCTGAATCAAGCCATCAAAACTTACAGATCCTAGTTTCTCAAGACTTTTACATTTTATGTATGGCACGGCAAAAATTTTCTTGTATCATGTCAACATAGTCAATAGATTAAAAAAAAAAAAAAGATATGAAGAGGGGTGTGCGGTGACAGGCTGCAGCCATGACATGATTCTTTTAATTTTTGAGGAAATTTTTGGTAAATTTACTGCCAGATGATCATAAGGCCTTATGATTTTAATCTTTCTTATAATTTTAGGGATGTTTCAGTCATCTAAGACCATCTGAATTGATAAAAAGGAGAAAACTCTGGGCTTGTGTCCATGGTCCATGCTTAATAGAGCATGCAGAACATGAACAACCTAGCACGATGCCGGCCAAAAATTGCCCAGCCGGACCTTGAAATCAAATTGTACCTAGCCAATGCTATTTAAGGAGTGTGCATACTGCCACGACCGAATTCGCAGGGGTCAGGCCACGAGCAACCCAAGCCCATTTTCACCTCTGCCCTCCATCCCTGACTCATGCAACCTGTAGGGAATCGCTTCTTATCGATTGACCTAATACCATCAAGTTAAACCTCTACTCATTCACTTGACATTGTTGTATGCCATTTGTGCTAGCACAATTCACCTTAGCCAACCTCCTCTTTGGGAAATCATTTTATTTCCATTTGCTTAATCTTTTTTATTTTCCTTTGCTTGTAACTTCCCCTCATTCCATTCACTTAAAGATTCCCACCCTATCACAACTTCCATTCTTCCAGGTAAACTGATCCTAAATCAATAATGGTCGAGTGAATGCCAAGGAACTACATGCTAAACAATCTCCAGTTATCAACAATCACAAGAAAAGGTTAAGATGGATGATTGGAGATACAGACCAAAATGAAATGTCTTCCTAGCCTAAATGGCACACTCAACAATCCATAGCAGAAGCCAAAATAGCAAGTTAAGGATCAAATATCAACAAAGGTTTCTCTTTTCTACAGGAAATCATGCATTTTATATTCAGATAGCAATAAAGAAATTTGCAAACTTCACAAAAGGAACAAAATTGAAAATCTCACCTTGTTGTGAGATCCAGATTGGTCGACCAAGAATGGACAAGCTTCAGGAAGTATTGGTACATCTCGGTCGACGATCCAAACACCCTCGGTCTTTGCTTCTTCCCATGACTCCTCCACCTTCAATCGCGGCCCTCCACATTCCCCTCCTCCCTTCCCCGTTTCTCGGCGGCACATTCGCGTTCCTTCCGCACCTCTACCGCCGCATGCTCCTCCTCGGCCGCCACCAACTGAAGCTTCTCTACACGTTCGCACGCCGCTTGCAACTCGCGCGCGACCAACCGTAGGAGCTTCTCTGCGAACTCCTCCACCATGATCGACGAGACAAAAAGGCGAGCATGGCGCCGTCGACCTATACCATCTCATTATGACGGCGCGAATCTCAATGCGGCCCATTAAGATTCCGGCCCACATGATCTGCTTAGTGTACCTATCAGGCCCAGATCAATAGCGTTCGCTTGACATAGACTTTACACGTCATTTAACCGAGTCCTCCAGTCAAAGTCAATGCTCTAGAAAGTCAAAAAGAAAAAAGGATATATTTTTTAAGAAATACACTATAATAAATATGTTGACTAAAGACACTTGTTCATGAGATAGATCTCAATATGAATGCATATAATATGATTGTAATTCTTTTCTCTTTATTTATTTATTTTGCAAGCAAAAAAATGAATTTAAGTCTTGGAAAGTGACTCAGAGCGATGACAGCCATGATTATCGATACCAAGTTTTCAAAGTCTCTTCTTTTGTTTCACATTTATTCATTTGTCATTATCTCCTAATTAAAATTAAATGGGGGTGATAGTGTCTTTTTATTTTTTGTCTTCATTTAGACTAATTTTATTCCATCTCACATTTTTTCCCTAAGTCCTCGGTTTTAAGTTAATTTACAATTAAAAAACACTCACGTGTTGTTCTCGACACACATCTCATAACGTTAAATTTATTGAATTCCAGGGGGGCAATGCGATATTATCGCCGTCCGCAGAGAAGATGACATAGAAAAGTCGGGTTTATTTATTATTTTTTGGAAAATTAAATATTCCATTTTTGTGAACGAGAACAGACGCTACGGATTTGGCGGAAGCGATTTTCCACCAAGCAGAAAATTTGGGGCGAAGCTTCGTCGGATAGACGATTCTAGGTGGCATCGGCGATGGATCGGAAGGTTGCTGTCAGATTCAACGAATGTGGACAGGTTTGGGCCATCCCTCTGCTTTCCATGCAGTCTCAATCCGCTGCATCGTCAAAGTTCCACTGGGGCGGAGGCGAGGCACAGATCGACGGTAGTGATTGGAGCAGGAAGCAGGCGATGGGGGGATTTAATCCTTTCGGACCGCCCCTCCCTGCAACAGTGCTCGCGCAAGCGATTTCTCTCTTGACTTTTTTTTGCGAATCTGTGGAACTGCAGAGGTAGTGGTGGTGGGAGCGAGAATTGGGAGGAAGTGGAGGCAATCTTCAGTAGCTCCTAAGTAGAGATTTAGTTTGGCTTCCTAAAGGTGAGTTCTTATTGGTTTCTTCCTTCTTCTTCCTTTTTGTTCTTTATTGTAGTGCTTGTCGGCTTCAAAATGTCCACTCTTCCCACTAGAGAAGGGTTTCTAACTTGTTCATTCGTCTGAATTCCTCCCGTTTTTTTTGCTTTTATGACCTAAAAAAGCATTCCTTTTTTCCATTCTCTGACCTGTGCCTCCTTTCCTTTTCCTCTGTCTTAATTGCATAGTCGAAGTCAATGCGATATAGGTTGCTTTTTGTTCGTCTCCATCTCAATGATAAATTGATAATTCGGTTACCTATCCCATGCAAAGTCTAACACTATTTTTAAGCGCGCCCATGTGAATTTTCTTAGAAATAAATGTTAAAATATGTTCTCAATAGTGTAAGAGAGCGAACCTTTTTTTCCTTCTTTTGAAATTGATCATCATCCATTTTCTGCTGCATTGAACTTACTGAAGGTGATCATTATCGATATATACAATTCTAAAGAACATTTTGCAGATTGCCTAACAAGTCAACTCTTGTAGGCTGGTTGGATATTATAGATTGTCACTAGTACTATCGATCAAGCAGGAAAATTTGGATGAATAGTTTGACTAGGAGCCAGCTTTAGATTTGTATAAATTTTAATGAGAAATTTCTAGCATTCTCCACTAGCTTGAATACGGTCTATATGCCATCTAGATTCAGAATCGGCAATAGTTGGTTGAGAAAGAGAGTGCTGAGGAATTCAAACAGGATATGTTGCTCAGTGCTATATATTGGCTCTGCATGGGTTTGAGCAAATTACATATGATTTGCTGGTTTTTGTGACGAGAGTTTCTGGTATAACTGATAATTCTATAAAATGCTATAAAGGAACAAGTAGGATTTCATGTTTCGAATGTAAATTTTATGTCTTTTGGTTTCTTTACCTTCTTTTCTTATGATTGGAAATCACACAAACTACTATACATTTGATGGTTCTAGAACATATTTTGATTGGTTCAACTGCATTATCTTTTTATGTTGTCTCTGTCGTTGAATCTGAACCTAATACTTTTTCTATTGTTTTCTCGTGTCACATTATCTTCTTAAGTTTCAACAACTGCTGCGTTGATATTTGAGCTTTTTTTTCTTCTTCCGCTGGCTAAAGGTTGTTTTCCCTAAATTCAGAATTCCTGCTTCTTCGAACCAACTGAACAATGGTGCAGTCTGTCTCTGCTGAGGCTGATTACAATGATTTTGAGGCACACAGCCTTCCTCCCTCTCACAATCTCACTGAGAATTCGAAAGATATTCACAAGGTGGGATTCCCACGGAAGAGGAAGCTCGTCAGTGAGTTTGCAGAAGCATTGAAAGAGACATTCTTCTCAGATGATCCTCTGCGCCCTTACAAGGATCAGCCTAGAGCAAGGAAGCTGGTGCTGAGCCTTCAGTTCTTGTTTCCAATCTTTGAATGGGGAAGAAACTACAACCTTACTAAGTTTAAAGGTGACATTATTGCTGGTTTAACGATAGCTAGTCTTTGCATCCCTCAGGTATGCATAACTGGAAACAGTTAAATTGTTCGATCCTATCATATATAATTTTTGAGGTCATATCTCTCTTCGAGTAGGACATTGGATACGCTAAGCTCGCTAACATGGATTCGAAATATGGGCTCTGTAAGTTATACTTCTTTGGAACACAAGAATTGAAACTTTACAATCAACTAATTTTGTTTCTCCCTCATTTTCAGACTCTAGTTTTGTTCCGCCACTAATTTACGCAGCAATGGGTAGCTCAAGGGACATTGCTATTGGACCGGTAGCAGTCGTCTCTCTCTTGCTTGGAACTCTTGTACGGAAGGAAATAGATCCTTCAACTAACAAGGAAGAATATCAGCGGCTTGTATTTACAGCAACCTTCTTTGCTGGTGTCACTCAGGCAGCACTTGGTTTCCTGAGGTCATCTCACTCTTTCTCTCTCTCTCTCTCTCTCTGAAGTGCGTGTGTGGAAACTTAAATTCAAACATCTATTATATGTGTCACAGATTAGGATTTCTTATAGAATTCCTATCGCATGCTGCCATTGTTGGGTTTATGGCTGGAGCTGCAATTACAATTGCTCTTCAGCAGCTGAAAGGATTTCTTGGAATTAGAAATTTTACTACGGATACAGATATTGTTTCGGTGATGAAGTCCGTTTGGGGTTCTGTTCACCATGGGGTATAGCTACAAACTATCCAATTTTTCTCTTGTGAGGAGGATGTTTGGCAAATCTCATTTAAATTTTACCATGTTGCAGTGGAACTGGCAGACGATATTGATTGGGACGGTCTTTTTGGCATTTCTGTTATTGGCTAAGTACATTGTATGCACACAATTCTCATTTGGAGAAGCCTTAAAGAATAGAACTCATATGATTCATGATTTTGAGCAACTGAATATTTTTGCAGGGAAAGAAAAATAGGAAATTTTTCTGGGTACCTGCAATTGCACCGTTGATATCAGTGGTTCTGTCCACCTTTTTCGTATATATAACTAGAGCCGACCAGCACGGTGTACAGATTGTATGTTCCCAGCTCCGCTGATACATCTGTTCGAGAAAGGTGAAGAGTATTTGATTTAGATCACTGATTCTTGTTTCATGTTGCAGGTGAGAAAGATAGATAAAGGACTCAACCCATCCTCGATCGACCGGATTCACTTCCACGGCCACTATGCTGCAAAAGGATTCAGAATTGGAGCGATAGCTGCGCTGATAGCCTTGACGGTAACTAACCTCTAAACTTAGTTTCAGAACTAGAAACAAAATTTCCTTTTACAAATAGGAAGTTGAAAAAAAGATGGTGCACATGCATCAGGAAGCAATCGCAATTGGAAGAACATTTGCTGCCATGAAGGACTATCAATTGGACGGAAACAAGGAAATGGTTGCGCTTGGAACCATGAACATCATCGGTTCGATGACTTCTTGCTATGTCGCGACTGGTAACATATACAAGTGAAAATACTTGCTTTGTGAATGATTGAGATCACTATGATAATAAGCTATCGAAACATTCCTACAGGTTCATTTTCGCGTTCCGCTGTCAATTTCATGGCTGGCTGTCAGACAGCTGTGTCGAATATCGTTATGTCGCTAATGGTGATGCTTACCTTGCTACTGATCACACCCCTCTTCAAATACACCCCAAACGCGATACTTTCTGCCATCATTATTAATGCTGTGATCAGTCTCATTGATTTTGAAGCTGCGACTCTCATCTGGAAGGTCGATAAGTTAGATTTCATTGCCTGCATGGGAGCTTTCCTCGGGGTAGTTTTTGTATCTGTAGAAATTGGCCTCCTGATCGCTGTAAGTTCCTCCTTTCGATCGCCAAAAGCTCTGGTGTTTGCTAATATCAACTGCATTCAAATAGTTTTTTGCTGCACATATAGGTCAGCATATCAATTGCTAAGATCCTCCTGCAAGTAACAAGGCCTCGAACTGCTTTACTTGGGCATATTCCTCGAACAACAATATATAGAAATGTCGAACAGTACCCGGAAGCAACCAAGGTCCCAGGAGCTCTGATAGTGCGAATCGACTCCGCCGTCTATTTCACAAACTCTAACTATGTTAAAGAGAGGTAAAGTTCACAACCCAAGTGACATTAGTCATGTCTTTAACTATGATTGCCGATGGTAAAGTTTACACTTTTCTAATCCAAAAACCAATGACTGTTATTGTTGCCTACATATTGCAGGATCCTTAGATGGTTGAGGGATGAAGAAGAGCATCTAAATGCTAAAATCCTACCAAAAATAACTTTCTTGATAGTCGAAATGTCGCGTGAGCAGCTAAACTCTTTCCCTTCGCATTCTTATTCAATGATCGAGATGTAAATTAAATTATTTCGGATGTCTCATCATTTTGCAGCTGTTATAGACATCGACACGAGCGGAATCCATGCCTTCAAAGAACTGTATAGGACCCTCCAAAAGCATGAAGTCCAGGTTAGTAGCAGCATTATAGTTCCATTTCTACAATCTACCATCACCAAAACTAATGCCCTCAACAAACTAAACTCTCAATAAATCATTCTTATGTCTACATCTTTCTTCCTCTAGCTTGTTCTTGCAAATCCCGGGCCTGTGGTGATTCAGAAGCTCCACGCGGCGAAGTTCACAGAGCTCATCGGTGAGGACAAGATATTCCTCTCAGTCAGCGAAGCCGTGATGGCTTGTGCTCCAAAAACACTTGAAGTGGTATAGAGTTCGATCTCGGAAGGTAACGAAGGACAAAGCAGGATTCCACTTTCAAGTTCATTACTCGATGAACTATGATTGGTGTTGACATTTGTTATGTGTTACCACTTTTTTGAATGTCCTCATCCATTTGGTGCATATGAATAAGAATGTGAAATCTAGCGTATGAACAAATTGTTATCACCATATATATGGGCCATAGGTTGGCTAAGGCAAAGTTGATGCCTTTTATGCATTAAAGTGGAAGTGGACATGAATTCTCCATCTTTATTATGCATTGAATCTTTTACACTGTTAGGGTATTTAGTTGTGATTATATGATTATTAAATGATCGTGCAAAAAAATCTTACCGTTCTGAAGTAATAAAATTTCAAATTATATTCTACTTGTTGATATGATAAATATGTTTCATTATTGGAGAATCACTCAATCCTTAAATCAGGTTAAATCATATAATCTTAAATAGATAATCAAGATTGGCAACAATTATTTGAATCAAACACATCTTATTTAATTCCTCCATGAATGTTAGAAAGTTGGGTATTGTTGTTCCTTAAGTATTATAAACTATTTGACAGGGTATAAAATTTAAATATTTTCAGTTCTCTCAGAATTGGATTGGAGCCCAGTCCAACCAGCTCAAGATTCTTTGCTGACTTGTTATTTTCTAATTTACCAGCTTTGAAACTGATCGTGGGGCAAAGATGAAGCTTTATGGTCTATTTACTCTGAGTTGGGGAAGAAATCCAAGTTAGGAAACAATTCCAAAGAAAATAGAAATTTTTTCCTACAATTGTTTTTTAAAGGATTAATTTCGTTCACTTCCTCTCAAAGTTTTCTTTACCCCTATTTATTTGGAAAGGCAGAAATAAAAATGGAAGATTTTTGTTTTTCGGAATCCTCATCCTTTTGGATGTTCATCTATTATAAAATAATAGACGGATTTAAGTGCGATATTTTTTTTGTATATCTGCTAAAATTGGATGGATCAGGCTATCCACGCCCCACTGATTGCTAAACAAATTTTATTTTGTTTCTCTCAAAATTATCCTAAAATGAAAAGTCTAAAATACCCTCTCTTTTTTTAATAAAATATCTCCTTTTTCCACTTTCTTTCTTTCTTTCCCTTCTCATTCGGTAGATAGAGATCAAATACATTGTATTACATTCAATGGACTATGATCGAACATATCTTAATGTATTTGACGGATGATAATCGAACAAACAACAATATATTCAATTGATCAGGATCGAACGGCATGAAAATACACAATGTTTCGTTCTCACACGTCGTTGCTCTGGTGATCATTATAACCAACTCCGAATCTGTTAGGGTCGTCGGCATCATCCGACCGACCGAACTACAGTCAAATTTTGATCGCATTGCTATCAAAATCCGATCGAATTACAGTCGCCAATATCAAAGTTGTTGGCGATCACAATCGCAACTGATTCCAACTACAATCCGACTAGAATCCAACTGCGATCCGACGGATATCGGAGTCCAATCGAACTGTGATCGAATTGCAATCGTCAACACTATGACAATTGGCGACCAATTCAGACCACAATTCGACCGGGATTCGAACAAACTCCAATGTCGATCGAACCACGATTGAATTCCGATCAGATTACGATCGAATTCTGATCGAATTTCGATCGAATTGCAACTAGAATCTGACTGTGATTCGCCCGAACTCCAATATCGATCAGACCACAGTCGAATTCTGACCAGATCGCAATTGAAATATAATCGCTCGAGGCTAATGATGAGCAACATTCGGACAATCGACGATGTCGAGCGATGCTTCGAGCATATGATTTTTAGAAATAATAAAATAGAAATATTACGAGGTGTATTAAAAAAAAATTATTATAAAAATATTGATGGGTGTATTTAATGAAAGTTGAGGTGTAGACAGTAGATAGCCTGGCTCAAATCGGATGGTACGAAATTTCTTTCCTCGCTGGTTTTTTTTTTTTCCCTCGCCCACGCGACCGCAATAGGTCGCTCACGGCCACAGACAACCCCACATGGCACCATGCCGCCACCTCAGTAGGCCTGCCCTGTGCGGCGATCGCCGGTGGCCATGCTCGGCCGCCTCGCACGACCCTACCCAGTCACAAGTATTTTTTTTTTCTCTTCTTTTTCCCTAGGAATTCTTTTCTTTTCCCTTGCTTTTCTCTACAAATTTTCCCTTTTTTTCTTCTATCGATCTTTCTACTGTAGTAAACTGATAATAAGAGGTAAGGTTCATCAAGCAAACCAATCCACAAATCTAGTCAAGACATTAATTTCAGGCAAAATTCAAATTCTTTCAGACAAAGTGCAAGCCATTGTAAATGCTACGATGATAATTTTGCGAGTTCTTCCAATGGTTCTCATGTAAACTACTACATACCATTAAGAGTGACGACAATTTTGCGAGGAGTCGCATGATCTCTATGTTCACAGAGCCATATTCCCTGAAACAGAACCGACACAAAACAAGTAGATGGTGAAAAAAAAAAATCACAGTTTGCTTGTATCATTCGTTAAGAATGGCCATAAAAGGAAGAATTTTAATCTGCCATATTCTGAATCTTTAGCAAGAGCAGTAATTCAATGCCAGTTGAAAAGTTTTGAGTTTTCACCTGCCAAGTTCCCATGTTCAGATGACCATCAGTAATAGGAATCCTGGACATCAATGATGAAAAAAAAAAAAGTATCAGCGGCGTCTAGCTTCTGCGTTTATCCGAATTATGATATGAAAAAGTGGGCTAAAACACTTACGTCAGGGCACAACCAAACATAGATGATTTTATATGGGCAGGCATATCATCAGGTCCTGCAAAGTTATCAAATGATTTTATGTGACTTAAAGCAAAGAATCCAATCACAAAGAACCATCTCAATTGTAGTCACATTTTACCACAACAACAATAACCACAAAAAAACACATCTCAAATGGTTGGGGAACAGGAACTAACAAGATTTCTAATTTTATTATTATTGCCGTTGTTATTTTATTTGATAAAAAATAAAGAAAAACCCTACTATGATCGACACAAGGTTTGGATAGGTAGGGGTGCCAATGGGGCAGGAACAGCACCTGCCTAAATCGACCTAGTTCATTCTATATGAGCCTGGCCTGGCACTGAATGGCACATACCAAGAGCAGTCCAAATCATGCCAGGTCAAACCATATCATGGGTGGTCCTGCCCACCTCTAAGTATTTGCATATGTCTGATCAATGACCAAGAGGAAGTTAGGATGTCTCTTAAACCAAAAAATAAGAATCATTTCTATTGAATGATTTCAGATGTCAAAAAGCATATAGCAAATAGTCTAATATATCCTTACTACATAAGAATATAATTTAAAGCTACTTCAAGTTAGAACTACTGAAAATATATATATGTGAAGGAAATACCCTCCTAGTGAATTCTTCTTTTTGAATCCTTTAAATGCTCAAAGGTTTTAATCAGACTAAAATCCCTGAAAACATTAGTACATGCTTGGATAGTTTCATCGTAGTGTTAGGGTAACTTTACTATCTAGTTGCTTACACGCAGTCACCTACATCGTAGTGTATCACAACAATACTCGACTAATGGCTATGAATCTATTAGGGTTCTAATGTCAGAAGGCTTAACCTTAAAGGATCCATATCCAGTAAAGAACAACCTATACCTCACCTTGAATAAAAAAGATCAAAAGTTACAAGCTAATGGTGTGAAGTGCTACATAATACAACAGATTTCTATGCTTCCTCAAAATGGAGAGAAATCAATTGTGTGCTTTCCTTAAAGAAGAGAATAATCATTCCTGTCTTACTGAAACAGAAAGATAAAGCATGATCAATGGTTTTGCTGCTATTATTCGAGAGGGATGTTCATTTAACTAGAGGAATTATACATAGGGAATGGGGATCATAAGCTCTTCTACAATATTTAATGCCAAGATCAGCATAGCAGGATCAATAAATCGTAGCTGCTTTATCAGCTGATACTGATTTTTCTGGCAATTGCAAGAGATGAAAGAAAGCTATTTAAGTATTAGGTGTCCATGAAATTGGAAGGCCGGATCAGCAATTTTCACATTTACTCACCTTCCAATGTATGCTTCCAAGGTGCAGATCGACCCTAACACAGTAAGCAAAGGATGAATCATATGCAATTCATCAAAAAACTCCAGTAAACACTAAAGAGATCCTTGTATCTCACCTCTGGTACAATCCGATTCAGAAATGTTTCAGTGTCGTCCTGAACATCAGAGTCATAATTCTCATTTATAGTGAGAGATGCACTTGTATGCTGCACTGAACAAGTATTTAGCCTTCTGGTCAGAAGAACAGCAGCAAAATGCAACAGACAAAAATAAAATAAAATAGTAATCACAGTCATCGAAAACTCACGGAAAAGATGAGCAAGGCCGCATTTGAAGCCCGACAAATCTTGTTCTATCTCTCTCACAATCTGGTACAACACCAAAAGCATACGAGTTATGTTTCATCACTTTTTCCTAAGTTAGCATTCAATCGAGGTCTAGGATGCAAGATACATCTAGCGTCCATTTGTAAGAAATATAAGAAATCAAGTACAACCAAACGGATCTATCGAATGACTAGGGGATCATTTTCCGAACACAACAGGAAGAAAAACGCTTTTTTGCTGATTACTAAGGGAGATAAAATCAAGAAATGATCGGGAAAAAAAAGTGAGAGATTTGGGGTCGATTGAACCTTGGGGGTGATGAGATGGCATCCGCGCCTCTGAGCAGGGATGACGACGGTCTTCTGCGCCCACTTGGCGGCCATGGTCTCGGAAACAGCACTGGAAGTGCCGGCGGCAGCGACGACGAGTGTACAAGGGGCCTTCTGGGATCTGATAAGGGGGATCGCAGGAGAGAAGAGAGGCTTGGCGGTGGAGGCAGACGAGGCGTATCCCATCGGCGATAAGGAGGACGAAAAGGAAAAGAAATTGATTCGCCGAATTCACAATCTTAAAGCGCCGAAAGATCTAGAAGCCGCTCGATTCTCACCACACGATGTGCAAGTCGAAATCGATTTAAATGAATCCGTTTTGGAATCGAATCAAAATCAGTTCGAAATCAATTCGGAATCTATTCTGGTTTTGATTTAGATTTGATTTTGATTGCTAATTTAAAATTGAAAATTTTTAACATATTAATAAGTTTATAAGATTATTTTACGATAAAAAAAAATAAGATCATCAACATGTTAAATGAATTTATAAGCTCAAGTTCGAATAAGATGATTTGTAATCGATCCGGAACAGTTTCGGAACCGAATTGAAATATATTCGGAATCGATTCGGATTGAATTGATTCCAAAATTAAAATTTTGAAATCAAAATCGATTCAAAATCAGTTTTGAATCGGTTCGAACCGATTTCAACATCGACAAATCTAAAATCGATCAAAACCGAACCGAAATCGAAATCAAGAGACCAATAAAATGCTGCGCGGGGTAAAAAACACTCCATTTTTCTAATTTTATTTAATTTTTAATTTAGTTCAAGGATTAATCTATATTTCGATAATAATGATACAGTATGCTTTTTCTATTATCAATAAAAAATATTAAAAAGTATATTTTTATATTTTGAAAATACTCTTATCCAATATTAATATAATAATTTCGATGAAAATTATTATAATTGAAGCTTTCGTTGCTTTAACACAGAGTAATTTTTGTAAATTATTCTATATTGTTTTAATTGTATTCCATCAATTTTAATTAAATCGAAGCAATTTAAATTGATATCGAAATAGTTTTGTGCGTATCGGAGTATATTTTTATCAAAATTACCTCGAAATAAAGATATTTTTGGAATGTCATTTTTAATTATTTTTTAAATTAGAGACGCATAAAAATTAATTATTAATAATTATCATGATAATTTACATATAGATAAAGTCTTCTTTCCATAATTAGCTCTAGGCCCTTTATTATTACTCGATAAGTCCACCCAAATTACAATATCACAAGATTCTAAGCTCGAGATTAGGGTAACCAACTCTACCCTTGTACTTCTCAAATAGCTCTCGAAGGGCACGAACAAATTGAGCATGAGCCTCGTCGATCTAAAATAAAAATAAAAAATAAAAAATCATATTCAATAATACTTTTCATATAATTAAACACATCAATTTTAATTTATTTAAGTTACCTCCTCCGGAGTCGGCTTAGGATTTCTCTTCACCTCGATGGGTTTTCCCACTACTATATGGAGTGGATGACGAAATGGAATAGGCGACCTATACAAATATATAATAAAATAAATTTAACAAATAGGGAGGAAAATTAGAATGGTATTTTTTAAAAAAAAAATAAATATTTTGAGGGGCCATTATTTAAATACCCAAATCTCCCTAGAAAAAATGTTGGAGGAAATTTAATGGCTGCGTAAATTCTAGCGGAAAGCTTGTCGCCGGGATTCCACCATTTGTATATCTTATTCTGCCACCGATTAAAATATAAATTAATGTAAAAAAAAAGTGAAAAAGTTACTATTAAATAATTTATTTATTTTTAAATAATAAATATAATAAAAAATTCAGACCTGGCCAAAGCAAAAAACAGGGACCAAAGGTCGACCGGTTTCGATGGCAATTTTAACAAATCCTTTTCTGGATTTAATGTAGGCAACCTGCTCAAAAAATATCAGAAATAAATTAAAATAAATAAATAAAATTAAGTTAATTGA